>QLTV01002419.1:3631901-3675229 GCA_003457575.1 Thermophis baileyi | reverse complement strand
GATCAATGCCTGGAATTCACTACCTGACTCTGTGGTTTCTTCCCCAAACCCAAAAAACTTTAACCTTAGACTGTCTACTGTCGACCTCACCCCATTCCTAAGAGGTCTGTAAGGGGCGTGCATAAGCGCACCAGCGTGCCTACCGTCCCTGTCCTACTGTCCTATTGTCTTCATCTATCTGTATTCACTTTGATTATGTTTATGTTTATACCTATACCTGCTATCTTGTACATGTTTGACAAATAAATAAAATAAATAAATAAATAAATAAATAAATAAATAAATAAATAAATAAAATGATCTTGGAGATCAGTGGGTTAGGTAAGCAAGAAGCTGCACAGTAAAAAGAAATTTCAATCTGTAGGCAAGACGTTTATTTATGTGGAGAGTTTTGGCTAGGCAGTGATGGAAGACTATTTTTGCTCTTCTTATTCCTGCCTGACATATCTCAACAATTTGGTGGAGTGGTTCACATTGATCCTAGCACTAGCACTGATAATGTTACCTAGTTTGGGTAATGAAATGTCTGCAAGAAAAAAACAGCCAAGCTCAGAGAGCACCAAGGACCCCTCATTTCAACCCTGAGCTACAAATATTCTCCTTTATTGGTATCATATTGGTCCTTCAAGGTACTTATCAATTATTACTAGCTGTTGTGGAATAGGGGCCCTAATATCTTGCTTATAGAATCTTACTGATCACTATGGAAATAAAGTGGATCTTTGATTTGATCCAATAGGTATAAGAGAATGATTAAAGTAAAAAAAAAACCTTTCCTCATGAAGAAACTTAATACTAACTAAACGCTAACTCTGAGGGATTCCTGTATTAACCATTTGAAGTAAAGGAAATGTATCCATGCATTGCATCTTACTGTTGTTTGATTGCTGATGATTCGATCAGAACCTGGAATCAGCTTGAACATGATGGTGCTTTGGGATAGAGCCTGCAAGAATTCAGAAAAAGAGTATCCAATGCACTTTGCCTACTTTTGTTGCAAACTTAATTTGATCATCAATACATTTATAATTCTATGACTAGATATTCCTTTTGACAGGAAGGATAAAATCCACAATGATATTGTTTTTGCTATATAGATAGTGTGTTGTGGTCCAATGACCAGTTGTGGTCATTTGACTTATGACCACAACTGAGCCCAAAATTTCTGTTGTTAAATAAAACAGTTGTTAAGTGAACTTTGCCCCATTTTACGACCTTTCTTGCCACAGTTGTTAAGTGAATCACTGCTGTTGTTAAGTTAGTAACATGGTTGTTAAGTGAATCTGGCTTCCCCATTGACTTTGCTTGTTAGAAGATCACACAAGGTGATCACATGACCCCGGGGACACTGTAACAGTCACAAATCTGAATCAGTTGCCAAGTGTTTGAATTTTGATCATGGGACCATGGGAATGTTGCAGTGGTTGTAAGAGTGGAAAATGGTCATAAGTCATTTTTTCCAGTGCCATTGTAACTTAAAACGGTCATTAAATGAACTGTTGTAAGTCAAGGACTACCTGTATAGTATATGAATATGCCTGTCCTTCTGTAAATTTTAGCTATCAAATTGTGCAAAAGTAAGGAAACATGTTTAAAAAACAAAGCAGCAGCTGTTAGTCGCAACTGAGGAAGGAATTATAATGCACATTCCCTACTTCTGATTGCTTGGGAACTGCCACAAGGGTTTTCTTTTCCCCCAAATTAGCCTGCAAGCAGCAGACAGAAGCAGCAGATGGGGAAAGTAGTGGTGGTGATGGGAACAATATTCACACACACCTTGAAATTAAAACGAAGTATTTCCTACAAAAATAGAAATATGAATATTTGCCTCCTTGCTCTTTGGTACAGTCGCAGCAAAAGTCTGCAGGAAGGAAAATAGGACTGACAAACCTGTGGGCACTACATTGCACAGTTGTGAGGGGTCTATGAAAAGTGGTAGAAAATGCTCATCCCCTCTTTATAGCTTTTTTCTTCAGGCCATTCAAATCATAACTTTGGAGGATGTCTTTATTTTCCAAGCATGCACTTTTGCATGTGATTACATGTTATCATTAAGTGGTATTTAAAGAGTAGAAGGCTGATTGTGATTACCAGAATGTGTATGACTTGCTCTGGTTCCAGGCCCTCCACTGGGATTCTGTTCACTTCCACAAGTTTGTCTCCAGCATATAACAACCCTGCAAAAAAACAGTAATGATATTAAGCAGTTGGTCAGAGAAATGGAGAAGAAAAATATCTGGATTTTTAAGGAACACCTAGATTTTATTCCCCCTCTCCCATTTAAAACGATTCATTACAGACAGTTGTGCATCTGACTATCCTAACCTCATTTCAGTCAGGGATTATCTTAAGGAGGAAGAGCAAATTTCAGCTTAACGGCTTCCCCTTCCATTTTGGCTTGATGGGGGCAGCTGACAGGAGACCATGCACTGTTTGGAGCCTGATTTTTTCTGAATGTGATGAGCACAAGAAACTGACTGCTACAGTTGGCCTAATGCATCTCCCTGTCTGTGGAACACAATCTCCAATAGAAGTGCTTCCAAGCCTTTTATACTATCTCCCAACCCCTGCCTCCTAAAAGCAATTTTGGGATAAGCAGAAGGAAATTAATCATAATAAAACAATTTAGAATACCTTTATTAAGATTTACTAAGAAACCTGTTCAGAACATTCAAGAACCTGTACAGAACTTTCCAAAGCACGTATTGAAACTGATTCCCTCCCCTTCCCCAGTGATTTCTTAACTTTTAGATGTATTAAATTCACCTTACCACTTTTATCTGCCAGACCTCCATGGATTACTCTTGCTACTGTAATATCACCTGTTAGCTCATGGCGTTTAATGGTGGCACCCTGAGGAAGAGGAAGAAAAGGAAAAGTTGCTTCCTACTGAACAAAAGAATAAAAAGGTAAGAAGGTGCACACTTGGTGAGTAGTGGTATACGGGAAGTCTACAGCCTGTTAGAGATATTAAAATTATAGCTTCCACTTCATGTACCTCCCTGCATTCATGTGCCATAAAGTTAAACTTGACTCTGGAAACTTAGTAGACCATCAATGTCATTTTTGATGTTAATTTCAGTAGAGGTAGTTCTTGACTTATAACTGTAACAGAACCCAGAATTTCTCTCATAACTTCTTGTAAGTTATCCTTGGAGAATGTAAGTTGAAGCACCCACATGACTAGATCTGATTTTACAGCTTTTTTTGGTGGCAATTGTTAAGCAATCGCCATGGTTATGTAAATGCGATAGTCCTTAAGCAAACTCCATGGTTGTTAAATGAATCCATGGATTCTATGTGTGTTTTTGTCAGAAACCATCCCAAAAGGTCAGAAACTGGCAAAAAATGTTATAAATTGTGACCCCGTAACCATGGAACATTCAAACTGGCCATAAAGGTGAGCCAGTTGCCAAGTGCCCAAAATGCAGTCATGTGACTACCCAATTGTATGCAGCTGTTGGACCTCTGGAACAGAATCATCAGTAGCTTTTGAAGGGTCTGTTGTAATTTTGAAGAGTCACTGAGAGACTGGTCATTAAGCAAGGACTATCTGTATGGGATTGGCTTGCCATAAATTTTCTTTTTTCCTATTTCATGGAACCAATAGGATTGCTTTAGGTGACATAAGCAAATGATATAATCTGACTAATTAGTTTATTATGCAAGTCTGCTAAGGTGTGTTTGGCCTTAGTCTCAGATAACAAAATGCTAGCCATAATTATCTTTTCCTCAAAAAAAGAATTACACTAAACGTCAAACAGGGCAGACTGCTTTTTAAATGTTTTATTCTTATGAATTGAACAATGCATCATGCTTGTGTCCTATACTTTTTCATATTTTAAAACAAACATAAATAAGTAAAATAAAAATTCTAAGATGGGAGGAATGCCCTGTGAGACTCTGTGGAGTGGTAAACTTGCCCTGCTCTATCTAAGATGGCCAGTTGCCCTGAAGGAGTAGGAAGATATGATACACAGGGAAACACAGCAAACAAATTGAATGAATATAATTAAAACTAAAGTGAAATTGAACATTACAAGAGGTTGATTGTTTTTCACCAGACAGACAATCCTCATGGCCTCTTCATTTTCAGGGAGGTTTTCTGTCAGAGGTGGAAGCATAGGTTCAAAATCCTTCTGGGCCACAGTATCATGAGCTAATAACAAGGCCTGTGAGAAAGATTAAACACAGAGATGGGGTAAATAAATGCTAGGTCATTTTTAATGGGGATGCGTGGATGTAAGAGTTACAAGATAAATTCAACCTAACAATTATTTTTTATTTTTATTTCTGTGTGTATGTCCGTGTAGCCCCCCAGAAATTGAGGTATTTTTTGGGGGGTCTAGCATACAAATCTCACAAAGTTCAAATATCATTAGACCGCTTACATTGGAATATGAAGCCAGATCTCCCAGCTTTATTGTATTATTTCCTTTTTCAAATGTCAGTACGATGGATTTGTGTTAGAAAAACAACATTCCTTGTGCTAAAAGATTTTGGTAGCCTCAAAAGAGACCCTCACATTTTATAACAGGGAATGATAGATCTTCATAGCCACTTCTAAATCAACTTCTGCAACATATGGAGCTTGAAAAAGCTTTTTTCAAAACATACTTAGGTCTCATTCAAACATTAAGTAGAAAGTACAGAACTGTATAATTTTAAAGGGCAGATGGAAAAAAATATGGATTCTCCTTTCTGAAAAGCTTCTTACATAGAAAAAAGTAGATTGGCAAGAAGAAGGCAAGCTGAACTTTTCCAAAAACTTTCTGGATGATTTTTGTATATTTGAATATGCAGAATAGACATAAATACAGGTGAAGGATAATACATACTACTTAAAATTCTAGATGTTTTCCCTTCTTGTACTTTAGATGATTCTAATCTATGATTTAACCTTTTTTTTTTAGTTTAAAAGGGAGACACAATTTGTAAGTTAAAACAGAAAGACACACAAGTTTTGGGGAGAGAACAAAAATTCCTTTGCCAAAACCAGAAGAAGCTGCTGAGCAATAAGCTAGCACTGATATGCTATTCAGATGATCTGATATTCCTTCCTGGAAATCTTGCTTTAAAGCAATTTTCTTTTGGAAGCAGCCTGAACTGGACTGGTTAATCACAAGAACAAATCCTTCGGAGTTCTGATTAGAAGTTTCATTTAGAGGAAGGGCTCTAAAGCAATAGTACAAGAGTTCTGGCAGCTACTGTAACTTCCAGATACAAAACCTACAACTACACAAATTAGAGTGAGAAGATTTTGCTTCTCTTTCTTGCATGCTTTCTATATAAAAGAGAGAAAACTTGTCTCTTTTCAGAGGGAGGGGCAGATTTCACCTGTTGATTGTTTTGAAAATGGCTATTGGATTTTATCAGTCTCTCAATTTGTGGCTCTGCTTCTTTTGGCTGATGGATGGGGCTAGTGTTTCCATAGATGACAAGAGCAGAGTGTGTTGCGGTTCAACTCTCCAGGCCCATGGGAAAAGTCAGTAATAATTCAGGGTTCCTTTTACAAAGGAAGGACAAATATGCCTTCCTGCAACTGTTTCTTCTCTAGCCAATAAAAGGAGCCAGTTTGTGACTCTACTTTGCTAAAATGTTCTTCAGGAATGTAGAGAAACATGGCTCCTGGCACCACTTAATGTATCTCAAAGTGATGAAATCACTGGTCTGTGCCAATACTCAGCTTTCAACAATGCATCTTAATAATAAAGGATCTTCTACTGGAGACCTTTCTCTTCCATGAAGAATTTCAGGGGCCAATACACACCTTGAAGTGAGAACCTTGTAGAAGTTGTCTTAGCTCTTTCATTTCTGGAGATTGTTGGCCTCTATGCAGCAACTCCACTACCTATGAACAAGAGAAGCATACTTCATTTTGAAAATATATAATTTAACCTATTGTTAAAATACCACATCGATGTTTATAAAATACAATTATGTAAAACATAAAGGACAATTTGGTGCCGTGGTTAAGGCATCAGGTAGAAGCCAGAAGACCATGAGTTCTAGTTCCGTCTTAGGCACAAAACCAACTGGGAGAAACTGCAAGGAGTAGTCCAAGCAGTTAGAAGAAGTCAAAATCGATTCAAAGCAATTTTATTTCTGTGGAACTTGTAATATTGAAAGCAAAAACTAGACATCAGGGAAACTGCACTTAATCTCAACTCCAGCAATCTCACCTCATGCATCAATTCTTGTGCCTGGGATATGAACGGAACTGGTCTTCTCTTGATATACTGATGAAGGCATTCATATACCTAGAAACAGATGAAGTTAAGATGTTGATGCCACTATGCAATGTCACAATATTACAAACTTGGTACATAATGCAAAAGCCTGGCTCTCTCCTCATACAAAGCAACATGAGGAATCAAGCCCCATTTTCTTCAGTTCAAATTCTGCAAGATTTGCATGTGTAACGATATATGAGAGTGACCTTTGGAGAAAGAAACACAGAGTAGATAATGATCAGATAAGAAAAGCTTAGCCTGCAGAAGAAATGGGATATAGTAAAGGTCTAAGACGGGACCTTTCCTAGTTTATTGGACTGTAAAAGTTGTGGTGGAGGGAGAAATGTACTTTCAGACTTGCAATTTTCTGTTAATGTAACCTTATAATAAAGTCAGAGTTAGTAATTCTAGATGTGCCTCTTATCTGGATTACCTCATAAAGTTGACAATGTGCTTCTTTGACATATACTGGCATTGAGCACTGAAGTGACTTAAATGATTTCTGTTCTCTGTCCTGAACTGCTACCATAGTATGCTTCGTGCATCACTTGTAAAGCAAAGTAGAAAGTTTTTTTTTAATTATAAGATGATAGGAATAATGGCCACTAAGAAACATTTATGGTACCGAACCTTATAAATGTAAAAGGTTGGAAACGAAGTGAAAACCAGAGAATCGGGTTGTCTTATTTTAATACTGTTCCATGTAAAACCATGGAAACATGTGGGTTTAAGAAATGCAAAAGAAACCGGTTTCTGCCTGGTTTATTACCAAACCATCCATAGGTAGTTTAGTTCTAAAATTTGAGTTAGGGAAAAATTAAAATGGGTTTATAGTACGGACTTGTAATAATTATTGGTTGCTGGAGCTAAGAATAGAACAAGCCTTCTATCATTTGTCTTTGCAGCCCATTCAATGATTAAATAGTTAAACAAGGGAAGGCACAAAATCTGCAGTTGCTGCTTATTGGAAGACATTTTTACCTTTAGGAGAGCCTGCAGCCATGGAGACCTGAGCAGTTCATATAATACACCATCAATATCCTTCTTGTCAAAAAAGCTCATTTTGTGCCGGACCAAAGACAGAATGTGTCATAAACCTAACCCCAAAAGACACATCAGTGATATGGCTCATTGTTGCACTCCTCTAAATACAGGTATTTTATACAAACATCTCTTATTTTTTTTTGAACAAAAGATAAATGAAAAATTATAGCATGACAGAGAATTCCTCATTCCTATAAAAAAACCATAAATGGTTTTTTGTTATAATTTATTTGAGTTTTGGATTAGAAATGTTCTAATTTAATGGCATGATATGAATGTACCAGGGGTTGGTTCTAACTTACCTCGCTGCCGGTTTGCTTCCTCCCGCACCGTGTGGCCGCACAGTGATGAAAAATCCGATTTTTAAAAAAAAAAAAAGCCAAAAACAAGATGGCGACGCATGCGCAGTGCCGGAAACTCGGCTTCTGCGCATGCGTAGGAAAAAAAAACCACGGAAAAAATTCNAGCGCAGTGCCGAAAAAAAAAAATTAAAAAAAAAAAAAATCAAAAAAAAATTCAAAAAAAAAAGATGGCAGCACCCATGGACCGGCACTGACCGAACCAGATCCGTGATGTCACTGTGACGTCACCAGCGGGTCGCTACCGGTTCGGGCGAACCGGTCCAAACCAGGAGGAACCCACCTCTGATATGTACCCTATATGTCTATGTGAACCCTGCAATTTTTTCAGGCCAAAACCAGAATTAGGAGATTACAATACCTTGTAAATCTCTTTTTTCCTAAGTTTTTTAAAATTTATTTCCAAGGCAAGCCAAAATTAAAATAGACATAAATGTGTGCTGAACAGCTGACTTCCCAGCTAACTTATGCAAATTGTCACTTTATTCTACTATCCTACATGGTGCAGGTGGCAGTTGTGGCTAGGAGGGCCTTTGTGCATCTTTGAGTTGTGCTCCAGTTGCATCCATTCCTGGATTGGAAGGCTCTGCTCTCAGGTATTCCCACCCTGGTCACCTCCCGAATGGACTGCTGTAATGTGGTCTACATGGGGTTGCCCCTGAAGAGTATTCAAAGGTTTAAACTGGTGCTAAATGCTGCAGTGCAGGCAGTTATGTGTGCCCATAGAGTAGCACACCTCTAATTTGCAACCTGCATTGGCTGCCAGTTTGCTTCTGGGTTCAATCTGAGGTGTAGATTTTGGCCTTTAAAGTCCTACATGGCCTGGGACCAGGTTATTTGTGGAACTGCCTCTTCCCAATTACATCTACCCATCTCATCAAATCTGGCAGGAGTGAAGTATGTTATGGGTCACGATTCCTAAGGGTTCCATCTGATGGGACCAGGGGTGGGTTCTAACTTACCTTGCTGCCGGTTCGCTTCCTCCCGCACCGCATGGGCGCACCTCGTGGGCGCGTGCGCGCTTCGCTCGTGCGCGCATGCGCAGTGCAAAAAAATGAAAAATTCCCCCTCTCCAAAAAAAGCCGAAAACAAGATGGTGATGCATGCGCAGTGCCGGAAACTCGGCTTCTGCGCATGCGCAGAGGGGAAAAAAACGGAAAAAAATAAATAAAAAACAAATAAATAAATAAAAAAATTCAAAAAAAGATGGTGGCGTCCATCGACCAGCACCGACTGAACCGGCTCCGTGACGTCATCACTACCTCTGGACGGGACCCAAGATACTTTTCTGCTGTGGCTCCTGCCCTCTGGACTATCATCCCCCACTACCTGAGGAGAGATTAATCCCATCCCTACCAGTCTTCTGAAAAGTCCTTAAAATATGGTTTTTCCAGCAGGCCTGGTATTCTTTGGAGACAGGGAGATCGCAAGATGCCTTTTAAACACTCTTCCATGGTCTTGTTACATGTATGGTTTTTAATGTGTTTTTATTCTTTATTTTTACTATATACCACCCAGAGTCACATTCTTGAAATAGATAGCTATATGAATTTGATAGCTGGCTAGCTAGATAAATCTAAATAAGAAAAAGAATAGCTGCTGTTATAATGATTTATCTCTCTCTCTTTTTAAAAAGAGGCATTTATTTTAAAAAAACGGAATAAATGAGTGAAATGTACCTTTTTCCTTGCTGTGCAAGGCTGCAACTCTGTGCATCTCATTCATTCTTGGAAATTCTGCTAGTTTCTCTGGATGGGTCATCTGCTATATAATTATTAGAAGCCTAATTAGAAAGGAGAGAAAATATCACTTGGGGGACTTCAAATAATTATTAAAATAAATATTTCTATGTGAATACATAACTGTATGAATGGAATGGAATGGAATGGAATGGAATGGCATGGCATGGCATGGCATGGCATGGCATGGCATGGCATGGCACGGCACGGCACGGCACGGCACGGCACAGCACAGCACAGCACAGCACAGCACAGCACAGAACAGAACAGAACAGAACAGAACAGAACAGAACAGAACAGAATAGAATAGAATAGAATAGAATAGAATAGAATAGAATAGAATAGAATAGTTCTTTATTGGCCAAGTGTGATTGGACACACAAAGGAATTTGTCTCCGGTGCATAAGCTCTCAGTGTACATCCAAACAACAAAATAATATAATCATAAGATACCAATAGCAGAAGGTAGTAGGAAAGATGAGAAGGATAATAATATAGCCCTGCTACATGGGTAAATATCCTTAGACATAAGACAGTGCTGTGGGAATTAGGTGTTTAGCAGAGTGATGGCACAAGAGGAAAAACTGTCTTTGTGTCTAGTTGTTTTGGCATGCAATGTTCTGTAGTGGAATAAAATAGAAAATAATAAATAAAACAAAATAAATAAAACAAAACAAAATAAAACAATAGAAAAAGAAGCAGAACAATAGTTCTGGAAATTAATTTAAAGCATAAATGCATAAAACTTTCTCCAAGGTATAACTATTTAAATGAACAAAGTCCTAATGGGGTTTAAATGGCAGACAATATTGATAAATAATAAGGTGGCATTCTTTTCCTGAGGTGAAGCCTGCTGAGAATGTGAAATGCCTTTCTTTCCCATGTACCTCATTTCTTCCCCTAATCTCACTACACTTGTTTGGAACATCATTTCACAGATGACTGAGGTAATCCAGCAGTCTGCCAGCAGCTCTAATCAGATAATTATTTTTCAACCAGTACTATACTATTTCCGCCATAGGCAGCTCCCCTCTTCTAATTGGGAAAGAGCCAACAAGAGAGAAAGCAAGACAAAGGGGGGTAGTTTATAAAAGTATCCACGGGGGATCCTCAAAAGTCAAAATGACTGCCATGGCTGTGTGATCCAAAGACTTTTTACACATACCTAGACATACATAAAAAGGGGAGGAGGTTTGACCACACAGTTGCCATCTTGCCTTTTTTGGCTTCTCTCTGTCGACTTCCCTGGCTGAACAATTCAGTCAAATACACAAAGGGAACTAAGCATCTCAGCAGTATTTCCTAAAGCTCAGAATCAGAGCAGCTTTTTGGTCTGCTTAGCTCAAGAAAGATAAAAGTAAATGTATTTTTTTTCTTGGCAAGATAAAGGCTCTTTTCTATAGGAATTGCTAACATTTAAGATATAAAAGATAACAATAACCTAAAATAATTCTTAATATTTTATATCTTAAGTACTTAACCATTTAATGTAATGTTTTAACTGAAATTCAGTGTATAGCTATGCATATGCAACTTTTCATAGATATCTTTAAAATAACCTTGATTAAAAATGGTTGATGTTATGCCTTTTTACATTAAACGATTTTGCATTTAAGAAGACAGTTTTTTAAAATCTTGAAGTGAGTTTACATGAAACCTGATTTCCCTTGTGTTATACTTGTATAAACCTTAATCTTGCATGCCTTTGCCATAAGAAAGCTTTCTCTTTTTAATTATGCCAGAAAATGGCAGATGTACCAATCAAATGGATAATTGTGTCAATTTACAATAGTGAATTTCCACATATTATGCAATAGAAGCCGAATTTTCAAAGTAAAATTACAAATCAAATATTACAACAGGTATATCAAAAGAAGGGATTGCATTTTCAAAAGGAAAAAAAGCTGGTGTTTTCAACTCTGGCATAATGTAACTATGTCTTGAACACAACCTCTGCCTCTGGAGTCTCCTGCAAGCATAGAAACCAACAGCTGAGCAATTGCATTAAAAAAGAAAACGAGGATTTGCTGTTTTAGTCAGACATAGCGTACATTGTCTGGATATTTAGAAGAAATAATAATTTCTGTGCCTCTAGATTTCTGAATAAAATGTGTATACATGAGTCCATGTTTGTGTGTGTATTATTTGGAAATAAAGAGCAGCAAACAAAAGGCTACATCAATATTATCTCAAAAGGTCTGAGACAACATTTTATTGCACCAAGAAAAACTCAGCTGCATAGTCTTTCTTTTCTATTTTCTTTTCTTTTTCTTGACAAATTCCAGATATTTCTTTCAAATATCTCTGTGCTATATATGTAAAATCTCCCTACTTAAATCAAATATTAAATATGGAAAGTTGTAAAAGAACATTTGAGATTCAGTTTGTAAATCCTACAAATCAAAACTCATACAGAACAAAAGAACAAAATAAAATACTCTAATGGGACTCTTTCATTCATCATATGATAGTTCCAAAATTAATATTTTGCGGGGGAGAAATCATAGTCTCTGGAGAAGAGTTTAGCTAATTTCTTGGTGCTTAATTTTGCTAAAATGGGTTTGTTTCTAGTTAGAAGCTGCCAGCAATTAAATGAGCCTTTGGTCTAAAATCCTTTCATCCAATAAAACACAAAACTCTTGTTGAATAAATTAATTGTGATGTAAACAAGATATCATTCTAACTAAGCAGCCAACAGTAGGAAAAATATCCAACTGTGCTAGAAAATCCCAGAAAACAGTACCCAATCAGCAAAAAATAATGCCAACCTGGAATAAAATACGCTGTCCCTTGTCTTCAGATTTTCCAAATCAAGGTAGCAGCAGTTTTCCCTCGATTGTTCTGCTGATGGAAAACTTTAGGAGTAGAGCAGGATATATATTAATCTTCTTACAAGAAAGGAAGGAAGTATGATCATTTTTACTGTCCCTTTTTTGAACCTTTATTTAGAACATTCTTCCTTTCTTTTCTGTTGAATTGGATGCTACCATGGAAGAGGTAGCTGAGAAAAATAGAGTGGAGGAAATGTACTAGGTGTGCCTGATTAAGACTAGCTGTCCAGTGTCTAAGAGCTAATACCATAAGATGACAAATCACTACCGAAAGAAGATCAGTGAAGGGGACCATCTGACAGAAATAGAGGAGCAATTTGAATGCCTGAAGCTGAAAGGAAGTACAAGGATTTAAATATAGAAATTATGTAATTCAGATTACTAGTACTCAGCCCCTAACCTTGCTTCCCTAAAGAATACAGGAAGAGAGAGGAGTCTTTCAAGTGAAAATATTTTTTTCCCCAACAAGGGAGAAAGGCATACATTTTTAGATGTATCAGTTAGATATACAGTAGTCTAAAGTTCCAACTTTAGTAGGAAAGGTGGCACTTCTGATGTTAGACAAACTCCCATCAGTCCCTGGAAGCATGACGTCTGGAGGATATTTTCTATTTTCACTTTAAGATGCTTCCTTCCTGTAAGATTATATCAGCAAAATTGGCTGGTATCAGAATTCAGTTTAACAATATTATGTACTGTACATCATAGTGAGATCAATGTAGTCAACTATGTATTTACTAGTGCACATGTTGTTCAATCTAAACAAGGCTCAACGTAGCTAAAGTAGCTGTAACCATTGAGAAACACAACCCTGAACTTGCTAGTGCAGCATCCCCAACTTGATTCCTTCCTTGGCACATACATTGTTATTAATTCCTAAGATTCCTGGTTTACTCAAAATGATAGAGTAGATAGTATTGCACCCAATAAATTTCAGATGTACTGAAATGAAACAGCTTTCCAGGATCATTTCCTTCTAGTTTCATACCTAGCTTCATCACCAAAACTACCCTGGTTTCCCTGAGAAATGATCTGTACTAGAAACGGGCATTCCTGTTGATTTCTCAGGGCTGTTGCCATCAACCCAGTAGGATGTTCCTTGTGCTCTAGAGAGCAGCACTAGGAACATCTGTTTTGTCCACTTCACCTGATATTTAGTTGTGGAACGCTGTAAGTTTCTCTTGGGCTCTCTGCAGAAGAGGAGCTTTCAGAAATTAGAGCAATGAATAATCAGGATGCAAAAGATATCCAGTTCTCCCTTTCCATTGTGTCTGTATTTGATGAAACAGTGAAGGCATTTGATCTATGTCTGGAAGCAGGACAACAATCAAGAAACTGAAATTGACCAAACAGAGGTGCCATCACTGGACATCTTAAGCGTCTGATGAATTGGAAGGCAGCTCATTATGGACCAGGATTATTCTGCAGAATCCAACCCAGATTGGATCCTGCATTATCCTGGGACACGTATATTCGCCTTCATTCGCAGGATTATTTTTTCAATGAAGAGGGTGCATAGTTTGGAGGTAGTACTGGGTCATCTTGATCACCAGCTTATTCATTCTTCTACCCAACTATAACCAAAGGGATAGAGACATCTCCATCTATGCAAGAGCCTGGCCAACTATTTTTTGTTTCCTTGTTGATATGGGGAAAATACTTACACAAATATTAGTTGCAGAAAGAAGTGTCAAACTGAATGAGGTTCTAGACAGGTTTGCACTTCAGCAAAATATATGCATTCGAGTTCCCGAATGCAATAATTTACTACCAATATTATTTACCAGTTACCAGACTTCTGAACACGTTTAATATATAATTAAAGCTTCATTCCACTAAAAAGAAATTGGTTCTTGACTTGAATGCTCCCCAAAATATAGTTGCAAATAGACAGAAGCATCTGATTTCTGGAGAGAGACTAGTTCTTTGAAACTAGGTGTTCCTATGCCTATGAGAGACCATATCTATTCACCATGTTTTGGTGCATGCAAGTTCAGAATGTTAAACTCCACAGCAGAATGTTAAACTTTCCTAGCAGCTGAGGTCTCAATTTTAATTTTTTAAATGGCCTTCCAGGGCCATAAAAAATATAGCAGGGTCCAGAGGCTTAAGTGTTCTATTGTCAAGCCTTTAGCTGCTGCTTGTAACAACAAGAAGCTAGATTTTTGCAATATTATTGACCAAACATATTGAAAAGGATAAAGGAGATAAAAAAAACCCTTGGCAACTGGATAAATTATCTTTAGCACCAAGTTTATCTTTAGATTGGGTGTGGATTTCTTGATCCACTTACTAACCACATTAATGAGGAGGTAGTTCCCCATTTCCTGACAAAGTAAGAATATGCAGAGGTTCCAAAATCCATTACACCTATTTTGCCATTTTTGTTTGGTAAAAACTTCAGTGTTTTCAGTCAACAAATACTGGTAGCTCATCTCGGGGTGAGGGATTGAAATATGAGAATCCACACATGACCTGTGGATCTCAGATTACCCATCCGTGTTCTATATACAAACACTGTTAACATTCAAATACTTCCCTGCTCATTAAATTTTCGTGTATTCAGGCTGAAAATCTGCATTGGAGAGACTAATTCATATGTATGTAACAGCTAATGTAACACATATTAAATATTCTTTTATACAACTACATAATTCTGCACTTCCAAAAATAGATTTTATTTTTGACAGAATTCACATACTTACAGCTTTTAATAAAATTCACTGGATTAAAGTCCAAGAACTCAGAACTTAGGTTTTTTTTCCCTGCATACCTAGTCCCACTTTAGACATGAAAAACAAGCTGGGTGACTTTGGGCCAGTCCTTCTAAGTCCAACTCACGGGGTTGTTGTGGGGAAAATAAGGAGGGAGGAGTATTAGGTATATTCACAAACTTGAGTTATTTATAAGAATAATAAAGGTGACATATATATATATATTTAAACAAATACCGAAGCACAAATATCAGCACTTAAGCCACAACCCTTGACAATGTGCTTGCTCATTATCAAAACATGCTACAAATAATAGCTAGGTTAATTGCATGTGGGGTTTTTTTTGCAGCTTTGTAAATTTTTGTGAGTCCATGCCCTTAAATGGCTCAAAGCTTTTGTGGTCAGTGGCTACATATATTGATTCTTAAAGTTCACAGTATATCTAATAGTGTTATAATGTTAACGGGCAGCTGGCAGACACTTTTTGAGGCTTTAGGAGATCCTATCATGGGGCTGAAGCAAAATAGGTTGTGTTCCTTTGTGGGCATCCCACTGCTCCTGAAAAAAGAAGCCTTACACCCCAAAGAGCCTCAAAATGGAAAACAATCCTTTAGGATTGATTTTATTTACTTTAGTGATTGGATAGCAAACTATGCTGTTAATGCAGAAAACTCACTTTGAAATGATTATAAAACATTTCCAAAAAGCAATTTATATATTACAACAAAAGAATTAGTAGTATTTTTATTATGAAAATTGCTTCATTTATAATTACAGTTCGACAAAAATGTATTTTTGATAAAAGAAGTTAACACACAAGCATGATTCTGATGTCCAGAGGTTATTTGTATTGAATATTATTAACTGAATTTAACCAGGGGAGTATTTCTGATATAGTAAAGAACAGCACCTGTTTTATTCAGAACGAGAGCTACCCATACAAGGCAAAGAAAAAGTAACAAGGACAATGACATAGAGTTGCTGGTAATAAGGTTTCCTTCTGTCAAATGGCATTGCAGGTATAGCAGTTCAAAATCACATAATGATAATACTTCAATCCTGAGAGCACATCTTTAGTAAGATTGCAGTTTTATCATTCTGTAACATAAAGTCCACCATTGTCAAGTAAACCATTCCAACTGTAGCTTATAAACTTTTGCTCATCGAGGCTTAGAAGAAATAAGAGTTCTGTAAACACTTTTAATATTAAATTTAGTGCTGACATTTACAATGACCAATGTTCCTTGATGTTAAATACTAAATTCCCCTTAACACCTCCCTCCAAAAAAGTAAAGAAATATCAGCTCCCACATATTTAACACTTTGGAATTAATAAATCCAACAGATCTTGATTTCACGCAAGCACTTGTACTTCTATTTATAACTTTACAGAGAGGATTTTTTTTCCGCAAACTATTTTTTTTTAGTAAGGTTTTTTGTGTCAACTTTTTTCCCCCAGCGACACACAAACCTAGGCAGCTTCATTTCAAAATAATACAGTAGTTCCATAGTGCATTTCAGTCCTTCAAAATCACAACATTTTCAACTTCTTCCGTGTCAAAAGCAGCAGCACGTTTCTGGATGATCTTTTTCTTTCTTGAGATCTATGAAAGTCTAATGTTTTCTTCAAAAAATAATTGCTTTCCGAATCTTATCTCTTTTTCTTTGATCTGACATCTTTGCTTTTTTCTGACTTTAAAGCTTTAGAAATTACATCCACAGAATGACGACTGTTTTCATTTTAAGTATTTCAGGGAGGACGAATAAAAATTCAGGCGAGTCTTCCACATAAGGCAAATGTGTTAGGTAAGCTTTTCATGCTGAATCTGGTAGTAGCATGCCTAAAAATAAAGTTTTGAAAAATAATAAGCAAATGCAACTGATTCATTAAACATACTTTAATTTGCCAGCAGTAAGAGGAGTATAAAATTATAAAACAATAAAAATAAAATAAAATAAAATGCTAACTATGACTAATAGAAAACAAAACAAAAAGAGATTCCCCAAAACATGTTTAGGCATCTAAATACAAGTAAACAAAGCCAAACCCAAAACTATTCAGGGGGAAAGGAATAACTTAAGTTACTATTAAAAGGAGTACATAGTAGCAGTCACGCATGCCGTAAAGGAAGGACTCAGAGGGGTCCAACAATTATAATGGGGGGGGCCTCTACTTTTTATTTACCCTCTAAAGACCATGCAAAGTTTTCAGAAAAGGTCCTCTAGCAGAATACATTTGTTCTTTTAAATTAAAAAAATAGCTCCCTTAAATGCAGATATTCAAGCCTTATGCTGTCCAGGACTTAAAAAATAGTATCACGTGGGACCCAGCATAGTTGATAAAACACTAACATTATATAATTGTCCTATTAATAACTTAACTTCCAATTAATGTATTCTATTTTGGATTAACTGACATTTTGAAGCAGACTTCAAAGACAACCTCATATCTAATACACTGCAGTAATCTAACTATCAGCAAAGCAGCATGTGTATATATATATATGTACATGTATGTGTGTGTTTATCTGCAGAACTATTCCTGTACAGTGGATTTCAGGTGAAATAGCAACCAAACTGATAAAAAGGTATCAGTGAGCACACCGATGACTCCAGTGACAATAATGAGTCCAGGAGCACCATTCAATTATGAGTCTGATCTTTAACAAACTAACCCTCTCCAAAAGAGATTGAACATCATAACCTGGATAGATAACCTTCCCATGAACCAGCAGATGTCTAATCTGCACTAAATTCTTTCTTGGCCTTCATCCAATTCATTATAATGCTCAAATACTTATTCAGGATATGTACTTCCTTCAAATGAACTAAATGAAAAAGAGAAGGGAAGGTGAGTGATAGCAGCTCAGCCTCACCTTTGATGTGGTTTCAGGTAGATGTTAACAAGAGAGGATAACACCCCCCCCCAAGGAATGCCCTGATAAGGGCTCTGCGTAAGGCATAATCTACAATTTATCCAGCCTACTGTGAGACTGCCAAGTGAATGATCTAAGAAGTGAATGATCTGGGTGCACTTTCTGCTATCTTCTTAGGCGAAGCTTATTGCCATGGCCATTTCTTTAAAAAAAAAGAAAGAAATAAAGAAATAAAGCTGGACTGAAGTAGATTTAGAGAATAAACTTTATCCAGATGCATACAAGAGTTTGTCAGGAAATACTTTCAGATCCATCTTTATCAGGAAGTAAATATTACTACCGTAGCTAGTAACATTTCTTCATCAAGGAAATTGTTCAGGTTACATTCAGTTAGGATTAGCCTAATTACTGCTGCTTCAAAGGGGCCTCTTTAAAACAACAACAATTATTATTATTATAACCAGCTATTCTTTCCTTGTTAGTAGCAATGAGCCAAGATAGGCAAAGAATAATTGGACATGAAAAAAAACATTTTGTCTATATTTGATCCAGGTCAAATTAGGTGAATTTAGTACCAACTAAATATGATTCTTATAATATCAAAAGAAAATGACACAGAGGACATTTCAAGATGACTTTGAATAATCAACACTACTAAGACATGCCTTCAGAGTAGTGAACATAATGCCTTGCTCCCCATGTTGGAGATAGGGATCCATGAGGTCCTCAATCAAGTGCACTTCAGACCCCAAATTTCTTATCCTGCCACAAAAAGGAAAAAATAGTTATACTAATTGGCATTTATTAATCAGCAAATGCATTACTGTGAGTGTGACAAAAAAAGAGAGAGAGCTGAAAACGGATGTTTTGAGTTTGAAATGTGTTATACTGATTTTATAGGCAATTTTCCAACACTGTTTTGCCTATTCCAGAATGTTGTTTTGAACTTCCAGTAAGTTTGGAACAATTCTCAGTTCAAAATGGGATACTTGGAATGTGAAATGGCCCATTTTAACCCAAAATGTTTCGAATTCAAAATATTTGCACACCATTGCACATTTTATTCCTTTCTTTTTATGCAAATATATTATTGTACATCTCTTGTGGAATCAACCACAAAGCAAATTTTCAAGAATAACTTCCACGAATACCTAAACATCAATATTATAATCACATAAAGTTATTTATTGTGATTCTATTTCTTCGTAATCAATTTTTACAATAATTGCATTTTTTTTTCATTTTTCACTGAAACTGACTTTCTGCTGGAAGATCATCACAGGTGTTCAATAACAACTATGTTTTATTCTATGTGTGGGAAAAGCATCACATTTCTTCTTGAAAGAAAAGATACAGCTTTAAGTTTCATTGTATAGTTTCAGTGCCAGAGAGTCCTATGACTTCTTTTTAGAAAATACAATTACCATATTTAAATAAGAGTTATATTTTCAAACTAGTCCATTCAGAAGAGGATCCATTAAAATATGTTATGCTAGAATTCCAACAGATCAGAATTAATTAATAAAACACAATTAGGTCCCATGGCTTGTATCAGTTTGATGAGTGATGGAATAATTATAGCTATAATGAAAGAATTTAGTTCAGAATTTTACCTACCGGGCTCGTAGCACCACATACAGAAAAACAGGAAACAAATCATCCATGGACCAAAGGAAATCTTCATGAAGAGACTCAAGAACACTCTGAGAGATCTCCTCAAATGTCTGCTGGATCACCTTCAACTTGTCAGTAGGTGTAAACGTTGTGCTATTAGGAAGATTATTTTGAGTGTTGAGTGCAAAAATGAGAATTTTGTTCAATCTCTCAGTATTAAATTGAATCTCTCCTCTGATTATTTCAGACATATGAGGGACTACAATATCAATGAAATTCAAGAAAGATTCAAAGTTCTAGACATATTGAGAGGAAAGAGGCCTTCAGAAAGGTAAGTTTCATTTGTACTGGGTGAGTTTCCTTCTTCTTGAAAGTAGTTTTAGGACTTAAATATTCTTATTTTGGAATAAATAGCAAAAGAATGGTTAGAACACTGAGTTTTAGAAAGTTATAAAAGGACTAAGGGACCAGATAGATTTGAAGTACGATTTTAGTTACAAGAATCAGTCTAAGGGTTTTTAAAATTTTATAAAAAGACCATATATCTTTTTGATTTTAAAACTAAATGTCAGAAATATTTTTGTGGGAAAATGTTGATTAGAAAAAGAAACATGATGACAGGGAATGTTGAACGTTGGACATTACAGGGAAGCAGAAATAACTATAGTAATAATTATAGTAATACAAAAGAATGCAAATGACCACTGTCTGCAAGGAGTGTAAGTCCTTCCATTCCCCACCATCCAGTCAGAGCTGAAGAAGCTTCTTGGATGAGAAGCGAAATGTCTTCAAAGAAAAACAACAAAGTCCAGTTGCCTCTTGAAAAAGCACCTTTGGGACAACTATGACCTGGATGACTAAGAATCTCCATAGACATTTAACTAAACCAATAATTAAAGAAGAAGAGACCCCTAATATAGAATACTCTAACTTTGGAAGAATTCAAGGATATTTAGGATGGAATTAGATTTAAGATGGTCTGCTATCATAAAAATATTCTAACTGGAAAAATTCAGGATATTTGGGAACAATGCACACAGAAATTACTTTTCAGACTTACTGCTATCATAAAAATGGATTTAAAAGAGGTGATAGAAGAGGACAACACAGATATTGAGGCTGCTGTGAATGTGCAATTAAAAATGACACATTACAAGAACAATATGGAAAAAGATGTAACATTAGATTTTCAAATGAAATGGCTGTTATCTTAATAATTAAAAGGGACATAGAAATAACAAATCAGAAGAGTGGATTGGATAACTTTTTTATTTCAGATTTATAAAAGAAACGTTAAATTTATGAAGGAGTTTTTGAGAATAAATAAAGAGAAAATGAAAAGAAACAACTTTTGGGACACTAAAAAGATTAAAGATCAATATTCTTAAAAGCAAAAGGACGGAATATAAAGTTGGCTTATTTATTGAGGTTAAAATATATATGCTGCTGTTTCTGGCAATTCTTAATGGACTTCTGCTGGTTAGGATTTAATGAAAAGATGTTAACACTTATTTATAGATAAGGAATAAGATATAGAATGAAGGTTTTTTGTTGTTGTTAATACCAGAAAAGAAGATAAATTATTAAAATTATTGGTACGTATCTTGATGAAGGGATAAGTAATTTGTTTATATATCTCTTTTCTTTTATTATTTTTTCTTTTTCTTTACATCTTTTTTTTTACTTTTTATATTTTTCTTAGTTTGTGTTAGTTTTTTTACCTTTGTAATTGTAAACTTTAATAAAAAGTATTTTTTTAAATGTTTGTTCTATGGATAGACTCTGCCCAAAATTTGTTTTGGAAAAAATGGCAGAATAGGAATAAGTTTTATCTGAGAAGACAGAGTTAACATTAAAAGTAGATTTATAAATGACAGCTACAGGAATGACATGGAAAGAAGGTGACTCATTGGACATACAAAAGTAATTGTTAATGCTTTAAAAATCAAAAGGGAATTACAAATAATAAACCAAGAGAATGGCCTGGATAATTCTTTTACACTAGATTAACAAAAGAGGTTTGTTAAAGCTTGGATGAATCTTGTGAGAAAGGGCAAAAAAGAGATGAAAAGAAATAAAGTTCTATGACATTTTTTTTTTAAAGTGTATGGCACGTGTTAGCCAGGGATCACTGAGGTGGCTGGCTGCCTCTGTGAAAGGAATTTTTTTCAGGTGCTGTTATCTTTACCCGTGGGACGCCTGAATGCCGTTAGGCAATCGGGGGAGGCTCCTTTCTTGTCCCTACACGGTTTATTCGCTCACGGGAATTGAGCCGACCTCAGAGGTGCGCAGGCCCAGCGTCTTACCACGTGAGCCACTGCGGCCCCCTCTATGACATTATTTGAATGGATTAAAGATTAATATTGTTATAAGTAAAGGAAGGCATATAAAGTTGATTTATTTAATCAAGATTAAAATAGATAGGTTATTTCTGGCACCCTTAATGAACTTTTGCTGAGACCAGGATTGAAATGATTATGTTTTTGGATTGATTTATAGACAAGAGATTGTGGTAAATTAAGAGGAGGTGAAAAGTTACTAAAATTGTCTGTTCTTGTGATGAAGGCTGTAAGCTATCTATCTATCTATCTATCTATCTATCTATCTATCTATCTATCTATCTATCTATCTATCTATCTATCTATCATCTATCTATCTATCTATCTATCTATCTATCTATCTATCTATCTATCTATCTATCTATCTATCATAAAATTATTTTTTTTAAAAGATAATGTGGCAAACTCTGTTTAGCCTATATTTTCTTTTTTCTATATTAAACAATTAACTCAAAGTTCCTCAAATCCTTATTTAGAATTGATAACAGATATCAAAACAAAAATGTGTAAGTGATGAAACTGTGTGAGAAATTTATTAAGTGTGAATGAGACAGCTTGAGTATATGACGCAAAAACATTAATCACAAGACAAGTCAACATATTTCCCACTGAAAGGTGGGAAGGTAAGTATGCTAACTTTGAAATTACCTGATCTGTTGTAGGGATTCCACAGCAGAAGCAAAACAGGCATCTTTTGTATTTGGTAATACCTAGACATAAGAATAAAAATTATAATTATGGCTAGCTTTAGCAGTAAGAATTAAACTGGACTGGAATAAATAATTTAGCATATTGATTCCCCCCCAACTTTATTAAATATCAGAAAAATATGAAATGCAAAAAAAGCAAAGACAAAAGAGTTAAATAAAGCAGGGATGAGTGTGGAAAAAAGCAAATCTAGGAAATGCAGACCAAAATGGAAAAAAGCCCTAGAAACAAGTAACTTCCAACTTTGTTTGGTACAGATAAAAGCCTAAAAGTTAATGACCCTTTGAATTAGAATAAACTATAGCAACTAGTACTTCTATCATTATAAATAACTCTAAGCATCAAACCCAAGTGATTTCTTTCATTTCTTTCAGTTTCAAGCAAAAAAAAATCATACAGTGGTTTCCAAATAGAAACAAAGCAACACAATGATTTCCACAATAGAGGTACTGCATCGGACCAAAAATCAAGTAAACAATACACCAATCAAGGAACTGCCAAAGAAGTCAACAGTAAACAGCCCAACCAAAGAACCTCTAAGACCACTCCCACCAATACTGACAAGGCAAGCCACTAAAATATAAACTGAGAGCAAGCCCCACTCCTTACTAGCACTGACAATGTTACTTAATTTGGGTAATGAAACGTCTACAAGAAAACAACCAAGCTCAGACCCCACACCTATACTTTTAATATGTTCATTTCATAAAAAGCATATGATTGACTTAAATATTATTTAGCTGCTGGTTTAACATAACTGTTACAAGGCATAATGACGTGAAAGTGACATCTCACTGTCACATCATTCATAGGATATTCGTACTTTATAAAAATCACAAAATGCAGTTTCTAAAAGAAAACATCCTTCAACCAACAGAGAATCTGAACATCTTGGGAATAGTAAGCTCGCTGCCAAAATAATTAAATATTCTAAGAAACCAAAAATCTAGAAATTATTTAATAATGATAGAAAATATGTAAGTGAGAAACATTTCCTGTAAATATTACAATGTTGTTGCAGCAGGAAATATGAATTGTTCCTGGAAGACTTAAATGTTGTAGAAGAACCATTAACTGTAAAAAAAATACATAATTTGATATTTAAAATATTAACTGAAATATACTGACAGTATATTCTCCAGTTCTCTTTCAATCAGGATAAAAATTCAGAGGAATAGCAATAGCACTTAGACTTATATACCGCTTTACAGTGCTTTACAGCACTCTCTGTAAAGGAACAATAAACATGAATTGTACAAGTAAATTTCCTGTAAATAAAACATACCTTTTTATTTTCACCAAGGGCAGATGCTGTTGTTGGCCAAAATTTCCTGTAAGTAGTACCATAAAATAAATATGTCATAGAAGAAAGATTCTTAAATATAGAATGAGTCATTTAGAAAATGAGTCCAAACCACTAGTGTGAAAGATGGAGATGCCTAGAATTTTAGAATCAGAGGCATCTGCATTATTTACAGATACAAAGATCTCCCAGATCAATAAAGCCCTAATTATCACCAAGGTCCAATTTCTGGGTACATAAATGTTCTTCTCAACGTAAAGAGTATCCAATGAAAGAGAATATATAGTGGATTTACCTATAAAATTTTAAGCACTTCTAGATTAGACCACATTACATTAGCTACATATTTTTGACAAGGGAAGTTCATGAGGTGGTCTTTCGAAGTTTCTTTTGGTATTCAAAGTAAACCTATTCGAATGCCAAGAAATTCAAATAATTAATATGACATACAGGAACTTCTTAAGATCATAATAATTATTTGTTTCCTACTACAAATCCTTTGAGGATTGAAGGTGCTTAGTCAAGTAAAACTTTATCTATTTGGAAGGGACAAGAAGGGAATTAAACCTTTTTTCCTCCTGCTTAAAGCAATAATTAAAACATACAGCTCATAAGAAAAACTAGCTTTCAAACTTTTTTTCAACATGTGGAAGCATGCTTACGTTTGCACTCCCAAAAAGCTCAATAGTGCTTTGTCTGGTTGTTTGTTCAAACGCAGAACACATTCCCAGTAAACATCTTCCTCTCGTTCATTGTCCAAGGCATACAGCATAAATAGAGGAGGGTAAAGTCGTGGGAGCAGCACAGGAAGCAATAAGCCAGAGCTTGTAACCACATAGCTTAAACACATAAAAAACAGGAAAACAAAACATTTGGGGTATTATTTTGAGGAACTGGTGTTCCATGAACATTAGTAGCAGAATTGATTTGATTCAGACCAACTAATCTTTTCTTAATCAAGAAAACATGTTGAAGAAGCAAAAGGGAATGGAAGATCTGAATTTCACTTTCTCCTATCTACTTCAATTCTCTTTCAACCAAGAACAATTACTCCTTAAGTCCTTTTTCTGAATTATTCCTGAAAAGTTTGAATATTTGCACATACTGCAAGACATTCCAGCACAGAAATTCTTTAACATTTAAACTATATAGAACGAGCCAGAAGTATAAAGATTTCTATGCATTGAGGGCATGATGCATGCTATTAACCAGTGGCACAGCAAAAGGGCTCCTCTGGCAGAAATAAAGAAGAATATACTTCTGTGGTTAATACTCCTGCCTTGAAGCAGTGTAAGAAAGAGTAACAGGTAAATCAATCTCAGTCTATTCATTAGTTAGGTAACCTGGCATGTCATCGAAAATTTATTATTTATTTATTTATTTATTTATTTATTGTATTTCTATGCCGCCCAACTCCCAAAGGACTCTGGGCGGCTTACAACAAGGTATAGAAAATACATTTAAAAACATCATAAAATATAAAAAAACCCAGTTAACAATCACATACATACATATCATTCAAGGCCGGACCTCGCAAATTGCGAGATCAACGGCCCCAAGCTTGCCGGAAAAGCCAGGTCTTCAATGCTTTCCGGAAGGCCAATAGGGTGGGGGCAGTCCGGATCTCAGGGGTTAGTTGGTTCCAGAGAGTCGGGGCAGCCACAGAGAAGGGCCCTTCCCCACGGGCCCGCCAGCCGACACTGCTTAGCTGACGGGACCTGGAGGAGACCAACTCTGTGGGATCTTACCGGTCGCTGGGAACTATGAGGTAGAAGGCGGTCTCGAAGATAACCTGGCCCTTTTTACCCTAAAAGGGTAAAATATTGAAAAATCTACTGAATCAGAACTTCTCCATTTGAAATAGAACCCCCTCAAACATAAACATTAAATAGCTTGAAATTCACAGCATTAAATCTATAACAATGTTTTAGCTTTATGCATTTGTATTTAGCTTTTTGTTTGGATTAAATGAAGGATTAAAAAAAAAGGTATAGTACGCTAAATGACGTCACCTATATTCCAATCAAAAGGAAAAGAAAATGAAGCCTGAAGCTTCTTTTGATCAGATTTAATGCTAGCTCTTGTTTCCTAGATTTATTTCCTAAAAACCTTAGTGCTTTCTTGTGATCAACTTACCCTGGCTCTGGAGAGTCAGGTTCCGAGTCCTTTTTTCCAGTATAGAAAGACCTGGTTCCTTTCATCTCAGTCATCAGCGAGGGAATTACACTGCCCTCTTCAGGAAGATCAGGGAACAGGAATCTGAAAAATAATATAAAGGCATTACCATCAAAATGTGTAGTCTAATTGAAAAGTATCAATAAATTTCGAAACAAAATTTTCTTCATCTACTCCTTCTGTAAAATGAATCAACAATTCCAAAATTGCCTAGTAGCAGCTTCTTACCTGATCAACTGGAAGATGCGTTTCAAATAGGATTTAATCTCCTTCACTGCCTCCTTCAAAAGTCGTCGATTGGCTCCCACTCCCACATACGTCATGCGGTATACAGCTACCAGGGTTTCAACAAGTTTTCCCAAAGGGTGCAGAGGAGTATCACATGCCTTAAAAAGATGGAGATGAAAAAACCCAAAAAACTACATAAAACAGCAGAACTAAAGGGCTGAAATATAAAATATTTTAAACAATATAAGTATAAATAAATTAAAATCTAAAAAGTATGACTTGTGTATCTCACACAAATAGGTCCTAAGTTTAGGATTAATATTTGTGCAGTATTACCCGAAATTCATATGAAATACTTGCAGACAGAGTTCGGGAAGAAACAGTTTTCTTAGAAAATTATTTAACCCAAATTCACGTTTTTAGTAAGCATATGATTCTCAAAGTTGCTATTTGTATGTATCCTGTCTTAAAGATGGGACCTTAGCCCAAATAATCATGGGAACTTTTTCTATGTATTTGTTAATTAGAAAAGTATATTATAGATATCATTACAGATAGCAGCCCTTATTTTACTCTGCTTAAGAGATTAGTGAACATCAGCAAGCTGTAAATGCATATTATATAGGTATTGGCTTGCATATACCTTTATGAGATATTTTTTAATGTTGTCGTATTTTTCCAATGAGAAGGCACCGACATGTTGTGGAATGAACTCCAAGCTTTCCAGGGTTTGTGCGTGTGATCTGCTCAAGAGTTCTGGACTGCAAGAATAGACGACTATGGTTAGAATCTATACAGAAAAGGGTTGGGAATCAATAAACACAACGATTTTTCAACTGGTAAAATCTGGTAGCTATTAAAAACTGTTTTTCTTTCACAACAGATGATTTTTTTTCTCTCCACAAATTAACTATGAACCTTTAAAGCTAAAAACGTGGAGGAAACCAGAAACACATCAGCATAATCAACTCTTAATGTTAAACATTTTGGTTCTACTGTCTTGCAATTTCACAGCATGAATGAGATTTGTCATGTTCATCCCAGTTTCACATCCTCAAATGGATGATTATTTTTAAAATTCCGTTATTACTGATTTTAAGTGCACAAGTTATATTTCTTTCCTGTATATTTTTTTTTTACCCAAAACTCTTTTAATAGGTAAGTAATTATGAATAGAAAACAACAAATATGTGAAAAATAGCTCCACTATAGAGCCTCTCACTAATGTATTTACTCTGTCAATACCAAAAGAATTTAGAACATGCCAGACTGAAGAATTTTGTATTAAGGATTAAAAAAGGGATTAAGAAACACTTTTCATGTTACTTATCCATAAATACAAATCGCTTATATTCCAGGGTATTTTCAGATTAACTTCCCTTTTAACACTTTAGAGCAGGGCTGTCAAACTCGCGGCCCGTGGCCCGGATGCATCACATGCTGGCCACGCCCATGCCCGGTTTAGTGAAGGGGGAAAAAGTCGCGATACGTCACGTGACGACGCGAGTTTGACATCCCTGCTTTAGAGTGTTTTCATCTTTACAAGAAAATAAATGGCAACTGAACTTTGCATTAGAACTGTTGTATTGAACAAAATACATCTGCCCCACCTACTGACCTGTCTTTGTGTTGCCTTCGATTGGTTGTCAGGGCAACAGCAATGTTATCCCAAGCTTTCCACCTATCCCCTTGGCCTGGTTGTTCGCAGCCGAGCTGGTGCCAGCAGTCCTCGAACACCGCCCTCCACTTCTCGTCCGCTGGGACAGCAAGGTTTCCTAACTTCCGCCTACATTTGACAACATTTAACAACAGTAACTACAGGTTTAACAAAACAAAACAAAACGAGAGTCCACTTCTGAAAAGTTCCCCCCCCCAAAGCAGACTTTTTGATATCATGAACAAAAGTAAATCTCAATCTACACTAAAAACCTTTAAACACATTTGCACAGAAAGAAAGAATGAATCAGCATATCTTATTTTGCACCAGGCAAGACAGTCTTCCTCACTCCAATCCCTTCTTCCCCAATCCCAGCGTTTGAGGCTTGACTAGTTCTATGGTACTAATGAAAGTGTTTAAGCTCTTTCTATATACAGCTTGTATTAAGAACCATAACAATTTAATTCCCCATTTCAAGATGAGTAGTCATATTGCAAAAAAACCAAATTTTTGTTATATAAGTTTTCATGGATCAATTCAGCAGTTTCTATTATTACTGAAAACCTGCCAACCATAATGTAAATGGGCTTCCTAAATATTTCAAATAATCATCTGATTCAAGAGTACTACAGATAGCTGCATATTTTTTTATTTAATTGAATTAACATTCCTGAAAATTCATTCTCCCCCCCCCCCCCGAATCCTGCACAAAGAGAAGACAGCAGCTTTGATTCTGCTGGTGCTGCAACAAAACTGAGGCTGTAGAAGTAGAAGCTTCCTCAGAATCATGGAATAGATAGGCAGCCTTACGTCCACAAAGGGGTTCTCTAAATAAATAAAGATCCCAGGCTGCTTATGTCTTTAAGGTACTGCTAAATTGCAATCACCACGAACTACCATATGAGATGCTAATAAGTGCAATTTTTCCAGCATTGGGCCCTATATGATATTACCATGGCACAGTTACAGGATATTTTCTATTGGAATTTAAAAGTTTCAAATGTCTTTAAGAGACATTTCAGTTAGGGGTCTTGCAGGAAACAATCTTGGAAATTTTAAGCACACAGGAAATTTGAGTAACAGACTATATAGAGCTAATAAAAGTCTCTTTCAGTCCTATTCATGACCTGTTTTCAAAAGTCATATTAGATACAGATACTTGTCCCAAATTGTCCCCCTCATTCTCTGGTCCAATCATCTTAGTTAATTAAGTAAACTAGTTTGATTGGAAAAGCATCTGGCATCCGAGTTAATGCCAGTGTTCAATTACCGTATTTTTCAGAGTATAAAACACACTTTTTTCCCTCCTAAGAGGATGAAAATTTGGGTGCGTCTTATACTCCGAATGTAGCCCCGCCCATCACCGGCCCCTACCCTTCGGCCTCCGCGCGTCCTCTTCCTGGCTGCAGAGATTGCTACTGACAATGGCTTGTGTTTTTGGGCTCCGTGCGTTGCATTTTCAGCCTCCAAACGCTCACGCGGTGCCCAAAATGGCTACCTAGAACAGCTGCTGCCTTCTCTTACCCTTCCGTGCTTTGCCTGCTTTAGTCACTGGAGCTCCCTCCGAGGATCAGCTGTGCTTTTGAAGCTGTTTTTCAGCCCAAACACTTTTCTAATTGCTGCTCCCTCCGAAAATCAGCTGTGCTTTAGAAGCATAGCCCCAACCATCCCCAACCTCAAAACCAGAGAGCGAACGAATGTGCTGAAGCTTATCCCCCACCATCCCCAACCTCAAAACCAGCGAGTGAACTAATGTCCTGAAGCTGACCAGGCTAAGGACTAGCCAGATGAATACCTGATAGGCAGAATTTTTCACCCCCCTATTTTCCTCCCCAAAAACTAAGGTGCGTCTTATACTCCGGTGCGTCTTATACTCCGAACAATACGGTACCTACAATGATAGAACCATCTGATGAGAAGCTAGCTCCCATCCACTCACAGTGTTTTAGGCCGATCTTTCTCATGATCATATAAAGTGGGTTTGAAGTAGGTTCCTGTAATCTTTATTCCAGATCCCCATTCACCACTGAAAGTGCCTTCAATAGTGTCTCCATTTGGCAAAGCCAGTATTCCCTTAGAAGGAAAGGGGGAAAGAGGAAAAAATATATAATGAACTTATTTTTAATGAGCTGTTCTGCTTAAGGAAAGCAGGTGTTTCAAATTACCTTTCCATTAAGGGTCCAATTATCTGAAAATTCTCCTTCGAATACCGTGTCATCTTCAGAAAGCAATACACCAGTCCCCTGCGGAGAATATAGTACTGCAATCAGTGCAAGACATGTTTGGAATGATTCTCATATTATCATTGTCCATTAGTTAAAACTTTTATCTTATTTTTTCAGATATTTTAGATAAAAGCATTTTTTTTAAAAAAAATGTTAAATGGTATGTTAAGTACACTATTTATTATCACTAGATTCCATTTAATATAAACAGTTTTTGTAACATTTTAATACATTTCACTTAAATTCTCTGAATGAAAAAAAATGGCTATTATTTTTACAGATGGCATTTTATAAAGTTCCAAAAATAAATCAATGTATTTAATTAACTTTCTGCAGAGAAAAGAGCCCCTTTATAGTATTGAAAACTCCAGCAAAACAACTAGGATGGGGATGGGGAAAGACTAAAATTTCCCCTATTTTTCTTTCCAACTAGTAGATCTTATAAATTCAAATAAACAGATAAAATCTTCCACCTGTATATAACCTGGGTCATTTGAAAGACAAAAGTTTCACTGCAGCATATGGAAACAATTTCTTACTCTAAAGTAGAACTATTCAGGAATAGAACGCTGCTGATTAGAAATATGATTTCAAACTAAAATACTACCTTTAAAAAATAAGTGCAATAATATCATCATATATACATATATTGTCTTTTAAACAAAGCAAAACTGGGCATAGGTAAAAATGTTTCCCCATTATACAACACTTATTTATCTGAAACTCACCATCATTTTATTGTTGTTAAAGGATCCTTCATAATACAATCCAAACTGGGTGACCACAACACCATTGCCTTGGCAAAAATCATCTTGCCACATCCCCATGTATTTTTCTCCCCTAAAGATACAGAAACACATTACTGTCTCTAAAATCTGAAAAATTGAGAAACGAGGTCAATTGGATTAGGTCGCATTCTAATTTAAGTATCATCTTATTATAGTTGAGCAATTGTTTCAACAACTACTAAGATCACATCAAAAATCTATTACCATCCTTTCATATTAAAAAACTTGCACTAGCAGGCACAGACTTTTGTGAACTTTTGTGAATTTCTCACTCTTAAATACAAGACTGGTGATTAGGTGTCTAATGGACACTAAAAGTAATCATGCCACTGAAATTTTATTTCAATGAATTAGAACTAGTATTATATCTCATTTCGAGGATTATTTAGGTTCTCTGCTTAAGAATAAACATTTCTTAGCAATTCTTTTTTCTGTTACAATATAGTAGTACTATATTATTAATATAGTAATTCACATGTTCAGATCTATTTACCTTGTAATATCATCAAATACTCCATATCCAGCCTTCTTATCCATCACCCATTGGCCAATGAACATGCTAGGGGAAGAAGAAGTCAGTTTCCCACTGCGTAGAAGGCCATGGCCATGACGCATATTATCCTGGAAGCTTCCTTCATAAACCTCCCCAGTTGCATACCTAGAAGGAAAAACAAGTCCGCCTTACTACAAAGAAGCTGAGGATTTTGCTCCAAGATATTTCACCATCATGTTTTTTTCTCTCTCTCTAACCAAGAGAGATGAATGATTATTATGTGGGCAATACCATTTTGAAAGGAAAGTGGAAACTTAGATTATGAGGTTAAGGAAAATATTTCTGGCAATGGATGTTCCCACCATCATGGCACTTACCAGAAATCTGGTCTGTTTTGTTACAGGTAGTAATTCTATATCAAAACAGTGTAAAAGTCTGGGTACTCCCTGCTCCCCTGTCTAAAACAATGTGGAACTGGCAGGTAGATTATAAAGAGATTGGTTTAAAACCTGGCTCTTCCTATTCTTAGTCCAAAACATAACCACTACACTATAAATGCACTCTTTCTCTATTACCTGTAGATACCATGTCCACACATTTTGCCTTCCTTCCAAAATCCAATATAATGGTCACTCTTCTTCATTGTTTTATTTGGTAGTTTATATTCACCATATCTGCCAATATAAAAAAAAATCACATCATTTTACAATACATCTAAACACTAATTTGCAAAACCATGCATGCTTCAAGAAAGGTTTGGAAGACAAACTTTGGATTTTATGTAAGCATAGTATTCTCTTCTATTCAATAGGCAACTGAAGTTTCTCATGAGCCTTAAACAAGATTCCGCTGCTTTAAGGTGTTCTCCTAAAATGTTTCTGCTTTTGTGAGTCTGAAAAGTTGAGCTTCTCTACCAAGTAGAGAAGAATTGCTATACTTACAGAGTCCAACCACCTGCTTCCAAATAATGTTTAAGCCTGCCGAGCCCTACTAATCCTAATTTGACAGTACTTTTTAAAAAAGATTATTTGTGAACAACAGGTTTCCCCCCTCCCTCGGCTTAGTCTATTATACCTACCCATCCTCCATGCCATTTCTGAACATGCCAGAATACATCTTTCCATCTGCCCACTTCAAGACTCCTCTGAAATATATGGAATACTATAATTATATTGGTTCTATATTTAAATTATCACAATACAGTTTATGCAGAATTTTTACAACTTCCAAAAGCAGTTGGGCTATGCCAGATTAACTTTTAATTCTCAAAGATATGACAATGTAGGCTAAGGGGCTTTCAATATATATTACTGGGTCTATTTAAATATAAATATAGCTTTTTACATTAACCTCTTTACTTGTGATCTACTATAAACATTTAGATAAACGACTTCTCATATAATCGGGAAAAATTTCAGTTTCACCTGCCATGTGGCTTCCCAGAAAGCCATCGACCATTGTAAGTAGCATCCTTAAACCGAGGGTCTTTATAGAAGGTATATCTTGCATTCCTTGAAATAGGGGGCTCCTGCCTCTGAAGGCTTCCACTACCACCATAGGGAGGCAAATCAGATGTCCCTTTTAAGGCCTGATCTATAGCTTGGCTTATAGATTTCAGCCACTTAGTCTGAAACAGAGTGAAAAATAGTCAAAGGCTTTCTGATGCCTACATTCCTCTTCCTTCTCTCATTCTACATCTCTTGCAGGAATTCCATGGAATTGGTATGACACATCTACTGAGGTCATGGAATTCACACATAATAACAATAGTGGATTGTAGAATACAGTATAAGTACTTTTACTCCTTTTAAAAATCAGAATTGAATTTTAACATTACCAGTTACATAGGCCCAATATACAATGGTATCACAGACATTTCTACCTAAATATATTAGTTAACCATTAACAAACTGTAATGTAATTTGTGAAGCTCCTGGCCTATATGGTAAAGAGCTCAGTCCAGCTATGAGTTGTGGGTTACCATTTTAAAATAAATTCTGAAAGATAGGCAACATATGGTTATTTAATGTTAGCAGTTCTGAAAGTACATAGGTTCACACCACTAACATTGTCAAAGTTCAACAATATATTTTCTGTCCCGTTTTAAAAATTAAAGGATAAAATGGACATGTTTAATACACAACAGGCTTAACACAGTTGTTTAGTCTTTAACCACCACTAAAAAAAATTTATGAGGACCCTATGAAGATGTAATTTCATCTCTATCAACTATTGGGAATCCCACCTCAAAAAAAAAAATGTTGAAAAAGGTGAGATCCCTATTTGCTAAGCAGTTACCTCTCCTGATCTTATCAACTATTTTCCAAAAATGGGATGCTGGATATTTAGACTGTACACCGATTCTAGAGGAAATTTACACAATATAATGATTTTATTAGGTTGATCTGAAATCAGCACAGATCATAAAAACATGCTTCATACCAATTTCAAAGAATGGAACAGAAAAAATATAGAATAGGCTCTAGAAAGCAAGTCATGCTAGAAAATGGAAAAGTCATTAATGCATCTGATGAACTGAATGGAGGGAAGGGGCAAAAAAAGTCCTACCTTTTCTTGTGGACTTGATGAAATGAGAATAAACTGTTCTTCAGGTGTAGTGATTCTCAAACCATTCCTAGAGCAAAGAAAATAAACAGAGTGTTGTAAATGTTAATCCAGAGAAATGACTACATTACATTCTTTTCATATAAAAAAACCCCAAGACTCATTTGTTCTCCCTTTCTTCTTCATTTCACTTCACCATAATTAATGCATATTAAATTATCCAAGGAACAAACATCATCTTCCCTCCAGTATTGACTAAATATAGCAATTCAGACTTCTGGTTTTACTATGGAATTTTTATTCCAGGAGGACACAAGATGGAGAATAATTCTGCAACAGTGAAGAATGACATAGCCAACCCTATTCCACTCCATTTCAGAATTCCTAGAGCAGAGGTGTCAAACTCAAGGCCCGCAGGCCGGATCCGGCCCTCAGGGTGCTTAGATCTGGCCCGTGGGGCTGCCCTGGAAACAGCGAAGGATTGGCCTGCGGTGCCTCTGCCAGAGAAAACGGATCTCTGTTTTTGCTGGCAGAGGGTTGCAGGAGGCCATTACAGCCAAAAAGCTGGTCACGCCCCCCCTGGCCACGCCCCCCCCCACAGTCAAACACAACCCTGATGTGGCCCTCAATGAAATCGAGTTTGACACCCCTGTGCTAGAGGAAGACGTGCAAAGCTGCTGCAGCTGGACTCCTTCCTCTCCATCCCACACCTGCCCCACAGGGCTATCAACATGATGTGTTCTGTGGGAAGGATCTATGACTTCTACTATAGTCATTTAAAAAATCTACTGTCTACATGATTGCTTATTTTGATTGACAGGATTTGCATCCTGAAAAAGAAGATGCAGTAAATAAATATTTTTCTTCTTAAACAATTGCATGAGCAATTGTTAATGAAGAATGTATGCAGTCTGCAAATACAGGTAGTCGTTGAATTACGACCACAATAAAGCCAGACATTTCTGTTTCTAAGCAAGACAATTGTTAAGTGAGTTTTGCTCCATTTTACAACCTTTCTTGCCACAGTTGCTAAGTGAATCACTGTAATTGTTAAGTTAGTAACACAGGCGATAAGTGAATCTGTCTTTCCCATTGACTTTGCTTGTCAGAAGGTCACAAAAAGAGATCACATGACTCCAGGACACTGCAACTATCATAAGTATGAGTTAGTTGCTAAGCATCTGAATTTTGATCACGTAACCATGGGGATGCTGCAATGGCCGTGTGAAAAATGGTCATAAGTCATTTTTTCCAGTGACCTTGTAACTTTCAACGGTCACTAAACGAACAGTTGTAAGTCAAGGACTACCTGTAGACTGTATAAAACTAAATACTTTTACATCTGAAGTATACATTAGACTGTTTCATAGATTCAGCATGTTTACACTTAAAAGCCCATATTAACAGTTGTGTCAGTTGACACAAGCGTAAAAAGAGCCAGATCGATAATTATAAGAATTTAAATTCTATTATGAGTATTGAAAGCAGGTTCAAGAGTAAGTACGGATGGGCTGCAAAATAAGTTTTAAAAGAATCAATAATTTGTTAACTAGTTCAAACTTAATATAAAGCAGCTGAAAAATACTTACATATTACCAGACTCTTCTGAAACAGGTTCTACCCACAGGGTAGACAAGGAAAAAATATGGTGAGTTGAGAACTATAAGAGAAAAAAGGAAAAGATCAATCTTCATATGGTTATGGCCATAATGTAAGGTTCAGTCCATGGTCTTTGTTTGGGCCCTAGCTTTCAAAAAGCTTCTGGTTACAATTCAAGGTGCTGGTTGTTACTACCTATCTACCTACTACCTATCTTTTGTAGTATGAGATCAGGATGCTTCTCTCTACCAGCCCTCCTATATGTGTAGGAGAAGAGCATGCTCTGGGTCCCTTTGATTAAGAAATACCATCTTATGGGACCCAAAAAGTTGTGGCACCTGGCCTCTGGAACACCTTTCCCCCTAAGATTCCCCACACTACTAGCCTTTTGGAAAGCAGTCAAGAACTGGTTCCTTGCTCAGGCATTGAATGATTAGTAAATGCTTTGAGGTTTTATTGTCAGCTGTCTTTTCCTGTTTTAAGATTATTTGGGGGGTTGTTTCTGAAATATTTTTTAATTGTTGGTTTAATTTTAAATTCTGTTTGTTGCCCAGAATTCCTCAGGTGAGAGGGACAGCCATATTAAACAACAAATTCTAGTCCTGTGATGGCGAATCTATGGCACGCGTGCCACAGGTGGCACACAGAGCCCTCTCTGCGGGCACGAGAGCCGTCGCCCCAGCTCAGCTCCACTGCGCATGTGCGCGCGCCTCCTGCCGGCAAGCTGGTTTTCGGGTCTCTGCCATGCATGCGCGGGGGTTGGGGCACATGTGGGAGATGCGTGCACATGCGCGGGGGCAGGGTGCAAGTGCGGGGGTCACAGATGCATGCGTGGGGAGCGCGCGGGGTCATGTGCGCATGTGGGGCCACACGTGCAGGTTGCGCGCATGGGGGAATTGCGCGCATGCGTGCGGGGCGCACGCGCAGGGGGTGAGGTCATGCGCACATTGCATTATGAGTGTGTGCGCAGGTGCGCGCGCTTTCAGCACGCAACGACAAAAAGGTTAGCCATCACTGTCTAGTCCAGGGGTCAGAAACCTTAAACACTCAAAGAGCCATTTGGACCCATTTCCCAGAGAAAACAAAACACAGGGAGCCACAAAACCTGGGTGAGCGTGGCCAACTCGATGTCACACTCCCACCGAGTCACATGACCCCCCCAGCCATGCCTACCCAGGTTTTGTGGCTCTATGTTTTCTTTTCTATGGGAAACAGGTATCTCTCTCTCCTCTCTCTCTTTTCCCTCTCCCATCTCTCTCCCTCCCTCTCATCTCTCTCTCCCTCTCCCCATCTCTCTCTATCTCTCTCTCTCCCTTCCTCTCCCTCTCATCTTTCTTTCTCTTTCTCTCTCCCTCTCCCATCTTTCTCCCTCCCTCTCATTGCTCTTTCTCTCTCCCTCCCTCTCCCCATCTCTCTCTCCCTCTCCCTCCCTCATCTCTCTCTTTCTCCCATCTCTCTCTTTCTCCCTCTCTCTCCCCTTCTCTCTCTCTCTCTACTGAGGAACAATAGCCACCCCCAGCGGAGGATTCCCTTCGGGCAACTCTCCTCCCCCTCTTTTGACTCCCTGGCTGGCTGTGACGGGGCCAGGAGGGCGCGCACACGCAGGGAGACCTTCATCAAGCAAAGGCGCGCGCAGGGCAGGCGGCCGCTCACTTAAGGAGGGTCTTAACAGGACGCAAACGGACGTGGCTTTTCTCCTGCCCTAAGGATCCGGCCATCGCCTTGCCGTGTCCTGCTCCCCCCACAGCAGCTCTTCGGCCGAGCGGGGAGGGTGTAAGCTCCAGTCCGAATCGGCAGGAAGCGAAGGTTGCCTTACGGGCAAATGTGGCGCGAAGGCAGGTACAGGGCCACCTTCGCTTCTGCCCTAAGGATCCGGCCATCACCTTGCCGTGTCCCCCCTCCCCCATGGCAGGAAGCGAAGGCTGCAAATGTGGCACAAAGACAGGTACAGGGCCGCTCTCTCCTGCACTAAGGCTTTGGTCATTGCCTTGCCGTGCCCCCCCCCGCATGAGAGGAGGGGGAGGGGAAGTAGGGTCGCCGGAGCTGCCGGGGACTGGATGGGACACAGCAAGGCGATGGCCGGAACCTTAGGGCAGGAACCAAGCGGCCCTGTACCTGCCTTCGTGCCACATTTGTGCGTAAGGCAGCCTTTGCTTCCTGCTGCTTTGGGCTGGAGCTTACGCCCTCCCCACTCAGCCGAAGAGCTGCGGGGGTGGTGGTGGACACGGCAAGGCGATGGCCAGATCCTTAGGGCAGGAGAGACGCCACGTCCAAAGACCCTCCTTAAGCAAGCGGCCGGCCGCCCTCCGCGCGCGCCTTTGCTGTGCTCTGGCGCTCGCTTGAGGAGGGTCTCCCCACGCATGTGCGCCCTCCTGGCCCCGCCACAGCCAGTCAGGGAGTCGCAAGAGGGGGAGGAGGGTTGCCCGAAGGGAAGCTTCCGCCGGGGGTGGCAATCATTCCTCAACCAGCACCATAGAATCAGCCCCGGCCGCTTCTCCATTCCCGCCGTCGCCCTTACTTTCTCAGGCCAGGTGAGGGAGGGGAGGGCGAGGCCAGCCAGTGATGGGACAGGGAGCCACAGCAGAGGGCCCAAAGAGCCGCATGTGGCTCCAAAGCCGCGGGTTGCCAACCCTTGGTCTAGTCTGACTATGACATTCAAGTTGCATTGCAACCTGTGCGTTACCATATCTGTACAAAGAAAAACTCTGATCCATAATTCAGTGATATCCTCTATTCTTAACATGCCTGATTAGCAGCAATTGACAAAGACTGGAAAAAAAGTAGCAGCAGCATTTGGTTTCTCTTTTGTGATAAATTACTCACAATTTAGAAGATTTGAATAACTGGACTGGATGATAATAAAAATAATTCAGAGGGAAGAGAGGGAGGGAAGGAAAACAAAATCTATTTTTGAACTGCGTTTGGAAATCTACAAACTAATGAACTAGCCTATATTCATTTTATATTATTTCAAAAAATAGAAAAATCTTACCATATGCCAGGCAGAATAATTTTAGCGACAACACAGAAGACTGCCCAATTAGTTTTCTATATGTTCTTCTACAGATATTGAATATTTCTCTATTGGGGATACAGATACATTTACAGATACATTTAGTTTGCCAGGAGGAGCATGTTGTGGGTCCCATCTGCTAAGGAGCTTCATCTTACAGCTAAGAGAGCCTTTTCTGCTATGCCCCTATCCTTTGGGACACCCTTTGGAACAAGGTGAAATTGGCCGACCTTACTGACCTTCTGGAAGGCCCTTAAAACCTGGTTGTGACATCAGGCCTGGGGATGTGAAAGTTTTGAAATGCAGTCTTCTGTGTTTTTGTTTTATTATAGTCTTAATTGTTTTCATTGTATTTTAATAGTTTTGTTTTTTTAATTTTGATTGTTCAGTTTTTATTATAACTATGTGCACTGCCCAGAGTCAGATAAGCAAGATGGGTAGCTATACAGTATAGATGAAACAAGTATATACATAAACATGCTTTCAAGTTGAAGGCTTCCTTGTCCTAGGAAGAGATGACTGCCCCATCCTTCAAGTACAGACCTGAGCATGGACTAAGGCATCATTGAAGAGGATAAACCAATTCACTGAAAATCTCCCAGCATGTTGCAGTGACAATCCTCGATTGCTGCTTTCACAGATTAGTCGCCGTTCAGGTTTCCTCAAGGAATCCTATAATTGAAAAGAAATACAAGGCAATTTAACAACAGGTAAGGCAATTCATGCTAAGGAATTTGCAATGCAGTGCTGGTGGAGTTTGAATTTATTTGCATTTAAACATTATAATGTGATGTGATGTGATGTGATGTAATGTAATAAATCATAATTAACAAGATATCATTTTCTAAAACTAGAAGAATTATCTTCATGAAAATAGAAACAGAAAGTATTACAATTTATGGTAGTAAATAATATCAGCTCCTAACACACACACACACACACACACACACACACACACACGTACTGTCATTTTCCCAGGAAATGTTTTCCAGAAACCCAGTGTATATTCAGCGTCTTTTCTTTTCCTACTGAGATGGACAGCCAGAGATTCATAAGAAGAGCTGGAATCCTGAAGGCTTTGATATTCTGGAGATGTCTAGAGAGTAAGAGAAAGAATGGAGCCTGATTAATGTTCCACAAGACCATCCCAATATTTTGATATAAATTACCGTATTTTTTGCTCCATAAGACGCTCCGGACCATAAGACACACCTAGCTTTCGGAGAGGAAAACAAGAAAACAAAAAATCTGCCTCTGCCTCCCAGCCCCAGCACGTGGCTCATCAGGGCTCCGCTCCGTTGCGCCCACCACCGGTCAGCTGAGTGACAGCTGGATCCCGGCCTCCTGTAGCCCCGCCAATCAGCGGGCTGGCCAACCAGAAACGACGCTATTGCTGCCTCCTCTGTGTCTGCTGCCTCCGCCAGGGAACACTGGAGCTTTTGCCAGCGTTCCCCGGCTATTGCCGCTGCTCGCTACCACTGCTGCTGCTCGCCGCTGCCACCTATCGGTGGTTGGATCAGCCTCCCCGAATACTGCCGATCAGCTGTTCCAGGCGGCGGGGATCGCCGCCGCCTATTGCCGCCACCGCCTGTTGGCGCCTGTGGCATCCCCACCTCCTGGAACAGCTGATCGGCGGTATTCCGGGAGGACAATCCAACTCCTGATAGGCGGCGGCAGCAACGGCGATAGGCAATATTCGCTCCATAAGACGCACAGACATTTCCACCCACTTTTTGGGGGGAGAAAGTGTGTCTTATAGTGCAAAAAATACGGTACTTTATATTGCAATATTAGAAAAAAATGTATTTAATATATCAGTGAAGTTAGAACAGCTGGATAAATAAATTTACCTTCCATAGTACTGGAGCTATAGTGACATATTAGATACATTAATGAAAGGCTTTCAATCTCCTAAAGCCAGGATGTTAGCAGTATTTACACTTAAAAAGTTTATACACTACACAATTTTTGCCCCAGCAGGTGGCAGCATCTAGCAGTCTTGTCTGGAATCAGAAGAAAACAGCAGAGCAGCCAGTTAGTACTTGGAAGGGAGATTTCCAGGAATCCTAGGGATGTAAACAAGACTGCAATTTTTTTTTGGGGGGGGGGGAAGGTAGGCGGTGGCAAGCCTGGGGCCGCTGATCTCAATGTTACAATCTGTGAGATCCGGCCACGAATGCTGTGTATGGCTTTTTAAATCGTTTTTTAATATTTATATTGTTTTAATGTTTTTTATACTTCTGTCGTAAGCCGCCCAGAGTCCCTTGGGAGTTGGGCGGCATAAAAATGCAACAAATAAATAAATAAATAAATAATTTTTTTTAGAGCTGCCAAGAAAACCACATAATATGTCTGTGAAATTACAGGGGTGACCTCGGCTTTACAGAATTTTATAATTACCAATTTGTAATATTCTGGAAACAGCCTTGGGGCTCATAAAGTCTGCTGGTTTCAGCATGATTTATAGCAAAGTAATTTTTAAACTGCCACCTAAGAAGATCCTCTATTTTCTGAAGAGGCTTAATGGTAACCTAAACATTGTAGCCCTTGTTTCATGTTCCAGGTAGCAAATTCATGTGCCACCTGTAGAGTGCCGGTGAAACCTGCAGTTCTGCTAAATTCCCAAAGTTTCCCCTTCTCCAGGAAATCCACCGCAAAGAGAAACATTTCTTTTGGGAATCAAATGCACTGAGGAAGGCAGATCTCTCAGGGATGTTATTACCACTATTAGGCTGCTGAATTGTTCGGTCAACAGGAAAAGATTTGTTGGGGGTTAGGAGCCAGTAGTGGAAAGGAAAGGTGGCTTACAGCACCAGTGCATATTCCATTACTCTGATCAGTCTTTGCACCTTCATCTTCCTTTCACCTTCATCTTCCCAGTGCCTTGTTTTCCTGTTCCTTCCTTTTATGAGAAACTCAAAGATGAAGAGTGCACATATACCAATGGCCATTCAATTGTCCCACTGCCATCTCTTCCGCATCCAGAATTCAACACATGTGAAGAAACTTATCCACTTTTTAGAGTACATAGCAACCACTGTTTGGATCCCTTTCCGAAATAACAGGTGAATTTATTCAGAATTTATCCACGAAAGAATTTGTCTACTTTATCGTAAGTCCACTAACCGTGGTCTGCTAAACTTAATTTTTACTGGATTTGAGCCTAATCCTAAATTTAATACATATGTGACCTTCAATTACCAGAAATCCCCAGTCAGAATGCTGGCTAAGGAATTCTGGAAGTTGAAGTCCATGCATCTTAAAGTTGCCATGGTTGGGAAACACTTCTCTTATACTTTTGCTAAGAGTCCTCATTTTGATGATGGAAAAATTTCATAATACCAAAGAATATACCGGTACATGTGACAACAGCTGCCATGCAACTGCCAATATCACTCTGCCAATATCGACTCTGTAAACCGCTTAGAGAGGGCTGTAAAGCACTATGAAACGGTATATAAGTGCTATTGCTATTGCTATTATTAATAGCTTGCATCCTGAAATAAGCATGCAAATCAGTTGTTGGAATGCAATCTTCCACTCTGTTAAGGGGATTATTTCATGAAAATAGTTACTAGACAGTATTCCATGATCTCATACTGAACTCTTACACAACATAAAGAAATTCCCAGAATGTTTCAATAATAAGCCTTTTTTGAGTTTATAGGCAATTCCATAGCTAGGAATATATTTAATGAAGATTAACTGTCCTATTTACCATGACTAAACCAAAGAATGCAGAACCATGTAAACAAGTACCTAATCGCAAGAATATGTTTTAAGTATTCTAACATCAGAAAACTTTCCTTACTCTCTGATAGAATACTATAAAAGCTAAAACATTGCTTTAAAAAATATTGCAGTTTTACTATTTGTTTATTTTAACATTCGATACTATGCACATTCACAAACACACAGTAAAAGATAAACAATTAAATTAGAAAGGGTGTATTTAAATGAATGATTTAGCTGTCATGAGACAGATTATAGAATTAAAAACAAATAGTAAATGATAACCTACTATTTAAAAAAACTTTCACACTGAACAACTTACCACTTCAAAACAGGTAGCAAGCTTTAGTAAAACTCTAGCATAATTATGAAGTCGTCTGATTGGCAAGAAAAACAGAGCATTTAGCATCTCCATTAATGGATAAATCTCGTTTGTCTCCGACAGATCTTGAAGTAATGCTTGGTTTTTGCCTAAGAAATCCCTACAGGTAAATGTAAATATGTATTATGTCTCAACAGTACTCAGTATTTAAAAAAAAGAAATGAAATTGATTATTTAGGGAAATAACATATATATACATATATATACATATACGTTCTAATACCAGGTTCTAATCCCATAAGGGTGTGGCTAGCTGATGAGAGCTAAATAGCTTGAAATAGATCTATACTAGTCTCCCTTTATTTATGTAAAAATATAACATATAGAAACGGACTGTTGTTTGTAATTAACTGTCTGGATGGCCCCTGGAGGGGCCGAAAGGCAAAAAGGAAGCAGTATGCTTCCTCCCATATTTGGGTATACCAGGTGATTTAACAGAGAAAAAAAAACATATATATATACATATACATATACAGTTGCAAGAAAAAGTATGTGAACCCCTTGGGATTACGTGGAGTTTTGCATGAATTGGTCATAAAACGTCATCTAAGTCACAACAATAGAAAAACACAGTCTGCTTAAAATAATACTACACAAACATTAGATGTTGCCATGGTTTAATTGAACATAACATGTAAACGTTCACAGTGCAGGGAGGAAAAAGTATGTGAGCCCCTAGCCTAATGACTTCTCCAAGAGCTAATTGGAGCC
>QLTV01002419.1:3618842-3631295 GCA_003457575.1 Thermophis baileyi | reverse complement strand
GCCCAGTCAGAGTCCTGACCTCAACCCGATTGAAATGCTGTGGCATGAACTTGAGAGCGATTCACACCCGACATCCCAAGAATATTGCTACACTGAAACAGTTTTGTGAAGAGGAGTGGTCCAAAATTATTCCAGATCGTTGTGCAGGTCTGATCTGCAACTATAGGAAATGTTTGGTTGAGGTTATTGCTGCCAAAGGAGGGTCAACCAGTTATTAAGTCCAAAGGTTCACATACTTTTTCCTCCCTGCACTGTGAATGTTTACATGTTATGTTCAATTAAACCATGGCAACATCTAATGTTTGTGTAGTATTATTTTAAGCAGACTGTGTTTTTCTATTGTTGTGACTTAGATGACGTTCAGAGCACATTTTATGACCAATTCATGCAAAACTCCACGTAATCCCAAGGGGTTCACATACTTTTTCTTGCAACTGTATATACACATATATATGTCGTTTCCTCGAAAATATGACCTGAAAATAAGCCCTAGCCTGATTTTGGGGGATGGGTGTAATATAAGCCCTACCTCAAAAATAAGCCCTAGCGAAGGGGCGTGGCCAGCACAGAAGGCAGCCCTTCCCTTCCCTGGTCACCTCATGGAGGCTTGGTCCCTTAATCACGGCCTGCGGATCAGCTGAGCCAGCAAGGGCTGGGAGCTGCCTCTCATTCTGTCTCTCTGCGGAGGCCTCCCAGTGCAACGCTCTGCCGCAGCTTCAGAGCAAACATCCACCTTCCCTGCATAGGATTGAAAGACTGAAGGCTTCGGAGGGAGCATTTTTGGGATGTGCGTCTCTGCAGAGCTCCCCAAGGATAGAACGATTGGCAGGGAAATGGGGGGGGGGGAATTTTCCTGCTGATCGGAGCAAGGCGAAGCCTCCAGCCTTGCAATCCTCCACAGGGAAGGTGGAGGTATGCTCTAAAGCTGCAGCAGAGCGTTGCACCGGGAGACCTCTGCAGGTAACATTTCTGAAATGTTAACTTTTAACACCGTACTCACAGGAAAATCCACCCCCCCTCATCACGGATTGATTTGCTTTCTGTGAAGCTTTGTGCTGAAAAAGGTCCATGCTTCCTCGTTCCCTTCTTCCCCCTCCCCTCCTCCAGCTGTCCATCTCAGCTTTCACAGACAACCGTCTGTCAGGGTGGAGGATCCCTCGTGGGGTATGATCGAATTTCCAACCCCAAAGGACCCGGTGGGCGTGAACTACCCCAACCCAGAAAGGGGAAGGAGCTGATGGGGGGCTGCGGGGAGTTCTGGGAGTTGAAATCCACAAGTCTTTAAATGGCCAAGTGGCTGCCCATGCTGCTGCTGGCCTCTTCGCCTTCCTGGCAGCGCTGCGGGACTGCTCCTGCCTGGCCGGGTTGAATCATCCCAGATTTAAAACCTTCGGAAGTGGAGCCATGCTGCCTTGCCCGCACAGCCGGAATGAGAGTTGCAGCGCCCGCCAATGCCCGAAGAGAACCGGGCTCAGTGTAGTTGAAACCCAGCGCCTGCAGCACCGAGTAGGTGTGCAGGCTGGCGCTCAGCAGCCCAAAGGCGGCAGCAGGCGAGGCGGCACAGGCAGCACGGCTCCACCCACGATGCCAGCAGCATGGGGCCTGCCACAGCCAAGAAGTGTCCCAGCAGAAGCTGGGCCAGCAGGCAGGGTGGGTGAGAAGCTCCCCGCCAGCCAGGCACTGAAGCTCCGACACTGCCGCCTGGGGTGGGGGGAAGAGAGAGAGAGAGAGAGAGAGAGAGAGAGAGAGAGAGAGAGAGAGAGAGAGAGAGAGAGAGAGAGAGAGAGAGAGAGATCCGATCCAACCTCAGAGGGCTGGCGGCGATGTGCTGTCTCTCTCTCTCACACACACACACACACAAAAGTCCCTCACCCCCCCCACCCCCTCCAAGGCAGCCATATCCCTTCATTGATCCCGCTTCATGGCCGCGCAGACACAGCACGCACCGGCCACTGCTTGGAGCTCCGGCGCTGGTCCCCCTCCCCCCAGTCCCATGTCGACAGGTTGCTCGACCTGGGACTCATGGCCCAGTGCCGATCCCCACGTTGCCCGCCCTGCGTGTTTGGTCAGTAGGGATTTGGGGACTAGCCGGGGCGGCTGAGTGTGCACAAAACACCGAGCTGGAGAACAGGGCTCGGGGGGGGGGTTTGAACCCAGTAGGCTTCACGCAGAAGAGGAGGCGCTGTGAGGGAGCCCATTTCTCGCATTGGCCAGGCGGGGAAATACCCTACAATGTACAAGCTTGACCTTTACCATGATTTTAATCATTCATTAGTGCAACAATAAATCAAACGATTCTGCGCATGGAAATGCGCACTTACACTGCTGGCTTGGAGAGTACTGAAAATCCTCCCATTACCAAAAAGTTTGTCAAGGAAGCACAGTACCTAAAACAGAACATTGGAAGAAAAGTGAATATTCTTGTGGATATCATCATGAATTTGTCTAACAGAAAATGTAAGAAATGAAACTCTTTCTGCCTAATCCCCGACCCTCCAACCTTTAGCATTTCAATACGTTTATATCTCTAGACTCTGGTAGTCGAGTTTCCTCTCACTTTGCTTTGGTAACAAGGAACTCCATGGCCAAATTCTGATACCTCTACATGTTGTTCTCTCCCTCGCCCCAGTACAGCAGTACAACATTACTATTCAAACTCAAACTCTCCCATCTGGCCTGGAGTATCCCACATCATAAGCGCTGTGCAGATTAGGAAGCAAAGCAGCATTGGTTCCTGCCATACAAGATTTATATGAAAATACCCAAAGTAATGGGATAGGTAATAAAGACGTATTTTTTTCTAGTAGCTTTTCTAGCTGAGGCACATGTCAATAGGATAGCATAATAGCCATTTGTATGTCACATTAAAATGAAAGATATATCACAGCATGAATCTATGAACTGTATTCTTAAAGGTTATTGACTAACAGATTTAATATTTCCCTGTATTTACAGCACAGCATACCTTACATTTGATCATTGAAAATGCCCAATGCTTGTGTTTCAGTGCTAATACGGTCATGAAAGTAGTCAATTGAGGACAGTTTCAAGAATTCTGCTTCTTGCCTGCCAATCTAAAGGAGTGGCTGGTGATTTTTCCAATCATTCTTCAACTTAATCTTACAGTGCAAGTCAGCAGTTCAGAAAACAGTAAGCATGTTGTTTGAAAACTCTTTCTGTATGTCAGTTTTTCTTTAGAATTCATTCCGTTTTCAGATGCAGCTTTACCCAGTGTAATAAAAACCAACAAATAAAAACGAAAAAAAAAAAAAAATCCTTACTCAGTATAACTTTCCAAAAACAGATTTGAATGCTTCACAATCACCAGATTCTTTGCCTCTTTTAATCCTTGAAGAAAGCTGGTCAAAGAGGCTCCATGCTGACCAATCAGGTAACACAGTTTGCTGAATGTGCTTGCCATTTCCTGCAGCAATTGGATGGTAGATGCCGTACCTAAATTATCTGTAACCCAACAAATGCACATATAGTTGAAATGCATGGTGGAAACATTGCCAATTTAATATGTCAGAAACAAGAATTAGTTTAAGCTCTCAAAACTATACATTTAAAATTGTTTTCAAAGATTCTCATGAGTCATTAGTAAATCCATCTTTATTTAATTACAGTTATGAACTCTTAATCATCAAGGACCTTTTACAACACACCATGGGAGTTTAGCTCCTCATACAAGTCAGGACACAAATAATTTGCTGGGAATGAGGATAGGAGGCAAAATTTGGAAGGAGGATTTTGCAAGAAGGTTGGTCATGAATGCGGCCGCAAGAATCTGAGGATTGAAGCTAGCTATGGAGCGAGGGGAAAAATAAGAATGTCAGCTGGACAACAAAGCTCAGCTGAAAGAACTGAACATTTTAAATAATTCATAGAATAGGACTTATTTACTGCAATGGGAAATTCAGGCTGTTTTCTTTTTCTATGGAGAGGAATGTAGGGGTAACTTTGATGAACGTAGGCAGGAGCTGTTAAGGGAAGAGAAATGACAACTTTGACCTACCCTGTTTCCCTCAAAATAAGACATCCCCTGATAATAAGCCCAATCAGGCTTTTGAGTGGATGGCAATAAGGCCAAGCACTTATTTCAGGGTTCAAAAAAATATAAGACAGGGTCTTATTTTGGGGGAAACACGGTATGAAGACTAAAAATTCCCTAACCCAATACATCTTCCTATGGAAAAGGAAGCATTGGTTGAGTTGTTTCATGCCAAAATGAGCACCTATCCATACTACAAAAACACTTTTTCAAGGTATCTAAAAAGATCGGTTCAGCCACAAGAACATTTAGAAAGCCTAATTCATTATAATAAGCTGAGAAAAGATTCTGAAAAGTAAACAGGGCTCTATGAAAGAAAAGAAGAAGGAATTCCCCAGAAGGAAATTATGTTAATGGACACTGCACCTTTGGTTATTTCAAAACCCTATTGTCTTTGTAGTCCTGCCTCATTGTCATAGACATCCTAATAGCCTTACTGAATTCACTAGGCACATAATGTGCTATAGTCAATAACATTTCTGGCTGCTACATCCAATCAATTCATATTTTAATTTGCTTAAACTGTAACCCGACCCCTCTTTAGACTTATCTTGTTGAGTCACTGAGAACTGGATGGTAAATAAATTTAATATATATTATTTGTCTCTAGTACTTTCAGCATAATGTGTTTTAATCTCTAGTACCAACAAAGGAAATATCGGCATCAAATATTGCTACAAATTGGCAAAAGAACCAAGATATTCCAGATATATAGAAGCTAAATTTGGGCTTTTGCAGCAAAGACCAAGATTGTTACCCTTTTCTTTTGGGTTTGTGCAAATATTTTGGATGCTATTTCCGGGAGACCCTAGTAGCAAGAATGATTATCCAACATTCCTCCCATGTGAGTGTATGCAGGAGGTGCACAGAATACCCTGCAGCTTGACTGTGAACCTGGGTGGCTGAGAGATACCTCTGGAGGAGATTACCACCTCACGGTCCTTGAGAAGATGAGGTCAAAAGATGCCTCTGCGGGTGATCGCTGCCTTGCATATTTGTGTGTATCAGTGGTGGATATGCCACTCTTGAGTCCCACAGATGCAAGATGAGCCTCTGAGGCACCCTTGACTATCAGGGTAAGACCTGTATACTTTCCATAGTTTAGTATATTAATTTGGAAAATGGAAACATTGGTCAGGTTGTGTGATGGAAAATGAGGAAGGAGAGACTGTGAGGAATTATGGAACTTTAGCATTCAGAAATGTTGTACCTGGGACTTTATTATGAACCCTCCAAATTTTCCATCAGCTGGGAAAGAGAAAAATGTGAGAAGGAAACTCAAAATAACCCTGTCTCACTTCTGCTTGGTGTAAGGGGAAACTCAGCAAGCTTTCAAGTTTCAGTTATTATACCCTGGAACAATAATGTAGCATTCCTGTACTCCTTGCATTGTTGGTTTCCTGCTCAAAGGCAGACAGTCTTTCATCTAGCACAATATACGACTGAGGTGTATGGTCTAAATACAGAGCAAAACAGAAGACAAAAACACAATGGTACTCCTGTCCAAGTAAAGAAACAAAAACAAAAAATTACTTCTAGTGATTTTTAGAAGTCAGAAACTGAAGACAGTGAAATAAAAACACCTCTTACCAAATCCCAAGAGTGGTCGGAGAACTTGAGATTTTATAGAACTCAGTTTAAAGTAGAACTGTCTCTCTGTCGAAGCCAACTCATGAAGACTTGCGATGTATCCCATAATGTTCTTGTCCACTAAAGCCAAACACTTATTTCCACCTGTTGTCACATGGCTAATATACCCTAGCTGGAAGGAAATACATTATTTTGAGAAATCTCTCAAGACAAGACTCAAGGTTAGCCCTACTTGATGTTCTGGTAAACATTTTGCCTCTTCTATTTTACCACTTGACCTAGTGAAATGTGTACCATATGCAATATTAATACTTGAGGCATTTGATCAGATTCAGCAATAATAGATCCGGTAAACTATATCTGTATTCTTTTTCTTTGATCATATCCTTAAATACCCAGGTTTGGCAGAGATAGTGTGGCTTGTGAAATCAGATTCCAGTGATGTTCAAGGATATGAATATCCTTGAATATCAATGTTGGCAGGAATAGCCAACACCCTAGATGATAGGCTCAAGATCCAGATGGATCTTGACAGACTTGAACAGTTGCCCTAACTAACAAAATGAAATTCAATGTAGAGAAAAGTAAAGTCTTACACTTAGGCAAGAAGTGTAAGAAGAAACCAGGCTTAATAGCAGTAACTGTAAGAGGGGTCTTAGTGGGCAACCAATTAAATATGAGCCAAGAGTGTGCAGTGGCAGAGAAAAAAGCCTATGCAATCCTAAATTGCATTAACAGAGGGATTCAATCAAGATCACATGAGGTATTAATAACACTCTATAAAGCCTTAGTATGACCACACACCTAGAATACTACATCCATTTGGTCACCACATTATAAAAAAGATGTTGAGACTCTAGAAAGAGTTCAGAGAAGAGCAACCAGGATGATTAGGGGACTGCAGGCTGAAACATATGAAGAACGGTTACAGGAACTGGACATGGCTAGTCTAGTGAAGAGAAGGACCAGGGGAGACATGGTAGCAGTGTTCCAATATTTGAGGGGCTGTCACAGAGAGGAGGGGGTCAAGCTATTTTTCAAAACACCTGAAAGCCAGACAAGGAATAATGGACGGAAACTGATCAAGGAGAGATCCAACCTGGTAATAAGAAGAAATTTTCTGACAGCGAGAACAATCAACCAATGGAACAGCTTGCCTTCAGAAGGTGTGGGAACTTCATCACTGGAAGCTTTCAAGAAGAGACTGGACTGCCATCTGTCAGAAATGGTGTAGGGTCTCCTGCTTGGGAACGGGGTTGAACTAGATGACCTACAAGGTCCCTTCCAACTCTGTTATTCTGTTCTGTTCTTATTCTGTTCTGATATCAATTAAGCTCTTTCAGAAGATTTTACTCCTTCTGCTTTCTTACTGTTGCTCTTGAACCTACTTTCCATATTCACTTACTTATTACCAATAACAGAGAATATTTGTAGCTAAGGGTTGAAATGAGGGGTCCTTGATGCTTTCATGATGTTACCTTTAGGTTTAGGTAATGAAACATCTGCAAGAAAACAATCAAGCTCAGAGAGCACCAAGGACCCTCACTTACTTTCTATAGGAGATGACCAGGCTGGGCAGGGTCAGGGCAGGGTCAAACGCATAATCAATTTGGAGTTGCTCTGCTCTCACGAGAGACCTAAGTCCAGTTCTCCTTGAATTCTGTTCTTATCTAGCACCAATTTGCTTTGATTATTAGTAGATCGGATTCTTGTGTATAGGTAGCATGTAATAAACTTGAAGTGCTTTGAACTAAACTCCTGTTCCTGGTTACGTTCGCCTTCCACTTTCTCTACATTTCATTCCAAAACCATCCTTTTCCAGAAAGTTTTTTGTTCCACATCCTACTTCATGTGCCATACTACAACTAAGCTTGTAATAAAGCTCTTGTCTATTTCTTATATCCAATTTAGTCAGTATGTTTTACAGTATGTACTCTATAAAGCAATGATGGGCACATGTTCCCTCACTGAATGTTACATGAAACCCACTGTTTCACAAACCACAACATTTACACCAAACTCAGGTGTAAGACGAAAAGAAAAAAGTGGAAGAGGATGTTCACTAGTTTATGATTTACAGGTAGCCCTTGGGCAATTAAAACTGAGATGATGATTGGAACCACGTGATGCGGTTTAAAGTGCAACATTATGTGACTGCATTGCTTAATGATGGCAATCATGGTTGTAGCATAATTCCAAAATGTATAGGTTGTTAGATAGGAAGTGACAGGAGCCCCAGGTAGGGAACGCAAGGGTGCTGCAGGGGGAGTGGTGGAGGCTGGGGGAGGCCTGGTACAGGCCTGGTACGATAAGAGGACAGGGAAGGTTTTGGAGGCTCAGCGCAGCCAAAGCACAGATCAAGGGAGGCTGAGAGAGGGTGGGGGACTGCGCCAAAGCACCTGGATTGCAATCACATTACAGCGGGGTGGCTATAATGACCAGAACTGCAGCGCAGTGGGAGCTGGTTATACACCCATGTTTTCAGCACTGCCATAACTCTGAACAGTCATTAAATGAATGGACATAATTGAAGGACTATCTGTAGTAATGCCTTGAAACTACATATTTAATTTACTGTCTTGTTCTTTATATAGTATACCAGTAAATTGAAACAAAACATGAAACCCCACCCTCTCTGTATATTGGCTTTTTGTTAGAATATATTTTATTTTTTAAAATTAGGATGAGAAAATTAAGAGTCACAGAAAACAGTGCATAGTAACAGTGACTTCACTGTTAACGTTATATACTAATGACAGTATTTCTCAACACTATAGCATCTCAGCTGAAAACAATAATGGAAAATGTAATGTTTCTTCTAGCTGATAAAACTTGAACATGAAGTAGAAGGATGCAGCTGCGGCACAGAGGATTATTTTGCAATTACAGTGCAGGTCTGATTTTTCCTGGGGTTGGGTTCCACTGGAAATCATTTTCCATGGTCAATAGAATGAGAGATTACACATATTCCTGAGACTACATATAGCAATAGCACTTAGACTTATATACCGCTTTACAGTGCTTTACAGCACTCTCTAAGCGGTTCACAGAGTCAGCATATTGCCCCCAACAATCTGGGTCCTCATTTTACCCACCTCGGAAGGATGGAAGGCTGAGTCAACCTTGAGCCGGTGAGATTTGAACCGCTGAACTGCTGAACAGTCAGCTGAAGTAGCCTGCAGTACTGCACTCTAACCACTGCGCCACCTCGGCTCTTATATCACATACCCATGTTCTAAAGCTTTTTAGGAAATCAACCAGAAGGTAATAAATACCTTACTACAGTTTAGCAGCAATGTTGGACTCTTTAGGCACTTGTTTTCAGATGAAACATCATCCTCTTCTTTTTCTTCTCGGCCACTATAATATAACGAAGGCTGAAAATCTTCTCCATCAGCTAGGAATAGGGAATAATCTGGACCTGCTGCTATATTCCAAATTCTGTTGTCATTACATATCTAGCAAGATATAAAAACGTAACTTAGGAACATAAGAACAGTCCTGCTAAATCAGGGCAAGACCACTTTTAATCTACAAGATCCAGACAGATGTCTCTTGCATTAAACTGTTTAACTGGTAGTTTCATCCCTACAACTGGCATTTGGAAAAATGCCACTCTCAACCTAAAAGCAACATTTTAGTTTTCAAGTCCAATTGTACTTAATAAATTTTCTCTTTATCCAATTTTCTCTTTAATCCCATTCAAATTAATTGCCATTGCCACATACTGAGGTAATGAACACAATGTAGAATTATGCTTAGAATGAACAAGTGTCTTCTTTCATCTATTTCAGATCTCCTTCCAATCTGTTTCACTGGATGATCCCCGTTTTAGATTTTGCATACTTCAATCATAGCCCTTCAATCATTTTTTAAGCCAGAGTTGCAATCATTTTGTCTTTTTCTCCCTACATGAAGTGTTTGTGCTCCTGATCACTCTGGATCATACGGACCACAAGAAAAAAATTACAAGGTAAATCACACATCGCCATTCCTCAGCTGCAGATGAGAAGTATAGCTTTGGACTGTTATCACCTTGTGCCATGTTAAGAGAAACCTAAGATATCAGGAAGATTCTCTTAAGTCAAGATTTCTATATTTGGAGGAGCAACAGGATCTTTGAAATCATGGAAAGCCCAGCTGAAATGTCTTCATAATTGTCTTCTTTTAATTAAGGTATTGGCAAATGTTGTGATGTAACTTGGAATTACAAATAATTATTCTGAAAAGAAGTTCATGACAATCAAAATTACCTTTGCCAGACGAGGGATTGTGGTTGGAGAATTCAAATGACTTAGCTGTCCATAAATATTACTGCCCCATGCATATACCTGCAGAAAAGTAGAGAGAAAAGCCACTTTAATGTAACCTATGCCAAGGTAAAATAAAATAAGAGTGTAGTAAAATAAGAAAAAGTCCATCTAAAATAGCCTTCCACAGTGGCAACTTTCAGATGTGTTGTATTACAATATCTCTCTCTGGGCTTCTCAATCTCATATCTGGGATTTTGGTTGATTCCTTGTAGTTTCTGCTCTGGGGGGATTTCAACCTCCATGTCCTTGTGGTGTGGCTGGCAGTAGCCAGCAATTCAGGGTTAGCATAGACTTTTCCCCATGCCATAACTAGTCTCATAAAATGGTGGCCATAAATTGGATCTACATTACTCTCATAATTTATTATTTATTTATATCCCACCTTAATTATTTTTACAAATAACTCAAGGCAGTATACACATCCAACATACCTTCCTCCTATTTTTCACAGAATAACAACAACCCTGCGAGGTAAATTTGACTGAGAGAGAGAGTAACTGGCCCAAAGTCACTCAGCTGGTTTTCATGACTAAGGCAAGATTTGAACTCAAGTTCTCCTGCTTTCTAGCTTGGTGCCTTAACCAGGTTGCTCCTTATCTGGAGAACATTTCTAGAAATCCTTTATCAAAATATGGACACTTTTTAGTCATTGAGGCCTGAGCGCCTCTAATTTCCTCAAGGTGGTAGGCCCACACTCGTGATGAATCTGATATGTTTGAGGAATTACCCAACAATCAGATAATTTTTGTTGAATACTGAAACCCTGAGTAGCAAAGTTGCTGGATATGATTATCCCAGAATTGTCTCTTCCTACTAACTAATCCAGAAATGCTCTTTGATTTACAGAAAATGGCAGAAGAAATGCCCAGCATAATGATGGCCAAAAAGGGGGGGGGGGAATGAATAAATTTGCCTGGACGAATATAAGCTCATGTTCAACCTATACCATTATGATAAGGCCAATTAATCATCACTATCTTTCTACCAGCCTTGTGATTTTGCTATGCTGCCATGACTCTGTTCAGGATGACCTGTCCCTCTGGGGAATGAAGAGGCAGATTAACCTGTTTTAAGGTGTTGCTCAAAACTTTACAAGTAAAGTCCCTCTCTCAGCCCAAGGCTCTCCCATATTATTGTGGCAAAAAATAAGAGGAGAGTCTTATGTATGCCACCTTGTGCTCCTGAATAAAAGGAAGGATATAAATAGAAATAAATACATCATTTCACTCTTATAGTCCCCATCAATGCTTAACCATCCAGACAAGAAGAATTAAACCCTAACCAGCCCAGGCCCAGCCTAGAAGTCTACTACAGCTGGAAAGGACAAACTAGAATGAGAAGCACCTGTTCATTCAGATTCTGGCCATCAATAGGCATGCTTTCAGTCTCAGTTCACATAAACATTTATATATTATCTATACAAAAGGTATCAATACTGAAAACATAATGTTGAAAAGAAATCTGAATATGGAGTGAGACACAGAAAACACAGATTTTGATCTAATGAGTGAAGCTCCAGATGTGAGATAAGTAAGCAGCATTTATTTTCCTACCTGCGATTTAGCTGTGAGTGCCAAGGAATGATGGCCACCAGCAGACAAATGAATTACTTCCTTACCATCAAGACTTTTTACACACAATGGTTGGAGCCTGCAAACCCACAAAATGAAATCAGAGATCCTCAACTTACAGAAGAAATTTGCACAGACTACTTTTCATAGGAATGCAATGATCAATGTTTACAATGCCAATACGGAAGACAAATTGTTTTGTTATGATCAAGATGGCCCACATATATTGAACCAGTCATTACAGAGTGAAAATATATGGAGACAATTCCAACTAGGTTATAGTTAGCATTGTGTGAGCAAACATTAAGCATGGATAGAGAGAGATTTCCCCTGCTTTCCTCCCTGTGGCATCTCCAATAAGCCCCACGAATCATACTCCATCACAGATGAACACAGAGGGAACATATAGGTGAAACTCGAAAAATTAGAATATCGTGCAAAAGTTCATTTATTTCAGTAATGCAACTGAAAAGGTGAAACAAATATATGAGATAGACTCATTACATGCAAAGCAAGATAGATCAAGCCGTGATTTGTCATAATTGCGATGAGTATGGCGTACAGCTCATGAAAACCCCAAATCCACAATCTCAGAAAATTAGAATATTACATGCAATCAATAAAACAAGGATGGTACATAGAACAATATCGGACCTCTGAAAAGTATAAGCATGCATATGTACTCAGTACTTGCTTTGGGCCCCTTTTGCAGCAATTACTGCCTCAATGCTGCATGGCATGGAAGCTATCAGCCTGTGGCACTGCTGAGGTGTTATGGAAGACCAGGATGCTTCAATAGCGGCCTTCAGCTCTTCTGCATTGTTTGGTCTCATGTCTCTCATCTTTCTCTTGGCAATTCCCCATAGATTCTCTATGGGGTTCAGGTCAGGCGAGTTTGCTGGGCAATCAAGCACAGTAATCCGACGGT
>QLTV01002419.1:3580346-3618479 GCA_003457575.1 Thermophis baileyi | reverse complement strand
GGCTGCGGTCATCCCTGCTGCTTGTGCACCTTTTTCTTCCACACTTTTCCCTTCCACATAACTTTCTATTAATGTGCTTTGATACAGCACTTTGGGAACATCCAACTTCTTTTGCAATTACCTTTTGAGGCTTTCCCTCTTTATGGAGGGTGTCAATGATGGTTTTCTGCACAACTGTCAGGTCAGCAGTCTTTCCCATGATTGTGATTCCTACTGCACCAGACTGAGAGACAATTTAAAGGCTCAGGAACCCTTTGCAGGTGTTATGGCTTAATTAGCTGATTAGAGTGGGGCACTTTGAGCCTAGAATATTGCACCTTTTCACAATATTCTAATTTTCTGAGATTGTGGATTTGGGGTTTTCATGAGCTGTAAGCCATAATCATCACAATTATGACAAATCACGGCTTGAACTATCTTGCTTTGCATGTAATGAGTCTATCTCATATATTTGTTTCACCTTTTCAGTTGCATTACTGAAATAAATGAACTTTTGCACAATATTCTAATTTTTCGAGTTTCACCTTTAAGAGGGAATTACTGTTTCCTAACAAAGGAAAGCTTTTCTCTCTATACTCTTACCTTGGCAAGATATCACCATGTCCCAGTTGCCCATCTTTTCCTTTCCCCCAGCTCCACACCTCAGTTCGCAGAGACGGAAGAAGCGCATCAGCTTCACCACTATATGTAGGTGTCAGGGCAACTGTCCTCATTTTGGCTCGTCCTACCTTCCTCAAAAGCCTTGGAGAAACTTTAGTAAGGGAAGCAAGAATAAACTATTAGAGCCTAGCGATTAACTATATCTTTTGTTCAACTAAATACCGTATATTATTTGCTAATCCTTAAGAGGCAGATTCACACGGTCTTTTTAACAGGTCTAAATGCTAAGTATTAAACTGAGAACGTCACCTAGGCAATTTGTTATAAGCACGATGTATCTTTTCAATCGACTTTGAAATAAAAGAGGAATGCCGTACCTTCATGATGTTAATTAATTCCCATTATAAAAAATTCTTAAAATTTGTAGTGCTAGCCATAATCAGTCATTCAGAGTACATCAGGTAGCTATTTCCTATAAAATTGCTATTGCGTTTTTGAAGAACAAAATTCTTATCTCACAAAGACGACATCATATTCCTTTCTAAGAAGCATTCATAGAGAGAGAATTTTGCAATTAGTCTGCAACTTATACCCATTTGACCCTAAACTGGAATCCAGTTAGCTAGTCTAAAAACAAAAGTAACTCCTCCCTCCCTCCCAAAAAAAAGGAATGGTGGATGTTTTCATTAGGTGTCTACATACAAGTTTAGGACTACGAGGTTTGAGCTGCAAAAATAGGACTAGATGGCAGCAAAAAGATACAGAAAACTCTTTCTTGCAATCTAGAACTTTGCAGATAAGACCTGGTAGCTGCTGAAAGACAAACTGCAGCTATATCAACAGCTTTATTTTCACACAGGCAGTATTTTGGAACGTGTAGTACAGTGGTTCTCAACCTTTTTAATGCCGCGACCCCCTGTGACCCCCTCCCCGCCTGCGATGATGTGACAAAGGGGGCGTGGCACCAGGGGTGAAATGTTCCCAGTTCGGCCGTGCCTGCGGGTCGCCGGACAGCCGGTAGCCACGGAAGCGGGAGACTTTGCCCATCCGCCCGGACGCCGCCATTTGAGTTCTTTTACCCTCTGCGCATGTGCAAAGCGTTCTGCGCATGCGCAGAGGGTAAAAGAACTCAAATGGCGGTGTCCGGGCGGGTGGGTGAAGTCTCCCGCTTCTGTGACTACCGGCTGTCCAGTGACCCGCAGGCACGGCCGAACTGGGAGCATTTCCAAGATGGCGGGCTAGCGCGTGCGGCGACCCCTGTGAAAAGGTCGTTCGACCCCCAAAGGGGTCGCGACCCACAGGTTGAGAACTGCTGGTGTAGTATAACTGGGAGGAGTTTGCCCATTCACTGGTGGGAGTGGCCAGTCGCAAGACACCTATTTACCAGATGACAAACTGATGAGTTAGTTCCTTGACATTTGTTCTAGCCCTCTAAATTCTCCCTATCACCTCAAGGTACGTCTGTTTTTTTTAGAGCAGCTGGACACAATCCTTACAAAAGCAGCTACAGCAATCCATTTTAATTTTTTTTATAAGCCCAACTATTTTTGAAAATAAGAATTAGCTGGAGGTTAGGACGCAGCCACGCCAATTTTCTATAATAATTCTTTTAATTAAAATAATATTTACAATATAGAATATAATATGGTTACAGAGTCTGACAGACAATGCCTACATGCACGCTGTTATCTACTGGTCAATTTGCCTAATTATGGCTTGTTTTTGAAAGCCCCTTTTTGCTAAAAGAAAGGAAACCTGTGCCAAGTGGTAAAAATTACTGGTGAAATTGGATGATAACATCCAGGAATGAAAATCCTGGAGATCAACTGAGCATCTCACCTTGGGAGAGCAAACCAGGCAAGGAAAGTCTTCGACAGATTCCTTCAGATTCCTCTTCTCTAATATCTACCAAGCTGGAACTTTTTTTGCCTTGCATTGATTCCAGCTTGACCTGCTCTTCTCGGCTGTCTTTCATTCCATCAAGGACTGGAGAACTTCCACTAGGTGGGGATGCTGTGCAACCTGGAACCGGGCCATAGAAGTTCATTACCTTCTTCAGAGACGAGGCTCCGGCTTCATAAGTAGCAGCTACTCTTACACCAACTGCAGATGCACAAGAAACCACTAGGCTATTAAGGGCAGATGTACCTGGGAGAGGTGGACCGGGGAGACAAACGAGATGATCCTCTTCTTGAGACTGCTAGAAATACAGTAAGCAAATCCAAGAAATCTATTACAGCATATATGCCAACTTTAGATAGTTCAAGACACCTTGTTTTATTACATATACATAGAACTGATACTGAAGATGAGTTATTTAAGTGTCTTAGATTTGTTTAAGAAAAGTGACCTATAACCAGATTTTTTTAAGAGATAGCAGAAAACTCTGTTCACTCATATTCAAAAAAATTAACCAAGGGCGTTGAAATACTTGTTGCCTTCTGTATGAAAAGCTTGCTATTATTTCCATAACTGCCACTCTAAGTCTACATGTCAGACTTGAACAAAGTACAAAGTCTGGATAAATAGCCTAAAGTGGTCATCCTCCCAATTAACTGCTTTCTATTTCTGTTTATTTCAATAATAAAATGGTCACTTATGAAGTAACCAGCACACACTGCACCTTTCTCTTTACCCAAACAATAAACCATGCAACATGTATGATAAAGTATATGCAAATAGAACTGCCATTTTAAATTTTAGATCTGCATCCTTTTATTTCAGTATTTTCCTAAGCCAGTTCAAATCATGATTTGTCCTGCCCACTTGCCCCTACATTGTCTAATTGTAGGGGCAAGTGGGCAGCTCCTGCTAGGAAAAAAAATCAAGATTTTACAAGATAAAGCAATAAACAGGGTATTTTTCATAAAATGGTGCAGTTCTGAACACATTATCATTGGAAGAATCACTTTGATTTTATGGATTAATTGATGGATTTCCTATTATTAACATAGGTGTACACTGTAATTGAATGCTAGCCTTTTGTTGTTGTTTTAGTCGTGTCTGACTCTTGTCAACTTTATAGGCAAGTGATCTCCATGCTATCCTGACAAGCTAGTCTCTTAATCACAGAAAAAAACTCCCCAACATTAACTTAGTTCCTAATTTTGAAGTTTAGCAACATACATAAACAATAAAAGTTTTTTCAAACAGTACCAAAGTTTTTGATATTTGAATTCATCATAAAATATTAATTAAGTACTAACCATATTTTTAAAAAACTGTTCTAGTGGCTGCATCTATACATTGCAGTTAGAATTCTTTCAGAAATCTGGTTCTTTTAGAATTCTGGTTTTACGGTGAATGGATAGCCTGCTGATACACAACACCTGGCTTCTACTAGCAGATGTGAGTAAATAAGTTATTTTACTTAATGTTTGTTCAATAAGAAGTTTTGTTACATGTGGAAGAAACCGATTTCCTGCCTGCATAAAGCTAAACAAGTCATGAAGAGAACCATCCTGAACTTCAGAAGCTCCCATGTGAAAGAATAGTTGATGCAAATACACCAAACTCATTCATTCCAATGTCTAAATAATTCTGACTTACCCTGACAATCAAGGGCAATTATCAAGCAGTACCAACCTTACAAAAAGGACAATGAATTCAGATGAGCAAGCATATGATATGGACCATTTTATATTTATATAATCCACTCCATACCCCATTGCCACTAAATGCTTCTATCATAACGATGAAGCAACAGAGAATTACAATGTTGATCAGAAATTCCGAAAAAGGTTACAAAAACTGGGGGGGGGGGGGAATCTGAAGTCCTTTATTCATTCTTCTACTGCACTGCTATATGGTTTTGTTAATTTTAAGAGAAAAGTGAAATATCTGTAACAAGCATGTCTCCGCATAAACCATCCATCTGAAGAGAACTTGGCTAATAACAAAAAGCACACATTCAATACTGTTGGCTCCTGATAAGCTGAGATCACTGTTCAGTTGTAGGCATTACTTGGCACTGATTAGTGTTCAGCAGTTTTCAAAATCTGAAGCATAAAAATTATGTCCCATTATACCTTAATTTCCAAGATAAAGCTATCACTAGTGGAGAGAGGGAAGATTCCATCTACAGTACTAAAACTAGGTTTTGTTTATAACTTAGAAAGCTTAAACTAAGCTATTAACAGCCCAGTCAATGTTTTACAACAAAACTATAGTAAACTAATATAAACCCATGAAACTTCTGTGTTATTTCTACATACTTAGATTGTAATAAAAGAATCATAAAGAAAGTGTTGAGATTATTCCAATAACCTACTCAAACATGACTAGGAATTTTCTGATAAGGTTTTACCCAAAGCTGGGGAAGCATGGTGATTATAAATGTGCTATCCAAAACAGCTCAATTGAAATTTATGTTTTTAGAGGCCATGTGATATTCCATGTGAAACCCCACTCCCTGATGTTACTAGATTGGGTAATGAAACGTCTACAAGAAAACAACCAAACTCAAAGAGCACCAAGGACCCCTTATGTGAAATTCTTTTCTTATGGCCATTTTGACCTTGAGCTTTTATGAGAAGTTTTAAAATTTTTGCATGCACATAACACAACATAGAAAGGAAGAAAAGTATGGCCAAATAAATGCAGATGGATACCTGTTCAGGTTGAGAGCTGATTTGCTGTTCCCTGCTTGCATTTAATGAATTATCTGAAAGGCTCGTCAAGTGTTGCTTTACTGCTGTTTTGTCAGCGATCAAAGGCTTTCCTGGACTAGAAATGCCACTATCTTCCCGTCCATCATTGTTCGAAAATATACTTGCTACATCATACTCTGCCCCAGGCAACATCTGATCTTCTGAAAGGGTTTTTTGGCAATCCTCACCTTGGCTGCTTGTTAAACTCTTTCTTTCCAAAGTTTCTAGTGATGAACAAGACATGCGATTCTCAGACTGAGACTCAGTCAGTACAACACCCAATGGACAGCAGTGGCTATCAGAGATGATGACATGGTCTTCTTTATCAGTCATGGTAATGAGAAGTTGGCTGCAGTGATTGCATCTCTCTGGGAGAGGTTTTAAGTCTTGAGTGGGGAGGCACTGTACCAGGGCCAAGCTGTGATGGGTCCCACAAGCAATCTGAAGCACCACACGCCCTGACAGGTATTCAACTTTTTGCGGCTTGGTCACTGGAAAAGTATTGGTTATAAGGCCTAGTTGACAGCCACTTCCCCATGCCCATATCTCTCTACTTTGCGAGAGTGCCAAGGTGTGCTCCTCTCCACATGTCAATTGCAAAATCCGAATTGGCAAGAAAGGTCCAGCTTCGCCATCAGAAATGCTGATGGGGGTGGGTTCTGGCACAGTAGTCTGATTGGCCACAGCACACTGACCAGCAGAATTCTCCCCCCACATATATACCACTCCTCCTTCAGTTACTGCTCCACTGTGAAAGCTGCCAGCTGCCACTGTAACAACATGTTGTCCACTCAAAGCTTTTTCCAGTGTGGGACAATTAATAAAAGACTCTTCTAGCCCAGGTCTCCAAGGAAGTTTTCCAAAACTATAGACTTTGCCATCTGAAAGAAATGAAAGTTATTCAAATTAACTTCAGGTTTCATTACATATAGTCTGAGGGGAAAAAAGAATTAAGTGATAACACACCTTGAACATAAGGTGCAACAGCTCCATAATTAGATGATGAGTTAGTTATTCAAAATTTAAGAAGACAAACTTATAGGAACAAAACTGCCCACAAATCAAGGTCCTATCAGTAAACAAAATAAACACAGAACTGAAGCTGTGTTTTATTACATTCCAACACTATATTATACACTTTATACCACAAGGAATCCATGAGAGCATTGCAGTATAAAAACTAAACTTTATTTTTTAAAAAAGAAGGTATTAATATATTTCTGACTTGCTCTTGCCAATTAAGAATAGAGATACAAGTGCAGACATTAGAACCTTGTGTAAATGAATTAACATTTTGAATATCAAATTACTGGCTATTTTCCTCTAAAAGCAAATGTTTCTTTAAAACCCAACGTCCATACCATCAGACAAAAGTACACCATGGTTTTCTCCAAGTGCTGCCTGCAACACTCTTTTTCCAGTCCAACCGGGAAGTCTTTCAGGGGTAGGACAACAGGAACCAGCTTGCCACACATAGACCAGGCCTCTCTCTCTTGCTCCTTCCTGGGCTGCTAAGCTAGCATAAATATGAAACAGTGACACATTTAAAATCCGGGCACATCAGAACGGATACCGGTAATGTATCGCACATGTCATAAGTGTTTTGAATTTCTTTACTTAGATGCAAATCTACCCCAAAAAGCAATTGGGCTCTCAATTTTCTGATATTGGAAAGAAGTTTAAGAAAATCTAAGGACACATTTATAAAATCTTAGAAAAATTTAAGATATCTAGAATACTTCCTAAGGTCTCTGCCACTTGTACAGATAGAGTATGAAAACTTGTGAGGGTAGCTGTCCCACAAGGCAGGTTAATGTTGGGGATATAGGTGAGGAATTTCAGGCTCAAATCCCTACTCAGCCCTAAAGATCCCCATGAGACCAGGCAAGCCATTTTCTATATCCTCAACTTATTTATAAAATTGGTTTGCTACCTATCTCGTCTAGAGGTAATTTACCAATAAGCTAACAGAAGATTATTTTGAAAATAAATTTGATGAAGCAGAGCATGAGTAAAAAAAATTAAAGCTTTCTATTTTAAAAAATATCCTACTGTTCTCCTTCCTGTTTGGTTTAAATGTATTTATTCTTTCATTTAAATTCTATAGCTTATATTTCTATGTTATATATAATATGTCTCCAATTCTAACAATAATCCTCTTTGTCCTCTGATCTGAAATTCTATATAATTTTAAAAAGCACATATATTAACTAATATTAACTTATTAGTTTTATTAGGCAACAAAATTTAAATTTATTACTCAGCAAAATACTATTTCAGTACTGATTCAGCCAAACACATACAAATATAAACCAATAAGGAACAGTAAAAAATCTCATAGTTCTGCACCCCAGATAGTTGGATATTTACAGAATGTAATTCCAATGGTAGTTATAGCAATAACGATAGTAATAAGCACTTAGACTTATATATTCCTTCACAGTGCTTTCCAGCCCCCTCTAAGCGGTTTACAGTGTCAGCATATTGCCCCCAACAATCTGGGTCCTCATTTTACCGACCTCGGAAGGATGGAAGGCTGAGTCAACCTTGAGCCAGTGAGATTCGAACTGTTGGCAGCCAGCAGGAGTAGCCTGCAGTACTGCATTCTAACCACTGCATCACCGTGGCTCATGTTATGAGTTATGAGACTTTTATGTGTGAAGTGTAGAATTACCTTTCTTCTTTTGAGTCCATCAGTCACTGAGAATGCTCCATCACCAAGTTATTCTCCTTTGAAATAACAACAGGCCTGTGTGGTAAATCATTAAAAACAAAACAAGCTCAGGTGAAATTCAGGCAGAATGGAGCTACATAACACAAAGTCTAAGAATGATACAGTCAGTAAAGAACTACACAAAAGTGTAATGATAAAAATATCTACTCTATGATATTCTGTTAAAAAAGCAATTTACAAATAAAGGTTCATTATACCAGTAGTTATCCCATCTACTTTTAGGGGAGAAATGCTTCAAAGTCTGTTGTCTTCAAGACAGCTGACAACTTCAGCCAAACCTGCTAGCACTGCTAGGAGGTGTTAAAGAATATACTTGGCCTGCTGCAACAGATGATTAAACAGTAAATTTGTGAGCATTCAGAAAACTGCATTGCTTGGCAAGAATCAATCCCTAAATACAATGGCGGCAGCAGCTTATTTATATTTCCATGGACTAAAAATTTAAAACAGGTGAAGTGAAGGAAACCCTCAGAGAATCAAATTTACATCATGGCATTTATAAAAGTATGAAAATGTCATATTTTATTTCAATTAACATATATATCGATATTCCTCACCATATACCCATATTTACATTTAGAAGCTCTAATTGCCTAGCATATCAGAAGTAACATGACTTCCCTACAATTCAGGATGCAGGTCTTCTTAATTACAACAAGCTTAATGCTTACAGATATTATGCAAGAGGTAACAGTAATGGCTAGGTATAAAAAATGTAGGTAGACTAATCCCTATACTGTGCATACAATTCTTTTAAGTGTTTACTAACATATCACCAATCAGTGACACATTAAACATATGGTATATTTTAACAATTAAGTAGACTCACTTTTAGTACATATAAAATACCTACCATGACGTCATGTTTATGGTTTTTTAATTCTCCAAGGCCTATTCAAACATCAGCCTCACTCCCCATTCAAGTCTGAGAGTTCACTCAAGAGGATGGATCAGACTCAGTAGGCTGAGAGCTTCTGATTCCATGCAGAATTCCACAGGAGGAGCAGAAGACAATATGATATTTGTCCATTTCTCCTCTAGTTTCCAAGACAACCTCCCCCCCCCCTTTAAATCTGCCCAGGAACAGTGAGGGAGGTGCTACTAAGAACTGTAAAGATCTATGCACATTAGCATTCATTCCACTTTCCACAGGCTGCAGTGCTGAGCTAAATGTCACTGAGGGGATTCTCCTGCTGGCAAAAAAGCAGCTGGATCCAACTTAGCAATTCCTTGGTGTGTTGGAGGTTGGCACTAGGAATGTATGCACTGCTATGAGCCATATTGCTAGCATTCTCCCAGGGAGTCTAAGGCAGAGACCTTTTGCAGTGCATATTGTTTCTCTGTTTGCCATTGCTGAAGCACAGGTCTTCCCTGTTTCATTATTTAGTTACGGTATTAAGGTCGTGACATTTAATACTCAAACTGAGTAACTATAATGTCAATTTTCCCTGACACAACAAATACTTAGCTGTAAGAAAGAGAGGGATGATGGCTGAAAATTTCTTAGTAGCTTAGTTATTATCATGATATAGTCTTGGTGTGGGTCTTGGTAAAAATAGACTGCTAGGAAAACAAGGAATGCCAAATAAGAACCCAAACATCCTATTATCCTATGCCACATTCCCCTAAAGCCAGTATCGTATTATAAAAGCAATGACAAAACCAACAGCAGGTGGCTGAAAGGCTTGTAGTATAGGTAGTCTTTGACTTATAACCACAATTGGGACCAGAATTTTGGTCGCTAAGTGACAGTAAAGTGAGTCATCATGTGACCAGGTCTTATTTTACAACCATTTTACTTTGGTTGTTAAATGAATCACCACAGCCATTAAACAAATTTGGCTTCCCACATTGATTTTACTTGTCAGAAGCTGGCTGGGAAGGTCTCGAATCATGATCACATGGCTATAGGACTCTGCAACCATCATAAATGAGAGCCGGTTGCCAAGCATGCAAATTGTGATCACGGGACTGCTTGGGTTATGTTGTAACTTTAAAGACAGATTGTAAGCCAGTTTTGTCAGCATCGTTGTCCCTCCAAACTATTATTAAATGAATGGTTGTAAGTTGAGGACTACTTGAATAATAATTAGCATTTGTAATATAAAAATATTTAACAAACAATTGTTACATCCTAGGTAATTTATTGCAACACTCATGCCCTGATACCACACAGATCACATTCTTTGTATCGTATCTGATTATATTTTATCTCTACAAAATCTACGCAGATAATTATATAATCAAAGTAAGCTATGATTGAATGTAAAAACATGAATCTCAAATCACAGCATATTGCAATGCGTGAGTGCAGGCACTCTCTATATATTACCAAGATAAGTCTCATCTTATGCCAAGACCATGTCATAGAAAAAACTAACAATTTTTTTAAAAGCATTCAAATTACAACTGTGGTCTCTCCCAGTTACTGAAATCCAAAAATATAATTTTCTGCATGAACAGAGGTGGGTTCCTCCCGGTTCGGACCGGTTCGCCCGAACCGTTAGCGACCCGCTTGTGACGTCATGATGATGTCACGGATCAGGTTCGGTCGGTGCCGGTCCGTGGACGCTGCCATCTTTTTTTTGAATTTTTTTAAAAAATTTTATTTATTTTTTTCTTCTGCGCATGCGCAGAAGCCGAGTTTCCGGTACTGCACATGCGTCACCATTTTGTTTTTGGCTTTTGTTTTTGGCTTTTTAAAAAATTTATTTTGCACTGCACGTGCACCTGTGCGCAAAGCGTGCGCGCGCCCACGAGGTGCGACCACGTGGTGCGGGAGGAAGCGAACCGGCAGCGAGGTAAGTTAGAACCCACCCCTGTGCATGAAACCAAAGCATTAATGGAAAATACCAGAGGAAATGCGCCTTTCTTTAAAAATTAGTGATTATAGTAGCCTAGCTTCATTTCATAGCAACTTACTTTTAAAATGATATCCTACACATGTATAAATAAGAATGTCAGTACTATATATTTAGTTTAGAATAATTTTATCTTATTGTGAGAGATGGTGCCTATGGAAGGGGAGATGGTGTGATGAGACTACAATGAAGCAGCAGTTTTCCAAGAAGGAGGGATAACATTCCAGAAAGTGGGGGTTGAGACAAGAGGCAGCACAGCCCAGAGATGAATAGGAAACAGAGAAAAAGAGTCAGGACAGCAACTCCCTAGAATCTCCCAGTACACTAAGGTGAAAGTAACAAGAATTTAGTCTGGCAAGATTCTACTGTGTGTAAGCAAATAACGAACTGAATTTTGGCTGAATTGTTACATGCTGTTTTTGGCTTTGCCTGCCATATATTTTCCTATAAGAATCCTAAAAAATTGATTCCTTCAATCTCCTTTCATAGGACTTAATTTGTAAGTCCTTAATTATTCTTACTGTTATCCTGTCCACTTACTTGAATCTTTGGTTTTTTAGTGAATAGAGTTTTCAAAATAATACAGATGTTAGTTTACTCCCAGAGTTCTGGATTTTAAAATCCACACATCTTAAAATTGCCAGGGCTGAGAAACCCACATTTAGTGCCTAGGACTGAACCTTATCTAATCTCATGTGAGGCTACTCTCAAGCTTGATAAGGAATAACTGAGAGCACTCTTGGAAAATGGCTCTTCAGTCAGTTACTTATCCAACTTAATGGTCACACCATCTTGTCAGCATTTAACTGCTAACCAGACAACAGGAGATTCTTAAAGTAGCTGGCTTTTCTACTAAGAGCTGCAATGCAGATCACTCTTCTTTGTGGTTCCAAACAGCTGCACCTGTGTTCCCAATACTTCTATTCATTCAAGCACCTTGGAAAACATAGGGCAATTTTCCATAAGTACTGAATCAAGCCAAATCCTCTGGACTATTTCAAAGAGTTTAGGACTTCTTAGCATTCTTTTCCCCAAAGAGTTTGAACCTCTGTAGAACCTGAAATTCCTCAACTCAGGCAGTAACTCCCATGTGGGCGGATGGTGCCATTTTGGCTATGTAAGAAGCCATACTCAGGAGAAAGTAAGCCGGCTGGGTGATTTTGGGCCAATCCCTCTCTCTTCAGCCCAACCCACTTGCCAAGGTGGTTGTTGGGAAAACAGGAGACAAGAGTATTAAATATATTTGCCACCTTGACTTATGGCCTATTTTATCCTGTCTCATTCGTGTATGTCTCATTCATGTGTGTGTGTGTGTGTGTGTATGTATACACACACACACACACACACACACACACACACACACACACACAGAGTATGTAACAGAAGTGAGTACACCCCCTCCCATTTTGTAACTATTTAAGTATATCTTTTCATGTGACAACACTGAAGAAATGACACTTGGCTACAATGTAAAGTAGTGAGTATACAGCTTGTATAACAATGTAAATGTGCTGTCCCCTCAAAATAACGCAACACACAGCCATTAATGTCTAAACTGTTGGCAACAAAAGTGAGTACTCTTCTTATAGCCTAGGCCATCTTTATGCAGAGCAACAATTCGTTTATTCAGATCCTCAGAGAGTTCATTGCCATGAGATGCCAGGTTGAACTTCCAGTGACCAGTATGAGTGAGTGAGAGCGATAACACCAAATTTAACACACCTGCTCCCCCTTCACACCTGAGACCTTGTACCACTAACGAGTCACATGACACCAGGGAGGGAAAACGGCTACTTGGGCCCCATTTGGACATTATCACTTAGGGGTGTACTCACTTTTGTTGCCAGCAGTTTAGACATTAATGGCTGTGTGTTGCCTTATTTTGAGGGGACAGCACATTTACACTATTATACAAGCTGTATACTCACTACTTTACATTGTAGCCAAGTATCATTTCTTCAGTGTTGTCACATGAAAAGATATACTTAAATATTTACAAAATGTGAGGGGGTGTACTCACTTCTGTGACATACTGTGTATGTATACACACACATCACACATCTTTAGATTTTTTAAATCCCACCGTTATTACTTTTATAATGGCCCATGGCATCACATTTACACTACCTTCCCCAATTTACCTGTGGCATTTAGAATCCATTTCCTTCCATCCTCCCAACCCAAGGCCTGACAAACATTCTCCAGACAGTGTCAAGGGCAGCTTATAGATTTTTAGCATGTATAGGTCAAGAATAGAGAGCAATATCAAACTAGTATCGTATGTTCCCCGAAGAACTCATGGGTATGTTTTCCTTATGATTGGCGAAGGGCTAAATCATAGGAGGGTAAACCCTCCTGCGTTTCCCAGTAGAAGTTCAGCTCAGAAAAGGAAACAGACAAAAAGGAGATTTGAGGGCTCCTTGGCGCGCTCTAAGCTTGGTGACTTTCTTGCAGACGTTTCTACAAGGTAGGTAGCACTGACGACGTTACCTAGTTTGGGTAATGAAACGTCTGCAAGAAAACAAGCAAGCTCAGAGAGCACCAAGCATGTCAACCCTGAGCTACAAAAATTCTCCTTTATTGGGAACGAGGAGACTGGCTCCGGTGCCAAGCTGAAGGGGCAGAAAGCCGGGGCTTCGTGTGAGCAACAGGCAGGCGAGGCCGCACAACTGAGAAGGGTCTCGGGATGCTCCTCCCTCCCGCTTCCTAACACGCGACTGAAGTTTCTACAGTCCAGCCGGGCGGAAACTCTGCTCCGCTCGCCGCCTCGCACTCTCTCTTTCTCTCTTTCAGTTCCGAAGGTTTCAGGAAGGGGATTCCCGCGCGCTAACGACCCGCACGCTCCACCCCCGCCTTCTCCCACATCGAGCAGCACCCCCCCCGCCTCTCACCTGAAGTCTCGCGACCGCGCTTTAATTGCCCAAATCACCGGCGGCTTCCCAGGCACGCTGGAACCAGCTGATTCACGTAAAGAGAAAGAGGCGGGCTTTGCTGGGCCGAAGGGGCGGAGCTGACCTGGCGAATTAGGTGGGAAAGCTGCAGGAACAGAACATGAGGACGGGATCTTGAATGGGACAAACTAACGCAGAAGCGCAAGCTAAACCACTGCTAGAAAGGGATAATAACACGGCTGAAAGTGGCTAGAGGTTGAAGCGAACAAAAGAACAATTCTCGTATGATCTGAAGAAATGACAGTTATTGGCATCTTCTTAGAATGGCATACACTCCTTTTTTGCCCTTTTCTATTTCAGAGATCATGAGCAAAATCAATAGTAAAGCGACCAAGTCTGGCTTGGGAAACTGCGACTTCTAGTGGGCATCCAAGAGAATACAGACAATTCTACCTCGTTGCTTCCCTCTGGCCATAATGTCGCTTTTTAGTAGGCTCTGCTCAGCGCTGGTGCCTCTTTTGTTTGGGAAGCTTGTGTTTGTTTTCAAAATACCATCAATGCCCCGTAGGCAGGAGTTAATGAATACACCCCATTGTGCATGCTTTAGTACTGTTATCAATGCTGAACATTATAATTGCAACAGAAATTGGCAGGAAGTTGGAAAGGTGCCAAGGTGCTAATTTGTGCTTAAACCCTGAACATATGTGACAAGCTGTGTGTAGCACAGTCAATGTTACCTAAAATATAGAGGGCTTTTTTAAAAATGTAAATTCAGCTTTGCACTGTTCAGGAATGCCAGTGCAATCCAATGCATTCATTTCTGAATGAAGCCCAGTGAATTTACAGTTTTAGTTTTCTTTGTTTTCATAATGTTGGGAGTTGAAGCATTTTGTATGTACTGTGAGCCTTCCTGAGAGCAGGAATTTGATATGAGTAATTACTGGTGAAGCAGGATATGTAACTAACAGAAAAGATATTTAGTTACAGGAAATACATTATAGGCATGAGCAAAGCTTACCACCTAGATAACTACATCTATCAGAAGGAAAATCAAAGAGTCAAAGCATGTGAAGCTGGGAAGAAAAGCAGAAGGAACTGACCTGAGATTAATCGTCTTGTACATAAAACAAAGCAGGCACTGTGATAGACAAAGAGGGGACACAGAATAAATCCTTAATTGTCTGTCTACACTCCCTCAAGCTGTGCTACCAGCTGTGTAAATCATAAGTACACATAATTATAATTATTGCTGTGTTAGGGGAAGTAAACAGTAAAATGATACCAGCATGCATGAACCAGTCTGCATTTAATCATGATTTACCAACTGGAAGGGATGGAATATCTCAGGTTTTCTTGAAATGAAACACAGAAGTTCCAAACTGTAACACTTCAAGCAAAAACTAAAACATGGGAAAATTGTAAAAATTGTAATATGTGTGTACACGTGCCTTCAAGTCAGTGTTGAATCCTGTGATTACCTGGATAAGTCCCTGAAATTTATTTGGCAAGATGTTTCAGACCCATTGGCTGCTTCCCAAGACCGAGAAAGAGTGACTGACCCAAGGTCACCCAGTTGACTTCATGCCTAAAGCAGGACTAGAACTCATAGTGTCCCAGTTTTTACCCTGGTGTCTCAACCCCTACAGTACACCAATAGGCAAAAAACTGATGCAATAGTTTCAGATCTTGTTATTTTACCATAAGCCCCCAAATAGTTGAACATTCATTTTAAACACCTCCCACCACCTCCACTCAAGACAGTCCCCAATGCCCTAACTTTTCATTATTGCCTTATCCCTTGTCCCACTGGTCACTAGGCAAATGATTTGTGCAGCTCCCATTGAAAGGTTCGAATAATGCAAAAGAAGGGTTGCCCCTGGATACAGGCTAAGTTCTGGAGCAGCAAAGTTAGTCTGTTCCATAAGTATCACAGCTGTGAAAAGGAAGCCCACAAACTGCGAAACTTACATTCTCCTATATATTCATACTTTTCCCATTGATAATTTGTGCTGGGAGTTAATATAATATAGACTTGGGTCTAGATTTTTTATTTTGTGTTCAAGTTTATGATTAAATTGTACATTTGGAAACATGCACATTATCTGGAACAATATTTGGTAATCTGAAAGAGTTACATAAAGAATACATTTGAAATGTTGGCCTAAAACTGAAAGGGAGTTCTTATGAGTCACGAGAGACCTTGTGCAAGTCATATGAACATTCATACATTTCCAATCTTTGGTAAACAGAAAAGAATATGAGAGAGAAAATCAAGCAGTTTGAGGGCCGAAGAAAATGGGCGACATTTTATGTGGAAATTTTTTCAGACCCAGGTGCCTATGCTGCCATTATGAAGAGAGAGATTCATCACAGCAAGACAACATACAACCAAAAGGAGAACTGAAAGTAAGCAGTTTCTTACCTATGACAGGGAGAGGCATGGGCTAAATCTCATGAAGTAAAGGAAATTTCTTGAGTGGGCTGCATGTTAGCTTCACAAAATAAGAAACATTAGAAAAAATAAGGTGATAACTTATTAGATTGACTAATATATAAAGTTAACCAGATGCTTGTCTTTATAACACACAGGATGCATATGCACATTTATAGTGCATGGTCTTTGCATATGCAATACAGGTAGTCCTTGACTTACAACAGTTCATTTAGTGACCATTCAAAATTACACTGAAAAAACTGACTTATGACCATTTTTCACACTTACAACCATTGCAGCATCCCCATGGTCACATGATTAATATTTGGATGCTTGGCAACTGACCGTTGCAGTGTGCTAGGGTAATGTGATCACTTTTTGTAATCTTCTGACAAGCAAAGTCAGTGGGGAAGCCAGATTCACTTAACAACCATATTGATAATTTAATAATTGCAGTGGTTCACTTAACAACTGTGGCGAAAAAGGTTGTAAAATGGGGCAAAACTCACTTAACAGCTGTCTTGCTTAGCATCAGAAATGTTAGGCTCAATTGTGGTTGTAAGTCGAGGAATATCTGTACTGAATCCTTAAAGACCTATCCATTTAAAGGGCTAGCAGAACAGGCCTGCAGAACTCTGAATGGCTATAAGATGGCAGCCAGAACATACAGAAAACTAATTCATCTGGACTTTTACCATATCGAAGTATAAACTACTATATTCTCATACTGTAATATAATTCTGTCACGAATCAGCTAAAAAAACAGAACTGATAGCACAAAAAATATGGGAAGATCTGATCAATAAGCACATTTCTGTTACTGAAATGTTACTAATTCACCCAGTCAGTTAAGAGCTCTAAGAAGGATGCAGTAGTCAAGGAATGTGTTGCATCCACCATAGTTCCATACTTTTCAGAAACCAAATGTGGAAGAGCCTATCAATTCTGTTTCATCCAGAGCATGAATTTTGGTGATGAATTCTTGTGGGAAAGAATGTCATGCTTTACATGAAATGAACTGTAGAAGACATTGTTCATCAAATCTGTGTTTGAATATGCAGCCTAACCTATTCTAGGTTTGATGGGGTTACAATAAATTTAAATAATGGATAATGCCCATAGTAATTTCAATTAACTCTCAATCACAAATAACATGATACACACGTATGTATATATGTATGTATGTATGCATGTATGTAAGTGCATGTGTGTGTGTACCAGGGGTGGGTTCTAATTTACCTCGCTGCCGGTTCGCTTCCTCCCGTGATGCGTAGCCGCGCAGCATGGCCACGCGCGCGCAGTGAGGGGTCGGTTCTAACTTACCTCGCTGCCGGTTTGCTTCCCCCCAAAAAAGCTGAAAACAAGATGGCGACACATGCACAGTGCCGGAACCTCGGCTTCTGCGCATGCGCAGAAGAAAAAAAACCTGGAAAAAAATTCAAAAAAAAATTAAAAAAAAAGATGCCACGGACCGGCACCAACCGAACAAGATCCGTGACGTCATTGTGACGTCACCAGCAGGTCACTACCGGTTCGGGCGAACCGGTCCGAACCAGGAGGAACCCACCTCTGGTGTGTACATATGTATGTATGTATATCTTGGGAGTTAGAAAACAAGGAGAAAAGTTTGGTCTTCTCAATTAGAATATGAAAGATAATCCTTTACCAGGCAGAACAAAAAACAATTCATTTGAACTTCAATTATGTGCTCAGAAAGATAATCTATCACCTTTGGATTCTTGCTTTTAACTTCCTTACCTCATGAAAGACCTATTAATGAATTTTTCTGCTAAATAATCTTGCTGGGCCCACCAGGGAGGATACTTCTGGCACATTGAACATTCCGTATTCCACTATTAGAAAAGCATAATCAGTGCAGACGTGTCTCAGAAGTGACAATGACAGGTCTTATAAGTGAGCAATTGTAACCTGCAATCACAGGTTCATGTGAGACAGGAAACGTCATCTGAGAGCTGGTTTTGAGCTTGGACTCAGACTTGGAAAACATGTAAAGGGGACACTTCTTGCAATCATCATAAAGTATAACATTCCTGCATTAACTGATTCACACATAGTGAACTGTTGGGTCAAAAACCGTTTAAGAAATCTTAGAACTGAATGCATGTGTTCTCTATCTCTCTCCCATTGATATTTAAGCCAAGAAAAAGTCTCCCATTTGGGAACGTCTCATCCTACTTGCCTCTTGAGACACTGAGTGAAGGTCCTCACTCTGTGGTGTGCAAAGGAATCAGCAGGTGAGTGTTCTGCAATGAATAAAAAGCTTTATAGGAAGCATTCTGGAATGAAAACATTTGAAAAGCTAAATACTAAAGGTACAATAAGATGATCTCAGCTATAAAAAGTAACTTTGTTAAAATTAGTGCATTCTTTGCACTTATTACAAATCCATAAATATTACCTGGAAAGTTGTTATACTACTATGTGAAGAAAAATACAGTTTCACAGGTGATGCACAATGTATCCAACAAGTATTTAATTCAAATGGATCTTCATACAAATGCCTCTCAGAAGCTTTGACTCTGTATCCGCATGATTGCAGAAATGAGAATTTAACCTTCAGTCAAAGTAGGTTTCTAGATTATATCCCATGCCATGTTTCACTGCAGAAAGAGGAAGGAAAACTTTGTTTTTGTAGTTTGAAGAAAGCAAATATTAGCATGTTTTATCCTTGAAGGCACCATTTGGAGACATGCCTCCTCTCTCCACATATTTGGTAGACTGTTTGACTGCATAAACAAAGTTATTATTACATATATGAGTAAGCCATTCTAGTTTGTGTCTTGCATGGTACTGAATTGCTTCAATGGTGGTAGATTTATAGATTTGATTTGTGAATTCAATTATTAGGTATAGTGAAGAGACAAATATTATATTCTGTCCCAATAGAATATACAATCAGCTGGTAGCTTTGAAAGTCATCAGCTTAAATACTGAGGAGGGAATCCCTTTTACAGCCATAAGAGAAGGTAAGAAATATGAATACAGCATTCAGTCTGTTTGAGGAATCATGACCTGAATATTGTGACCAGTTAGGTTGAACTAAGTATTATTATTACAGTATTGAATCATTATTTTGATGCCTTTGACTCAGTGGTGACTCCTGGTAACCTGGATGAATCCCTGCAGTTCTCATGGCAAGATTTCAGAAATGGTTTGCCATTGCCTTTTTCTTGGGGCTACGAGACAATGATTGGTCCAAGGTCACCTAGCTGGACTAGAACTCATGGTCTCCTAGTTTCTAACCTGCTATCTTAACCACTACACCAAACTGGGCCTCTTTTGTATTAGACTTTGATTTTGAATTTATTAATTGAATTTATTAATCTTAGAAGCAATAGAAGGCTATATTGGGATTCAAACAGAATCAGTTGTCTACATTTCTGAATATTTTGCTCTTCCCATCCCTGACTTACAATCAGATCCTAATAGGGCTGTGTGTGTATATGTGAACAAGAAATATTTATATAGTGTTTATTACCCCTGAGATATACTGTAATCAGGTAGAGTAGAAGTTTATGCTACTGCTGTCTAAAATACCTGCAGATGCTCCAGGCTATATGTCCCTATTTGCACCTAACAAATCTGCCCAGGCAACTTCTTTTTTTCTGGCATGTTCCCATGCTGTTGCCTTCATCACATTCCAGCCCATTAAGGAAACAGGCTTTTAGTTGTCCTTAGTTGTGTTAAGATCAAAATATTCCCCCTGCCCCTGTCCTACACACCCCAATTAATTTTGACACTACCCAAGGACAGCCCCAAGATATGCAAAATCTGCTAGGTTTTGTTATCCCTAGCATTGGAAGGAAGTCAGTGAAATGATTGCAGTTAATGAAAATGCTGCTTTTAGGGGGTTTTTTTTGTTTTGTTTTTTGCTGATTCAAGAATTGGTAGAGAGCCCTATAAAGCAGAGACAGACTTATTTTTGCTGTGTTGAAAGGAAGGCTTCTGAAAGCATGTTTATATGATATATTCAGCCAAGCTTTGTGCCAACCGTAGGTGAATTCTTTTGATCTAATGCCAGTCATCATTACCAACTGAGGCAAACTCCTGCTTGGGAATAAACAAAACCTTGGCCGGTGTCCCACCCACCTACACAGGGATGGGACAGCTTAAATATTTGCTTTTTAAAATTTTAACATTGAAATTAAAAGCAAGCAAAGAAACAAACAAACAACGGTGTAGCCCAGTCACTACATATGTTGCGTGAACAGAGTCACTTATGGAGTGTACATATCTACATAAGCCATGTTTTGCAATCACTCTTTCTTTCCTTCTGTTTACAAATTATAGAAGGATGAGTTAACCACAACATAATTCTGGCTTCTTGGTCCTGAAGACCATAGCTGGTGGCTAAGAAGAGGCAGGAGACATTCCACGATGAATTCTGGTACTTCCTGCTTCAACCAAAGACCACAATGCTTCAATCAAAGGGACAGTCTTTAGCAAATATGTCCTGAAACCACTGATTAATTCTGGAAGGCAAAAGCAGGGAAGGAGGTTGAGACAGGGGAAGAAGTTTGTTCCTGTTGTGAGAGATTGTCTAGGATAAAAGCTAGAGACATCTGATCTGAAGGAAAACCTCCTGAGAAGTAAGCTAACCATACGTAGTAATTTCATTGTGATTATTCCGGTACGATTCTGATTACTCCTGTGCTGCAGCCTAAGCAATCCAAGTAATTTACAAGCATCCCCCTCCAAAAAAAAAAAGGGCACGAAAAAAAAAAAAAAGGCTCTACAGACCTGCAAAGGAGTGGCAGTGAGGGTTTAACCATCTGTAAACATCCACAGGCAAAGGGGGAGCAAGTTCAAATAAGTAAACTTGTGTTCTTCCTTTGATTGCTGAAACACAGCTTTAGACGTCCAACAAACCCTTTTGTCAGTGCAAAAGGGGGAGGAGCTTCTGAAAGTTCACTGGTCATGACCTCTGTCGTGGCATAACTGCCTGTTGAGAGTTTATTTAACCAAGAGAAGCTTTTAAGAAACTTAAATTTCATTTAACAAACCTCCCCCCCCCCCATTTAAGCAATTTTAATTTAACAATAATGCATTTCAGCAACAGAATAGCAACACTTTTGCAAGAGTGTGTTTGCTGTAGGAAGAGAACCATGTTAGTTTGTCGTGGCAAAAAAATCACGAGAGTCTGGTAGCACCATTTCTAGCTAACCAACTTTATGAAAAGGCTTAAACTTTCATAAGATGTAGCTCACTTTATCAGATGGCTAAATTGATATAATGGGTTAAAAACCCCTATCTTGCTCTTTGTTCTACCAGTGAGAAAAGCCACCAAGTCTATGGGGTGAAATGATCATTTAAACCATTCTGGAGCATTCATTCTATAATTAGGATGACCCAATTTGATAATCTGTTGTTCCAAATTCCAGGGGTGGAAACATCCCAGGGATATTACAGTTCAGAGTGATTGCGGGAAGGTTGGGACAGTCTCACTGATCAATCAGAACTATGTCTGACAAATCAGATATGCTGAGATTGAGAAATTTGACAAGTTGAAGAAGATAGGAATGCAAGAGAAAAGCCCACTGCGTTCAGAAGAAACAACTGAGCAGGCGAAGCAAGCAAATGAATTGTAATGAAATGGCCCCTTCTAAATTATGCACTGTGCATTCCCCAAGCATTGTCTTCTTATTTTACTTCTTTTAGCTACTTTAACTTTGTAAAATGCAAAGAGTTGGATAAGGTTTAAATGATTGTACTGCCCCTTTCACACACACACACCCAAAAATAACAGAGCAAACTATTAACCCTGAACGAAGGCACTTTCCTTTCCATCTGCCTGTCCACCTTCTGGTTCGTTAGCACAAAAGCTTGCCTGTTTCTTCAAAGAAGATTCTAGGAGGGAATAGTCTAATAACAGATGAATATGTACGCAAAACTGTACCTGTGTGACCTGCAAAATGCATTTCAATCGAGTGCCATCTTTTGTTCAAACAATTTTAATTATTGGAATGCACATTTTTTGAAGATGTAAATAAAATGTTTTAAAACCTAGTGGGGGGGGGGGGAAAGGAAATATTCCAGCCACCCATGACTGCCTTGGTATCATCTAGTAGGTTGTTCAATTGTTTTCTTTGTCCCTGCATCAGTGTGATTGTTGTATTTGTGGTCCTAGTTTCCCTCCTCAAGAGCCTGAAACATGCCAATATTGTGCTCTTTCATGACATCTTCCAGACCAAAGAGAGCCTGACCTTAGTCTTTGAGTACATGGTGAGTGGCTTTTCATCAGATTTGTTCATTTGCTTATTGAAGGAAGCAAACCCTCTCAGTTTTTCAGTGCTTCACAGGATTTTACAGGAATATAGAATGGTGAGTGTTGCTTTCTGCATGCTTTTGACCCTCGTCCTTGAGATTGTCCTGATCCCGCTTGTATTTTAGGGTCTGCTTTATGTGACCTGAAGCAAGCAGGAGCTGATTGTTTTTGCAATTACAGTCAATGCATTCAAGGTGCTGTTTTCAAATATTTGTTTCCTAAGTTCAGTTCACTGCCTTTCCCTCACTTCTCAGGATTTTACCATTAATCTTTATCTTTTTATGTGCCACTATCTTGATTTAAAAAAAAATATTTTTCAAATATTTCTCAGCCCCTACCCATTACATGTAGATCATATGGTGCTGTGCTTGTAAGTGATTTGGGAGAGTATTATACAAAGATTTAATCCAGAAATGAACAATAAAGGAAGCAGATAGAGGTTTTCTTCACCTGGTTTCCCAGCAGAGGGTTTCATGGGGTTGACTAAGAAGAGGTCACTTTCTATTCAGTGATTTTTTTCCCCCAAATGTAGTTGAGTTATACTTTGATAAAGAACCTGCAGAAAATCTCTGGACTTGATAATTAAGTCTTATTTCTTCTGCATCTATTTAGCACACAGACCTGGCCCAGTACATGTCTCAGCATCCTGGGGGCCTTCATCCTCATAATGTTATGGTATGTTTTTGAAGAAATATGTATATTAAAGGCATGTATTATGAACAAACATTATTAACAGGCTTAACATAGTAGGGTTCACCTATTTATTTTAAATATATATTTTCTCTTTCTTGCATCTAGTTCCAACTTTGTGATTATATTGTATTAATAAGGATGAAACAGAAACCAAGATTTATTATCTTTCCCCGTTGCTGAGTTGAAGTTCTCTTTCTTGGGTCAGTCAGCAGAAAACTGCAACTGTCCCCATCGTTGATCCCTATCCTGCATCTCCTGATTTCACTCCAAAGAATGGATGACAAAGCCTACAGATTTAAAAACCTTGAGGCTGCTTTTGGATGGTGTGGGGATCTGCTTTCTTTATGGTTTCAGACAAGATTAAGGAAATGTGATGAGGACATGGCAGAACAAACCTGTTGCCAAGACATACTTCTGCTGTTATACGCAAGCAGGAAAGACTGTATTAATCTCCAGAATGCCTTCATAATATGAAGGATGGATAACCTGTCATATGCATACAGCCTTCCACCCTGCATGTTATAGCCTCAGCCACTGATTCTCAAGACTACATTCTCTCCTTCCTGCCCCCAAGGATGTCAAATGATTGCATGAAATGTTTGTGAAGTGTAATGCTCCTATATTACACTTTTATCCTTCCTCAAGCCCTCACCAAACAAAGTTAGGTACACCATATTGCTGGCCATTCATTTATGACCCCAGAATCCAAAATTAAGAAAAAAAATGCTTATTGTTCTTAATATAAAGATCCTTCACCATGGAAATCTGCAAAATAAATCCCCACCATGGTACAGATCCTCGACTTAGGACCACATGGAGCCCAAAATTTCTGTTGCTAAGCAAGACATTTGTTAAGTGAGTTTTTATTACCTTTCTTGGCACAGTTGTTAAGTGAATCACTGCAGTTGTTAATGTGGTTGTTGACTTTCCCATTGACTTTGTATGTCAGATGGGTGCAAAAGGTGATCATATGACCCCAGGACACTGCAACCATCATAAATCTGAGTCAGTTGCCAAATGTTTGATTTTTGATCACATGACCATGGGGATGCTGCAATGATCATATGTCATTTTTTTCAATGCCATTATAACTTCAAATGGTCACTAAATGAATTCTTGTAAGTCAAGGACTACCTGTATTCTGATGCCTTTTGATTCATTATTTAGTCACTAATGCATCCCCAAATTTAAATCATGACCAAACAACTGAAGTTCTGCTTAACTGGTTGCTTTGTTGTTGTTGCTTTATTTTCAAGAAGGAAGTAATTCAATATCTGTTTTCAAAAGAAAACACATTTTATCCAGTTTATAAAGAACTCAAGTTATATAAAGCACCTGTAGTGTGTATGTGGATGAAACTCTGGATTTTTGCCCCTTTGTGATGTTAGTTGTTGCATCTCATGTACAAAAATCCTTTGGAGGTTCTGTCAGTGACAGCATCAGAAAAGGGGGATTTGAAGTCCTCCAGGGTCTTACAGTGGATCGCATGAAGTCATTTCGATAGAGCACTAAGTAAAGACACAGCTGATTTCGGTGAACTGGCAAAATAGTGGTGAAGTTTCATGGCAGGTGGGAGAACATCCTTTTCTTATTCTATTATTTATTATTCTTTAGCTTCAAGGATAAAATACAAAGCAAAGAAAAAGAAAAAGAAAACAAACTAACAAACATTTGATATCAACAAGAAAAACAAAAAACATGTGTACAACCCCCCCCAAGTATCAAATATCACATACATTATTGACAACTAACATTAAACATTGAAGAAATTCCAGCCCAGCTGAATGCTTACAAATATATCAAGGTGTACAAAAAATTGCACTTTTCTATATCTGACAAAAATACTATATTACATAAAAAGGTATCTCTGATGTGGAAATCTATCTAATAATTGGATTAACCCAACTTCTCTCTCTCTCTCCCTCTCCCTCTCCCTCTCCCTCTCCCTCCCTCTCTCCCTCCCTCTCCCTCCCCCTCTCCCTCCCAGGGAGGGAGGTAGCCCCAAAGGTAAAACCCCAAAGGTAAAACTAATCTTCAAATCCCTCCGTTAACCATCTGTTATTGTATTTAACACGTAGAAAGTCCACAATGATTTCCAGTCTCTTATAAACTTATCCAATGTGTTGTTTCTAATCAATCAGGTGAACAAACTCCCTAAGTAGAAACTGTCTAACCTTATGTCACCACAGGAATAATGGACAAGTATTCTCACTGCTTTTTCTTTTGCATCAGATTTCTCAGACTTTTTCCCTTTTGTATTTATTTAGGAAAATCCCCAGGCTTCCTAATATGCTTATAAAAGTATCATAAGCCCTTCATATCACTTTTAATATGCTTCTTTAGTTGTTCTTAAACAGAACCCACATGAGATTGAATTGGGATGAAAATTCAATTCATAAAGAGAAAGTTTTTTAACTCTTTCCTCCTTGTTATCAGATCCCCACAATTCCTGTTTTATAACAGTTACAGTATTTGTGAAATATTTTATTAATGTAATATATCCTGTAGTTTGGCATGAATACTTTAGCATCTGACATTCATTAGAATCCCCCTTTTTACATTTCTCTTCTATCCCTCACCTTTTTTATATATATATATATATATATACAGAAATCTACATATTTAAGCCCTGCAGAATTTTGCTTTCAATAGCTTGAATTAATATCAGGAAAGTAGTGTTTGTTTTATTCTGTGACAGTCAAGTAATTAGCAACCCAAATTATCTTGGAGTTGAATATAGAAATAGAAGAAACTAAGACATCATTCAGTTACCAAACAGAGACAAAAGAACAGAGCCAAATCTTTTGAAAGAGGGTGGGATTTTTAAACCGTGAAAAGAATGCTCACAAATGGATGCATTTTGCCATTTGCCATATAGGAGTCCTACATCTTGAAACAACTCCCAAAGTAGCCATAACCAACCATAATCTAATCCCTTTACCAGGAGGGAAACTGATCAGATGGTTCCCAACTATCTTATCTAGTCTTCTAAATTCTTTCTATGATTTTAGCAAGCCTCAGTTATTCTAGCATTCCTTTGGTGGGACTTGGAGCCTCCTGACAAAGTCTGGGGCATCTATTGATGCTTGCCATCATTGGGAAAGATTTTTCTGAATTGTTTTTCCCCATTTGAGGCCTTTGGGGTATAAGGGTGAAAATAGGAGTGAGAGACCTCTGCTAGGCAAACTGCTTCCACTTCTAATATCACTCCCCCAAACACCCTAAAGTTAAGCTATTCTGTTGGTTTGTTGTAACTTACATCACCTTTCTTTAGCTCTTGAGTGAAAGATGGGATATAAATCTAATAAACAAAATAAAACAGTCCATAATAGTTTCCCCCCCTAAAGTTGAGCTAATTAATTTTACAATTTCTTTTTGCATTTTAACTTTTCACACTTTTCAAAAAGCTTTATTGCGACATTCTGACATTTATCCATGCTCTCCATCCTATTCCAGATTGTTTTTCCTCAATATTCTATTCTGCCCATCACCTCTAAGTTGCTTTTATGACTCTTCTCTTGGGGAATCCTGGCTTCTGTTTGACTATGGAGGAAAATAAAAAGAGAAGCAAATAAATGTCTTCATCTAGCACTTCTACCAGCAAGAGAATAGTTATCTAACAGAAGAATTTCTAGGAACATGTGTTGTGGGTTTTAAACACGTAACCAACTTATAAAGAAGAGTCATTTCATTCATTCTTTCATTCCCTTTCTTTGCCCTGGAAGTTTAAGACACTATCTTACACTACCATGGCTCTGTTTTCCCTTTTGTTTCCAGCTTTTCATGTTCCAGCTTCTGAGAGGATTGGCTCACATTCATAAGTGCCATATCCTTCATCGAGATCTGAAACCTCAGAATTTGCTCCTAAATTGCTACGGAGAGCTTAAATTAGCTGATTTTGGTGAGTCATCATAACCTGGTCCCCATCAGACAGTTATTCAGTAGATGAGTTTCTTGAGCCTATAAATTCAGAGCCAAAGAACAATCTCTTCTGCCTTTAATTCAGCTCAGGCTAAATAGATGTCAATTTAGAAATTTGGGATAATTAATGTTAGAAACCAGAAATATATGAAAAATCAACTGCATTATATAGTTGGATAGTACTTTAGATTATTCACAACAAAAAGATGCAAAATAATTGTAATACATTATCTCTGTGATTTGTGCCCTGCAGTTTATTGTATAGACAATAGGTCAAAATGATAATTGTGACTGATTTAAAAATCCTGACTTTTTTCCCTCTGCCTTGACAGGTCTTGCTCGTGCTAAATCTCTCCCCAACCAAACATACTCTGCTGAGGTGGTGACACTTGGCTATCGTCCTCCTGATGTTCTGCTTGGAGCCACTGATTATTCATCAGATGTGGATATTTGGTGAGAACAAGTTTGGACCATTAAGAGGAAGGAAATGAAGCTCAACATGCTCACCCTTTCTGTTCTTAGGGAAAGATGGAAGACACAATAAGAGCATTTTAAAATATGGAATAATGCCATGAAGAACAGCATACTCTGATTATCAAAAATTACATGGGCTTGAGTTGGAAATTAAATTTATTTTCTCTTTTCCCCTCTGAACCCTCAATTGCTTAAAGATTTAAATATTTAATATCAATTACATCCCCCAAATGAAATGACATGTTTTAATTTGAGTAGTCTATAATAGAGTAGACTGCTTGCCAAGTGGTAACTAGAGCACTTTAGGAGAAAAATGAAACTAAATCCAAAGTTTTTATTCTGGTCACCCAAACTTTTCCATAGGCAATTCTATAATTCCTACTTCATACAGTTTGATTATGATTAGCTCTTCTGATCTCCTAATGGTTACAGAATTCCTAGAAACTTTATTGATTTGACAGAGAACTAGATCTTTATGAAGTGATAAAGTCAAATATCTTAGTTTGAAATATTTCATCTCATTAAGTTACAGCTTTACTGAAAACAAGTATATTATTTGATGGGGTGAAAAGCACTATTCCCTGTAGAATCCCCAGATTACTAGCATCAGTTTAAAAAAATCCTGGTCTGCAGCCATTCTGATAACTATTCTAAATCATGATCATGACTGACATGCGTTCCCAAGGCATTCCCAATTCAAATGGGAACAAGGCGTTCCCAATTCAAATGTCTTGAACTGTGTGTGTGTGGGTGTTCTAATGTTGATAGAAAACAAGTACTACCCATAGAAGCTCAGAATAAATCTCTGGTCCTGGTGACCGACCCAGATTTGATCTTGCAATAATCCAGAGTTGCTATGCCAAGAGGGAAGGGAAATGAATGGTGTATGACAGCCCTTAAGTTGTCATGAACTTAAGGATTGTTAAACATATAATGAATGGTGTATGACAGCCCTTAAGTTGTCATGAACTTAAGGGTTGTTGAACATGTAATGAATGGTGTATGACAGCATACAAGTCTTCTGATGTGTTTAGGAAAGTAAGTATGTGGGAAGAATTAAAACTAATTATCATAGCAGAGCAATTTATTATGGCCTGGAGGAGTTTATGGTGTAAGGAACTTCAGTGCCAGTCAGCCACAGTCATTATGTTAATAACAAGACTGCAAAATATCTGAAAGATATAATTTTGCCTATTCCTAATAAAAGCTAGTTTAAGGAAGTAAAACTGCAAGTTTTACTTCCTTCTTCCTCCTAAACTTGGTTTCTCCTTCTCTTTTATCAGAAATCTTGATATTTAGGCAGTATGATATGCAGTTCAGATCTTAGTGTTTCTCATATTGTAGTAGTAATGAAATCTGTTGTGACAATATTGTGCTACCTGAGCTTTTGTGTGTTATATCAAGAATGAAGCCTAGGGCATTAGCTGCAGGCTGAGCTTAAGAGCCACCTCATAATTGAAGGAATTAAGGAAACAATCTGATGGACTGCAGAAGCTCTGCTCCATTTAACTCCTGATCTGGATATTAGCTATTTATCTTATACACAGCCTCAAGCATGCTAGATTAGCCTTATACATTTTTGAGTATATAAGCATACGTACTTAGATTAAATGTTGCTCATTTAGTTAGGAATGTTGGATTCAATGTCAATCCAAACCAGTTTCAGAGTGGTAGTTTCTCATGGATTCTTTCTTCCTTTTAGGAGAGAAAGATGAACCTTCTGGAAAGTCCATATTAAATTGTATGCAATCTACTTTAATATGCAGAATTTTGTATCTAGTTTTCTCTATTATATGCTTTAATGCAACTGCCTTAATTTACACTTTAAAATAAGTTTGATTCTAGTTTACATTGTCCCTTACACAAATTCCCCAATATTTTTCTTTTTTGAATCAATATTTCAAGTATCTGCTACCTTATGTAAATTGTGTCATGAAAAATGAAAATATTTTCAAAAATATGTTGCTAGTAGAAAGCATGATGAAAATTATATTGTTATGTTTTGATTTAGATTAGACATATTTGTAATATGTATAAAAACAGCACTAGATGGCTAAGTGACTTAATATTATTTTTCTCCAGGAGTGCAGGCTGCATATTTGTGGAGATGCTTCATGGTCAACCACTGTTTCCAGATGTTAGCAATATCTTTGACCAATTAGAGAAAATCTGGATAGTGAGTACAATAATATATCTGAGAAATTCATAGTAAAACCATCAGCACTTCAAAGTGTTACCTTATCAATACAGATCTGGATGTGTAGCATTGTTAGACGCTCAGAAGTATCTTTCTGTCTCTCCCTTTGCCTTGTGAATTTGTTATAAAATGAATATAAGAAATTCAACAAGAGAGGAAAAAAAGGAGATTCACTTTTTGTGTGTTTGATTTTCAAAATACAAAAAGCTAAAAGGAGATGCCTTGATACATAATAAATAAATTCATTGTATTCAGTTTTCTGAGCATGTAAAAAACCAGACATACATTGGCTGCAATTTTAAACACCACCATTAAGCAGGAGAACTCAGTTTGGGTTCTTAATTCAATCCATAGCTAAATGCTTGCTTTGAGGTATTTTCAGGGTTGAAATCCAGCAGGTTCTAACAGGTTCCGGAGAACCGGCATCAGAAATTTTGAGTAGTTCGGAGAACCGGCAAATACCACCTCTGGCTGGCCCCAGAGTGGGGTGGGAATGGAGATTTTGCAATATCCTTCCCCCAGGAGTGGGGAGGGAATGGGGATTTTGCAGTATCCTTCCCCTGGAGTGGGGTGGGAATGGAGATTTTGCAGTGTCCTTCCCCTGCCACGCCCACCAAGCCATACCATGCCCACCAAGCCACGCCCACAGAACGGTAGTAAAAAAAATTGGATTTCACCACTGGGTATTTTATCTTAATTGACATGGATTTATTTGCTTGACGAACAAGTCCTAGGACTTGAACCTTCAAATTAAGTTTCAGTGGTACTAAGACCCACGATGTCCTCAGACAATGCTGTGAAATGAAGTTTTGAACACCTGTCAGAAGATCTGCTTACTGACTTTTCCCTTTCACCTCAAAGCAGTGAGATCTCTCTCATCCTGACAGTCTGCAGCTTCTGAATGCCTTCTCTTGTAGAGACACAATCTTGATTTCTGGAAGAGCACTTTGGCTGGCCATTCTGACAGCTGCAGCCAATGATAAATATGGGAGCTTTGTACAGTACTTATTTCCTTCTTTCTTGGAAACAAAGGTTGCTGGGCCTCTTTTCAGATGACTCACTGAAAACTAGGATCAAGACTACAAAAAGCTTTTTAGAAAATACATTCAGTTTTGTTTCTCATTTGAAAGGTATTGGGGATCCCAACTGAAGAAACGTGGCCAGGAGTTTCCAGACTTTGCCACTATAAGCCAGGTATGAGTTCATACCTGTATATAAGAATGTTATATATCTGCAGCCTATTTGCTGATGCATGGATGTGCTGCTGCTGTGAAAGTTCATTATCATTTGACCACTTTCTCCATTTCCATGTGCAATGAACATGCTTACAATGGCTGTCTTCCTCCATGAGGAATGCAATAGTCTGCAAACAGGTTGCTGGGTGTAGTGGGGAAACGGTCTTCTTGCAGGATCCAATCTGGGTTGGTCACCGGGACCAGAAGTTTAGTCTCCCGAGTTTTTTGGCTCATTCTGGAGCCCATCCTCAGGGAACTTCTCTCCACCAGAATGGGTACACTGACTCAGATTGGATCCTGCAACTTTATCCTGGGATACGTATATTTGCCTTCAGTCGTGAGAGTCTCCTTGCTTCCCCATTCCCTTCCTGTAATTCTGCCCAGAATCAGTGAGAAGAAAGGAAGCAGAGAGGGATAGGCCTTTCCTTCCCATCCATCCTGTGGGAAACTTAATCTCTAGAACTTCAAAGGGCCAGTTGTCTCTTAGTGGGATGTGGGCATTAAAAAAAAAAAAAAAAGAGCCTTCCTTTCCTTTCTATTTAATATTTTCTCATGAGACGTCTTTCAGAACAGCATAACCCAAGTGTTGTGTGATAGGGAAGCAGTGATCAACAACACCAATGCAAAGAAATGCAAAATATAAAAACCCTGAAACATGAACTCCCTCCTCTGCATCCTGGGAGAAGGGACAGGGTCTGTGTGAAAGCCAGGAGGGCAAGTGGGGGAAGCACTTCCAGTCTAAGTTGTTCAGGTCTAGCAGAGCACAGTAACGTCTCTTCAAAAAGGAGGATGTTGCTCAGATGAACTTCAGAGGCCCTGGTTTCCCTCCCCTGCTTGAAAACTAAACATCCCTCATTTTCACAGGCTGGCTGGTTTTGTAATGGTGGGGAAACTTTCACACCGTTAGCCAAGATTCATTAATCATAGTGGCGTGAAATGGGAATGTGCTGGCTTCCTCAGCAGAGTTTGTGCTCCATCCTGCCTGCCCTGACCTAGTAATTGGGGGTTTGGGGAATTAGGTTGACTGCTTTGAATGAGATTCCCTGGGGAGTGGGAGAAGGGCAGGGGGAGGGCAAAGCCTCAAACCACTCATCAATTCCCTGCTGTTTTTGTAAGGAAAAACATCACAGCCCCAGAGAAATCCTTGCTGTGGGAAGGACAGTAGTGAAGCAGTGCATTCTAATAAAAAGTCTCATCATATGCTTTTTTTTTTTTTAAGTATGACTCTAGAGGAAATACTAGTTAATTAACAACTGTTTTTTAACTTAACAAAATATTGTAGGTTTGTAATGCAATTTAGTTGCCATTTGCTAATTTTTGATGTTTTTAAATGGCACTCTGAAAGCTACCAGTTCAGGGCATTTATTAACTATTCTGTCCTTTCCTTCTTAATGTTGCTTCTAATTAAACAATGAAGAAAATCAAAGAGAAAACTACAGTAGCATTATAAATGAAAGACATTGGTTGGACTCCCAAAGACCACAAAACATTTTCTGAATTCTAACTGAGAAAGTGCTTCATCTGAAATGGATTATAATCACTTGTACTAGTCAATAGATACCCATTGTTTGAAATGTATTTTTCACAGTGTTGGGAGTAAATTTGTACTGTTAAATTGTAAGTTAGCACTGAAGCAACAATAAAACAAATGGACTTAAAATATTATCATGCCAGATTAAAAATATGATTTGGATCATTATGGAAAGGCAAAAACATAATTCTGATGGAAGATCTCTGGATCTTACATAGCACAAATTGACAATCCATTTTTAAAGACAATCTGCTTTTGGGGGGCTGGATGCTGAAACACACAAAGAATGGTTTTAGCAACTGGGTATGTCCAATCTAACAAAAAGAAGGAGTTGGGGCAGGGGTGGGTTCCAACTTACCTTGCTGCTGGTTTGCTCCCTCCCGCGCCACGTGGGCGCACCTCATGGGCGCATGTGCGCTTTGCGTGCGTGCGCATGCGCAGTAGCAAAAAATCCCCCCAAAATCAAAAAAATAAAAAAAAGCCAAAAAAAAAGATGGCGACCCCCACGGACCAGCACCGATCGATCCAGTTCAGTGATGTCATCGTGACGTCACCAGCGGGCCGCTACCGGTTCGGGCAAACCGGTCCGAACCGAGAAGAACCCACCCCTGAGTTGGGGTGACATGATAGCAGTCTTCCAATATTTGAGAGGCTGTCACAAAGAAGAGAGGGACAACCTATTCTCCAAACCACCTGAGAGCAAGACAAGAAGTAATGGATGGAAACCTATCAAAAAAAGATCCAACCTAGAATTAAGGAGAAATTTGCTGACAAATAAATAGTGGAATGGCTTGCTTCAGAAGTTGTGGATGCTTCAGTACTGGAGGTTTTTTAAGAAGAGATAGGACAGCCATTTGTTCAGAATTGTATAGGATCTCATGCTCGGACAGATGGTTGGACTAGAAAACCTTCAAGGGCCCTTCCAACTCTGTCATTCTTTATTCTCTATTTCTAGAAGGTCCTCTTGCTCTCTTATGATTATGGTCAAATTGATATAGGAAAATACTGATGGCAAGGTCTTTTCTCCATTACTCAGTTAAAGTGCTGTCTGCCCATCCTTGAGTCACCACAAAACAATGCCAGCATAACATTTGCTGTTTGCATTATGAATCCTGGATTGTACCTTGTCAAGGGGTGTTCTCTTGCTTTGTGAGTTTTCCCCTTGGTGTTGCCAAGGCAATTGTTTTTTCCCTTTTGGTCTTGTTGCTGCACCTTTGGAAGTCTGCTTCTGTGTGATGACTTGTCTGCCTCCTATTACATATCCACAGTGTGCATCTGCTAAAAATCAAGGGTCTATAGCAGTGATGGCGAACCTTTTCGGCACCGAGTGCCCAAACCGGAACGTGTGCGCATGTGCACGCACCGGAGTGCCGGAAACCCGAAGACCAGCTGGCTGGTGCGAGCATGCCTGGTTTTTGGCCTGTTTTTTTGCTGTTTTTTGGGCTGTTTTCAGGCCGTTTTTTGGGCCGTTTTCAGGCCGTTTTTGAAAAACAGCCTGAAAATTGGCCCGAAAAATGAGCTGAAAACAGCCTGTTTTTTGGCCATTTTTCAGGCCGTTTTCAGGTGCTCCGGTGCCCACAAAGACCAGCTGGCCGGAAACCAGAAGAGCAGCTGGCGACGGTGCGTGTGCCCACAGAGAGGGCTCTGCGTGCCACCTCTGGCACGCGTGCCATAGGTTCGCCATCACGGGTCTATAGTTTATTATTCAGTCAATCATGGGAGGGAGGAGAAAAGAAACTGAAGTTCAGGATGATTGGTACCTAACCTGTTTAAAAATAGATTAAATATACAACAAAGGAATAAATAATAAATTATCATACTAGGAATTGCTGCAGAGTTACATAGGAAGATATCTACATTGTAGTTTTTTAGACAATTGTCTTCTAAAGCAGAGTTCCTCAACATTTCCGGCTTTGCGGACCGGCGGGTGGGGGGGGGGGAAGGGGATGTTTCCGTACTAACGGCCATCAAGCGCGTGCACACACACACAGCCCCATTTGCACGAGCAGCAAGCACGCTTGCCTGCCACTCACATAAATGGAGTATGCACACATGCGCTCACCCGCTGCTCACACATGGAAATGCCCAGCCATTTCCACAGCCTGGTTGCAATCCCCTCTGGTTGCTGCGGCCCACTGGTTGTGGACTCCTGTTTTAAAGCATCTTACTTCAGTTAAAACTATTTCCATTATTTCATTAATTTATGGCTATCTTAGTTTTTGCAATGTGCAAAGCAGCTCATCTCCAGACAAATTCCTGTGTTCTCATAAAAGCCAATGACTTGATCTTTTACTAGACACGTTAACATTAGATAAGTTGGAATCCAGATACCTGAGGTTAGAGACAGGAAGAGGTTAGGGTTAACAGCCTATTTTGTTGCTCCAAACAAAATAAAACACATTCTTGCTATGATGAGGGTTTTCAGTTTCTTTGCTTTAAAATTTGCAATGCATTGAAACAGATGCAACAGCCAAATACTGTATTATAGCTGCATGACCTCCCCAACTTTAAGAATTATTTCTTTTATTTGATTGGGTATGACAATACAACAGATTCATCTTTACCCTCAGTGAGATGAATTGCAACAAGAAATCCCATGTTCACATATGTACCGTATATACACCAAGCTCTGTAGAAAGACTGCCTAATTAGAACTGCCTTTATGACAAATATTGCAAGCATTGATTATAACTAATTCCTCTTTAAAATATCAGCATATTAATATCTTGATTGATTAATGTAATGTTGAGCATGTAATTTTTGATTGGAGGAATAAAACACATATGGAAACATTGAAACAATCATAGAACAGTAGAATTGAAAGAGAACCCAAGGATCATCAACTCTCTGAAATACACAGGAAAACCAATTAAATGGCAATAGCAATAGCACTTAGACTTATATACCACTTTACAGTGCTTTACAGCCCTCTCTAAGCGGTTCACAGAGTCAGCATATTGCCCCCAACAATCTGGGTCCTCATTTTACCCACCTCGGAAGGATGGAAGGCTGAGTCAACTTGAGCCGGTGAGATTTGAACTGCCAAACTGCAGCTAGCAGTCAGCTGAAGTAGCCTACAGTACTGCACTCTAACCACTGCGCCACCTCGGCTCTTATTAAATATTTGTGAGATGGTGGCCCTCCAGCCTCTTATGAAAAACCTCCAGATATTGAGAACTAAGTCTCTATAGGTAAACTATTTCACTGATTTCAGATGTCACTTTTCACAAAATAGAACAGTTACTGTAAGTTTTCTGAAGTGACAGAGCAAACTAGGAGAAGATTTGGCTAAGACATTTGCACTTGACTGGGGTACAAGCATGCCCTTCTGTATTGTCCTCTATGACCCCATGACCTGACCTTTATCTCGTCTCTACATGATTGTGTTCAGAGGTAGTATTCAGCCGGTTTGGACCCGTTCGCCTGAACCGGTAGCGGAAATCACGGGTGGGTCCACCCACCCGCCCGGGCTCTATGCTGTCCTATTTAGGCACATTTTTGAGGCCGGGTGCATGCATGGAAGGTGCGCACGCGTGGCGAACCAGTGGTAAGAAAATGTGAAACCCACCGCTGATTGTGTTGTTTGACACAAGGCTGATTTTGCTCTGGACCATGGTTTTTTTTTTTTAAGTGGTCATTGATGCTTTACTATGTTTATATCTTGGTTTTTTAACTTGTTTTTATTGGATTGTTGTTTTTGTCATGAGCCCAGTGTCACTTAGGTGAGATTGGTGGCCATACAAATCAAATCAATAAATAAAATCCCCAGTCCCTGAATGAAACAAAGTTAAGTCTTTTTTACCTTTATTGCTCTTAAAGTAGCACTTCCTCTCTTATTCCAGGAATTGGTCAAGCTATATAAAATTAATCTCACTTTTCCAATAGGGCCAGAAATCCCGTTGCGTTTGAGGACATGCAAGGGTTTTAGCAGCTCTTCTGATTGGAAGAGGATTTCACCACGTAATAAATATTAAATTGGTTTAAGAGGATGGTAGAGAACAGGAAGGCCTGGAGGAACGTTGTCCATGGGGTTGCGATGGGTCGGACACGACTTCACAACTAACAACAACAAAAAGTATCCATTTGCTTGCATTCACCACAATCAGGGTTATAGGGATATAGGTTTTGAAATAAAAAAGCTTAGGTTCGCTTTTATTAACTCAAATGATTGGCTACACCAAACAGTTTTAGTATTTGGTCAGTACACCCACATCTCAAACTTCCTGCTAGCCACAGATCATCAGGGTAAAATGAACCGGAGTGGCATTATTTCTGCCTTTTCAAGGATCCTTGGGAGGAGCACAGAGGGTAATTTTTTGCATTTTTAAAAATGTCCTATCTACAAGGCCAGTTGCAGGCATACCAAGGAGCATCATTTTTCACATGCCCCCCTCCAACCCCAGCCTCTGCCGCCTGCACCCTTTGGGGAGTGTTCCAAGATCTGGAATGCCTGACCTTGGAAATTCTTGCCTTGAAGACCCTGGGAAGGTGGGAGGGGACCCTTGGGCAAAGACTCTATTTGCCTTGTAGAATTTGGAAGTCTTTCAAACTAGACTTTTTTTATTAGGCAACTGCCCTGACTCCTTCATGGAAATTTATGGGGGGGGGGTTGGTTTCCAAACATCCTCATTCTTCACTTGTTACCCTCCTATGTTTTCCCACCATTTTCTTCCTTTTTCTTTAGGCAGACACCTTTGTTAGGAAGAAACAGACTGCATAATGTCTGGTGATTAACTGTGCTAGGAGCCTCCTGTCTGGAGGCACACATCTATCTGATTGCAGTATGTTTGCTCTGTTAAAATCAGATTCAAACATTTGTGCCAGCATTCTCTACTAAGCAGGCTAACAGTTCTATAGTACAGCCGTGATAAATGTAAGGACAGGAACAGGAACTCCCAAGTATATATGACTTGAATTGGTTGTGTTTAACCCTGTGATTGCATATTAATTTTCCAGACAGATTCCTTGGCAGTTGGCCTCAGGGGCTCCAGATGATCTGTGACAGGTAAGCTATCTACAATCATCAAATGCTCCCTTAAAGTCAGTCTGTTCTTTGTGCTTAGTCTAAGATAAATCCAAAATAATAATAGTAATCTTCAAACCTAACCAAAAAACCCCCAAAAGATTAAAAGTGGCAATTTCCAAGAAAGGCATTGATACTTATCATTATCATTCGGTTACATCCATGAGTTGCCTAAAAGGGATGTTATTTTAATGAAAGCAACAAAGTGAGGATATGAGAGACTAATTTCATGTTACCTGAGGGTGAGAACTGCAGACCAAAGCTAGCATAATAATATGTAAACAATTATCAAACAAGGAGATGGACTGGAGTATATTCAACCAAATGTGGCACTTGAAAGCAAAATAGAATCCCTCTCTTCACTAAGCAAATGTTCCCTGCCAGATTTACTACCTGGTTCTAGTTCTTGCAGGGCTTTTTAGGCTTTGTACATTTTCTTGGGATCTCTCTCTCTCTCCCTCTCCCTCTCCCTCTCCCTCTCCCTCTCCCTCTCCCTCTCCCTCTCCCTCTCCCTCTGTCTCTCCCTCTGTCTCTGTCTCTCCCTCTCCCTCTCCCACCCTCCCCCTCCCTTCCTCTCTCTTTCCCTCTCCTAGCAGTTCAAATA
>QLTV01002419.1:3557258-3580267 GCA_003457575.1 Thermophis baileyi | reverse complement strand
TCTCTCTCTCTCTCTCTCTCTCTCTCTCTCTCTCTCTCTCTCTCCCTCCCTCTCCCTCCCTCCCCCCCTCTCTCCTTGCTTCCTCTAGGACCTTCCAGGCAAGACTTCCTAAGCTAAACGAAACTTCCTCTCTTCCTAGATCCCACCTGCCTACCTTTCCTTTGAAAAGACAGTGGCTCTGTTTAGAGTCCCTAAGAGACTTCTGCTAGTCAGAAGGCAACTAAAAATGAAAAGCCTGCTTGTTACACACTTGATGCTATAACGCTTTGACTATACACTTCCTTCTGTCAGATTAACCCTAACCCTTCTGCCACTAAAACAAATACCCATACACAAATTCCCCACAGATGCTTCTAGGATTCAGATCACCATTGGTTTTGACCTTGAGAAACAAACTCAGAACTAGATGAATAAATATAAATATTGTGGAGTGGAACTAGATAAGACACAGATCCCAGATACCTGTCCTTCAAAATATCCCATATTGTTTTGAGGCCTTTTTTTCATAGCTGAAGTTTAGGCTATGTCCCAGCTTGCACCAAACCACAGCATTAAGCATGCCCTGGCAACAGCTTTCTTGCCAATGTAATCACATGGTGTTTCCTTCCTTTTGCATATCAGCTTAAGTTGTCCCTGATTGTATCAAGTGTTAGAGTAAATATTTTTCCCATTATTCTGACATTATGAAATGACAATTTCAAGGTCTGGCGAAAGGGCCATCAAGCTCTCCATCTATTCTTGGTGGGCAGAAAAATATACTGGCATGAGATGTGCTGTTCCTGTCCCATTTCTGCCTTATTTTATTTCTCAGTCACTACAGTTGCCTCCCTTTGGGTTGAGCTAATATTAAAGTATCTTGGTGTCACTTATATACTTAACTCTCCAATTGCAATTGAGTTACAGTTTGAATTCTGCTCTCAGTTGTATATACGCTACTCCTTTGATTATTTCCTCTCTTGTGGGAAAAAAAAAATCAACGCCACTTAGACTTCAAATGCAGTTAGAGCCATATGCATGTTTTTGTTGGAAGGGTAGTGAGAGAAGAAGAGGCAGCCAATCCAGGCAGGGTGAAGCTCTTTCGAAGTGAAATGCCTGCTGGGATGGGTTGAGGAGAAATCCGGCAGGCCGAGTTCCCATGAGCCACTGGATTCTTTGAAGAAAGAAAGAAGCCCATTAAAAGTTATAAACTTTTGTTTCCTTGCTTCCTCCCTTCCTTCTATACATATATTTTTAATATTTTTATTTTTTTAAAATATAAATAGAAAGAACAACATATTCAATATCCATATAAACAGTGTGTTGCCTGGTTACAATTCTTTTGAGTAATACTCATCATAGTAATAATAATAATAATCTTTAGTAATAATCTCGTAATGACAGTGCTTTTCCCTCATCATATTAATACATATCAATTATTAATACTAATCAAAATTAATAAGTTACAATAATGAACCCTAATAGTGAAATTAATCTTTCTCTTGTAATTTTAGAAGTTCTAACCTGTTTCTCTTATTTAACCATCCCATATCTCAAAATATTCAGTGTCTTCCTTTTCTTTAATTTCAAGTGTTAGTTTATTCATTTCTGCACATTCTAAGATTTTTGTTATTATCTTTTCTTCTGTAGGGATCTCCTCGCCCTTCCAGTGTTGTGCAAACACGATTCTTGCCGCTTTTAACACATGTACTATTAAATATACATTCCTTTTACTGTATTTTCCCTCCCTTCCTTCTAGTTCACTTCCTAGATGCCAAGATATTTGACATTAGGCTTTGCCACATATAGATACACATTACCTATATCTATTTATATCCTTAAAAACCTTGAATCTTAAAGGAACCTGGGAACTGTTTTAAATCAATAAATAACTACAACCTTTCCAACCTTTAGTGGCTACTAAAAGGATAAGAAGTTCTGTGCACGTATGCTTACAAAATGAGACATTGTAATTACTGGTCGAGTGAACTTCTGGAGAACTTTCTTCCTGATTAATTAACAATGATTGGCATAGTGATTTAAAAACTTTACTTTTTTATTTTAATGGTGCAATGAAGGTTCTGTGATTTACTTTTTGTGATGAATTTGGAGGGATGTGCCAACTGTGCCATTTTTATATACATTTTTTTTTATTAAAATGAGCTTTAACATAAGATTAAAAAACTACAGAAACATAAAAGGAAAAGTAGAAGAAAGGAGATATGAAAGAAAAAAAATAAAAAAATAAAAGTTAAGAAAAAGAGAAATAAAGAAATATATTTAAGGAAGAGATTTCCAATCTTCTTTGTGGCAGTTACAAACATAGTAATTACAATCTTCAGCCTCCTAAATTACATATCATGGTTTCCTTCTTCTCATAAGCATACCTTTTTAAATCAATAAATCCCAAAACCATCAATTCCGTTTTATCCAAGCTATTTAACCACCTGTATATATTCCTGTGGATAAAACTGAACATTTTATTAACTCGTTGTTGTTTTTTTAAAAAAGCCGATATGTCAAACTAATCTCATTCAACCATGCAAATTTTAAATGAAACAGCAATATGGATTGCATTACTTTGCTTTTGGTCTAGTTTTACAAATAATGATTTCTTTTCCAGACTGATGATTTTGAAAATAAATTCCACTGAGAGAACATCTAAATATGTCTCTAACACTTCTATAACTACTTCTGGATTATATATAACTACTTCTGAATTTAAAAGAATTTAGAAATTTCTTGATTTATCCATATATATTTAATTGAATACTTATACAAATGTAAGGATAAACTTTCTTTTTCTTTCTCTCTTTCCTATCCTATCTTTTTCTTTGGATTCTTCTGATTCTGGCTTACATATTAAATTAATATTTTTCGAAAGCTGAGTTTGAATTCCTAGAATTTAGTTTTCCTCTGTTTTTGTCTTCTAGGCTGATCAAGGTGCCTGAGGCTGAACACTTGGCAGGAAGAATGCTAAAAGTATATCCACAAAATAGGATTTCTGCACAACAGGCACTTTTTCATCAGTTCTTCAATCCCCTGCCCTCTGAACTGAGCCAGCTTTCTAATGGTATGTCAATCCCTGTTCTCTATCCACTCTCAGGCTATCAGAATGATCGTATTTATTTCAATACCTTTTGGTGGAACGTAAACACAGTCATGCATAAATGAGGTCAACTTTTGTACAGCCTGTAGTCAACAAATAAAACAGATTTTAAAAAGAAAAAAAAAGCATCAAAATAGATAAACACAAACAAGCATATACACTACAGCTTGGGCATGCCTTGTTTACTAAGAACATACGCCAGAAAACTCCAGTGAAAGAAACCATGAAAGGCTATAAGAACCACATTCTTCAGCCATTAAATCAAGAATAGACAATATTTTGAGGGTCTGGGTAGTTCTGGAATGTTTAGAGCATTTTGCAATCAGATATAAAGCATTCACTTCCCAGAAGGCAAATGGATAAGACCATGATCACTTCTTTTGATATTACCTGAGAAACTATTGAGCCAATAGATCTTGAGGAAATGATGGTGGCTTTTCCTGGAGATTGTTCAAGCAACAGGCAAGGGACTAACTAAGAAATTCTTCCCTGCCAAAGGGCAGAGTATTGTACAGGAGCACTTGTCTTCCAAGGCAGCAGATGGCTACTGTCCCATGTAAATTTGCCTCAGTGTATCCTTACCTTTGTTTTTTTCCTTTCTTCATAGGACAGTCCATCTTCACAGTACCTGGAGTGATGCTCAAACAAGAAATGTGTGACCTCTTTTTTTCATCTCAGAAGGGCCATCAGGAAAATAGTTCAAGCAAGTTTTGGTGAAAGAAATGAAGGACTTTTTTTTTCCAAGAGAGAAAGGAGGCAGACAAATAAAACCGTATTGTTTATTATCACTAGCTAAGACAAATGGGGATAAACTATGTACATATTTTACGAATCCTGGATTTCAATTTATATGCCCAGTGATTGGATTAGCGATGGGTGACAGAAGAAGAGATGTGGATATAGTACAAAACCAGAACTTTTCTTTCTGCAATTCCAAGAGGAAATGCAACTCTTAATAATACCAAATTTTCCAAATACGTGGAGTGGAACACAGTGTACCACAGCATCTGTTTTATTTTCATCAGTTTGACTCTAATTGTCCAGAACTACTATCCTATGCTGACCTTCTGCCATTGTTAATGAAGTTATTCCTTTATAATTCCACATTAATGGAACCTTTTAAAATGTGCATTGTGGGTAGATGATTTAACATTTAGCTGAATTCTTTGCTTCTAAATTGCCTCATTCATGAATCTTCTGTCTACAGTTTAGTCCCATAACTCCTACCTTACTGCCCCATAGCATCAATAGCAGAAGATTCAATAGTAACCTAGCCTTATGCAGGTGCTGTTTTATCTTTGTAGAGGGAAATACTTTTCCAGGCACCCAAACATGACTCTCACACATTATATTTCCAAGACTGTACTCACCAATTCTTGGAAAGCAAGGAGGGAGTTGCTGGGGTGATTTGGTTCAGTAGTATTTGAAGGCTGAGGCGGCTTCAAATACAAGGCTTATTGTAATATTTAAGGTTCAAATGATGTCACCCAATTCCATAGGAGATCCATTGTTTGTGGAAGCCATGGAACTAAATCTCTTGACTTCCAGATTCGCTTGGTACAGTATGTTGCATAAGTGCATGGTGTTTAAAAAAAAGTCTGAAGCATAAACTTTTTTCATTTTTGTGAGCCAGAAAGAAAATATTGTATTAATTCACAACTATTACAGCAATACATTTAATCCTTTCAGACACAAATTGGGGAGTTCAAAAATTTCAGTTTCTACTTTGTCCAGTGTTAAGTTTGATGCACCACATTTTCACATTATTTTGATGTTTAAAAAAATCATACAAAAATCATACAGATTCCTCTTTAATATAACTACATAACCATATTGTTTACAACTTTGTCATAAATACATTTTTGCACTACATTTTTCACAAACAGTATATATTTTTATATATTATTTTCACTAGTATAAGCAATTGTATACACTGTTCCCTGATATAAATGTTTGTGTGTCTTTAATTGGGGAAATGGAAGATTTTTTTAAAAAAAAATGCTTATGTCAAACAATATTTAAGTTTTTGTTGTGACTTGGTCTGAACGTGCAAAATTTAAGTAATATTAAATACAAGTTGAACTGGCTATCCCTACTCTTTAATAATTTTAATTCCCTTTATTTTCTTACTGAAACTAATATTCAACACTGCCTCCCATCTGTGGATATAGAACTTACTCAGTTTGAGCTGGCCTGTTTCTTTTTTAACTTTTTTTTTTCCATTTAATTTGCGAAGTGAATTACAAGTGAAAACGGTTACCTAATTTGTGGGATACCTTATTTCATTTCCAAAAATACACTCTGTCTCTGAGATTAGCAGCAGTTAATATTTACATTTTTTTGCTTAAACATGTAGACATTTGTCTCCAAAGTTTGCATTCAAAGGTGATACATAGATCTTTCACAATGCACTGCCATAAGACATTTAGAAGTCCAGCTGTTCTGTTCCATTCTTGCTCTTCATCCAGGCTTCCATTGTTCTTCAATACTGTAATGATTTGGGATTCCTGTTTTAGAGTGTAGTCCTCTGAAGGATCTTAACATTAATAAAATTTCAGGTGTCTCTGAGTTTGTTGCTTACCTCCCAACTGAATTATCATGTAGGTTTGGCTACAAAGGCAATGCATTTCCCTCTCAAAGACTGTATAGCATGAAGAGAGATCTCTCTCTCACCTCTAAGTCATTCCTTCAGTAGCTCCATGTATTGCTCTCAACTACGGTATTATCTAACACCTACCCAATTATTTGCGATATTTGCTCTCTGGAGGGACAGACCCATCCAATACTAAGATAGCATTCTTCCCAATGCAGATAGGAAGACACAGGGTGCTGTTTTCTTCTCCTGGGTAAGTGTTAGTGTTCTTGCCAAGGATTGCCAATTGGCAAATCTTTGGATAAGGTGTAGAATCTTTCTTTTCCTTGCTGCTTCTTTCTTCCCATGGTCCCACCTTGAAATGCCTCTTCAACAACAGTTTTCGCAGGTTCGACAACCTACAGAAATTTGTGATTAAAAGATTAAGATTAAAATACAGTTTTCAGTCTTCTAATCTATATGTTGAAGACCTAAAGATATTTTTATGATACTGTTTATTGTTTATATAAAATTCTTTGTATAACATAATTATAATTTCAGTGAGGAAAACAGCATAAGAAGGAAAGAAAATTGTATCCTTTATCTTTATTTTAAACCTTTTGCCCAGTGTCATTCTGGTCAGACCTGGGAAAACTTCTGAACATTAAATTTCTTCCTTCTGCACATTGAACCAGAGAATATAAAGTGCTGAAATATTTCTGTTAACTGAAAGCAGTATTTTGGAAGAGATAAAGGTGAGTATTGTTAAATAAATGCTGAAATTACTGAGAAGATTTACTTACATGTTTCCCTCTTTCTTTCTAAAACAAGTGCTGGAAGTGTTCAGTTGCTGGGATAGCTGTCATAACGGAAGGCATGAGGTCACAGTTAGATGTTTGAGGAACATCCCTTTGAAAGTAGTCAACATTCTTTTCAGTTACAATATTTTTCAAAAAATACTTATTTGAATTTGGCATTCTGTTTCTTTTATGAAACTCCTTTTTGATGGGCGGCCTTTAAAAAAATTATATATTACAGTATTTGATTTCCTTTTTTTTTTGGTCTCTATGACGATAAATAAAGCCATGACAGTGATGATGACAATAGCATCAGCTTCCATGGCTTTTCTTCCCAACCACTTCCTAGCTGAAATAAAATTGATTGATGCATTTTTCTCTTTTGGCCACAGATTTGTTGATACAGGATTGAGAAGATTAACATCATCGACATCTAAGTCTTCTGACAAGATATTTTCCATCCTGTTCTAAAATCTGCAACAGTTTTATTTTACAGAAACTGTATTCCCCACCACCACCAACCAGGAGCTTGCAATTTCATCCTTAATAAATGTTTGTATTTTGACAGCCCACAAATAGAGGAGGTGAACATAAACAGTTGTAGTCCCTTCTGGATTTTTGTGCCAATATTTAATATTTTATATGAATTCGAAGAGAAAAAGAAGATAAGGTTTTACTCATAATTGTAGTTACACATTCTATTTCACAAACTATCAGCTAACAAATTGCTGTTAATCTTTAAAATGTATTATTTATCTATAGTGCTTTGGATGCTAGAGAAATAGAATGGGATACTGTTAAAAGATGTACAATCCTCTGATACCTAATATTTTCCCACTTTTGTCTCTGACTCAGTCCATGTTTTATTGCGGATGCATTAATTTTAAGCTCTGGCTCCACTCATGGCTGGTTTGTACTGCTGAATGACTTTTGCTATGTGTCAAAAGTTCTCCAAAATTTTCCTATCGCTTTCACAAGATGACATTTGTTGAAGAATAATAGCATATTTGGGATTGGTTTAATTGTTTGGGACAGAATTTCAAGCCCCAAAGAAACCTTACCTATTCAAAGATAACAGATATTCAGAAAGATAGATGAGAAGATTGATGAGATGAATGGCATGGGCTTCTTAGAACACTAGCTTCGTTGTACAATATCTCACTTTCTATCTGGTTCTTCACTTAATTGTCTGGAACCTGTTCCCGACTCTCTCTTGGTATTCCAATATACATCTCTGCTCCAGAAAAGGCTGTCATAAGGCACCAGCCTTTGTATGCGATGCAGTGGTGGGGGGGTGTTATACCTTTTGAAATCTGAATCATTTGAGGCACATCATTGATATTGTGTTTTTATTGTGCAGATTGAGAACTATGAATGAGCCATCAGAAATATTATTGCAAAAGCAATGTAACCATAGAAACATCACCAATGATGTGCTATGGGGCTAGCCTTTAGATTATAGAATAAATAAGTACTGTTTTATACAGTGGACATCCAGTGTAGTAAAATGCTGGCATTTGTGACTGACAGTAGCAGGAGTGTTAGAATATCTCTGAGTCATTCACAACATGTTAAAGGCATAGCTTTTCTTCTTGGCAATATCCTAGTATTTGGAATCTCTCAAGAATTGCTGGCTTTTGGAGCATGGGCCTTGCTAAAAGAATGAATGCACAAATCTGGAAGGAGAAAACTTTCAAGCAACATGGCCAATGTTCTGTTTATATCATAAGTGAATTTCCAGGCCTTTGATTCCCCCTTTTAAAAATGCTATACTTATCGGTTTGAAGTTGTTTTATCTTTTAAGGCATAGCTTTTCTTCTTGGCAATATCCTAGTATTTGGAATCTCTCAAGAATTGCTGGCTTTTGGAGCATGGGCCTTGCTAAAAGAATGAATGTACAAATCTGGAAGGAGAAAACTTTCAAGTAACATGGCCAATGTTCTGTTTATATCATAAGTAAATTTCCAGGCCTTTGATTCCCCCTTTTAAAAATGCTATACTTATCGGTTTGAAGTTGTTTTATCTTTTAATAAAGCCAGCTTGCCGCAGTGGTTAAGGCAGCAGGCTAGAAACTGGAAGGTCCCACCAGAACTCACAATCATGAAGCCAGTTGGATGACTTTGGGTCAAGCTTGCTCTGTTTTAGCCCTTGGAAGAAGACCACTTCCAAATAACCTTGCCAAGAAAACTGTAGGCACGTGTTCAGGCAGTTGCCAGGAGTTTAACACTGACTTGAGAATTGTTCCCTTCTCATTAGTCTCTATGTCATTCTATTGCTTTCCCGGATATATGCATACATAGATGCCTTCACTCCCCCACCACCTTCCCACAGATCTCCTTTGACCCTAAAGCAGACTATTTCTTTTTCTACTTTCCACTTACAGTATCATTGTTGCTCTGACGCTAACTTTAGTCCAAGCAACAGCAAACAGGCTGTTCTTTCATTCCTGCATTCCTTTGTAGATTCATGGAAACTTGTAACAAGGAACAACTGATGGTTCAGCTTCATAAAAACAAAATGATGATGATGAAAGAAGGGAAGCTTTGGAAAGATTGGGAAAGCAAGGAAAGAATGCTTCATTCAGCCTGGGCAGAAATTGAAAAGGTGCCCACTGAAGATGTAAGGGCTAAACTGAGTATGAGCTTCTAGGACTGAGCTTAATTCATTGGTTTTGGTGGGCCATTGTTGGGTGAACTGCAACATTACACTTTTAAAAAACCTCAACAACTATTAACCAGTAGAGTACATATCAGAGGAGGAGGAGGAGGAGGAGGAGGAGGAGGAGGAGGAGGAGGAGGAGGAGATAATCTGTTCCAATGGTGAGGAACCAGAGAGTGGCCCTTCCTGGCATGGCATATAAAATATACAAAGTGCTATTATTCTTCTAAAGAAAGTTTTATTTCTATATACATCTGGATTCCTTGTGAATGTTGTAAGGTGTGACAATATCTATTTTTAGCAGAAAATTTAAATATTCGCTTAACGAAATGGTCTGATCCTAGGATGACATGCTATAATTTATACATGATGCTGGATTAAGACATTCCTTTTGACCATTGGGACACTATGAATTAACAACTTAATACTGTAGCAGTATCAGTACTGTATATGCTTTCATGTAATGCTACATAAGAGTATTGAGGTTTACAAGTAAACAGAATTTTGTAAAAATCTCTCATTCTCTGAAAGTCTCAAAGGTGCTTTTTCAAAAGGCAACTGGACTGTTTTCCATGAGGAAGACGTTTCGCTTCTCAAGGAAAAAACATAGTCCATGAAAAAGTACCTTTGAGACAATCATGATCTGGATGACTGAAAATCTCCGTAGACATTCTCTGAAACCAATGAACATATGTTTTGATGGCAACTGAGCCTGTTTGAGATGCTTCAAGTCAGCCAGTTTTCAAATTTTTGTAATACCTTTGAATTTTTGGAGCGGTTTTGGGTGATGCGTATAAAGCTTCATCTGAGAAAATACCGTATGTAGAAAAATAATTAGCTTTGCATGTCTCTTTCTCTTACTCTCTCCTGAGTGTAGCAAAATAGAGCATTTCTGTTTAAAAGAAATACTTTAACATGGAATTCCAGTGTGTTAAATTTAAAATTATATTCAGCACATTAATATATATCTGATAATTATCCCACAAATACTAAAGTAAAATCATCAGGAATTCCCTTTGATGCTTGCCTTGTTTCATCAAAACTTTTAAGCCAATTAATCTGATAGCAGGTAGAAAGAAGTCCACAAAAGTGACTTTCTTTTTTTTAAAAAAAACTTTGATTTTACTTTACTATCTTGTTCAATTCTTTCTTTTTAATTAAGTTCTGGTCCAGTGAACTATCAAAAGAGCACAAATAAATCAATTCTTTCATTCTAATGAATGGAATTCTAAAGATTGAGAGCTCCACTCTCCACTACTAAGTGTTCCTCACCTTCCTAAGTGGGTAGAAAACTAAAACTCACCCTGCCATACACCTCCAGAGACCAGATAGACTAGTCCCACCATAAGTTGCTGGAGGGCAGTCAGCCACGTCATGTCGGCAGAAGGTCAGAAATAGTTCCTGCTTCCATTGCTTTTTTGCCCATCCTTGATCATTCTCTTTCCCTGTTTGGGTAAGGAAATGTCTCTGAAACATTGACCCAACAGGTCACTTACTGCCTAGTACAGTTAATATCAACTAAGGACAATTTAAGGATGTCTCAACTATGGGACAGTGAAAAGGTGAAGGCAAGATCATGGAACATAATAAAAATGGTCAGGCATGTGTTTGTGCCATGGCTTGGTGCAAATGGGGAAAAGCACGTGAAGGATGAGATCTGATATTCGAGGTCATTTCCCAACTCCAGGTGATACTGCTAATATCAGGCCTCCAAAGTCAGAGCTCCAGGATCATTACAGATACAAAAAAAAAAAAGGATTATGGAGGTTTTTAATCCACATTAAATCCACAGGATTCAAACGCCTTGTGAAATGACTGAGTTCCAATGAAGAAGTAGGGGTGGAAGAATCATCAAAAGAAAAAAAATGCATACAATGAAGATAAAAATGTTGTTTTCTCCTCCATTCTTTTCTGTCATACTTTAACCTTCCTGTTGCAATTGTTCTCTTCATACAGTTACTGCTGTTCTGACAAAGATCCCCCAAAGCAGCTTGCAGCACAATGTTATAAATCAACAATAATAAATGCACAATTATTTGACAAAACGAATAAATGTTGAAAATGATCAAGCTGCATCCAACATCAATAAAACCTTCAAAAGAAGATCCCTTGTAGAAAGCAGTTTAAGAAACATGTCCACCTCTTTCTTCTTTTAGCTATTTAATTAACCCATCACTACCTTGTTTACTATTTATTGAGATGTTAGTAGAGAGCAACCAACATTTATATTTATATATTATATTTATACATTTGCATAATGTTCCTTCTCTACTAGTAACTAGCACTAGAACCACACATGCATAAAAGGCCCTGGCCAACTCTACATACACAGCTAAAGGAAATCTATTAACACCAACTAATTGTAAGAAGAGGGCATTTTTATGGAGAGGCCTTATGTTCAGTATTTCATGGGATAAACAGATAGTATGCTTCACTTTAAAAATTATTCAGGTAGAAGGTACTTTGATATATCCATATCTTAATTGGAGCATTTTCTGCTGCTGTTTGATTTTAGGGACTAAAAATTTAATTAAAATAATTTTACTACAATCTATTCATATCAATAAATATGAAGTTCCACCAGCTTCTGCTGGATTGGCATCTGCTGTGAATTTGTTGTAGCTAAAAACTGGAAAATTATGTATAATAAGATATATCAATATCCTTTATGTAACATGACCTGCAAATTGATAAAACAAAAGCCAGTAAGTGAGCATACAACAGTATGTTTTCTGAAATCAGTAATCATTTCAGAGAAGGACCTGATCCATGCTCATTATCAACTGGAATTTGCATATACCGAATAGCATCTTACAGCTGGTTTGAATCTTGATTTTTGAAACCATTTGAATTGGGAAGATCTCCAGGCTTCTCAATTTACCGAGTTACACATAATAAATTCAACAGAAGACAAAAAAATAAATAAAAATCCATGTACTTATTTATATGTTTTCAGTTTAGAAATGTGCCTGACTCAAAATAAGATGTTTGAATACATCATAATTAAATTCATTTTATTCAGCTTTGTGAATATTTTCTTTAAAAAAAACCACCCAATCTATATCAGCTGCAATTTTAAAAGTACAAGGGAGAACATAGTTTGCTTTCTGAATTCAGTCCATAGCAAAATGTTTGGTTTGGGGGTATCTCATCTTGACTGGCATGGATTTGTTCACTTGAAGAATGGGTCCTAAGGTGGATTCCAGCCTTCCAATCAGGATACACAGCTCTCAAATAATGCTGTGAAATTTTTGAACACCTGTCAGAAGATCTGCTTACTGCCTTTTCCCTTTCACCTCAAAGCAGTGGGATCTCTCTCATCCTGACAGTCTGTAGCGTCTCAATGCCTTCTCTTGTAGAGATGCAATCTTAATTCCTGGAAGAGCACTTTGACTGGCCATTCTGATAGCTGTCAGAGTCTTCTTGCTTCCCCATTCCCTTCCCACAATTCTGCCCAGAATCAGTGGAAAGAAAGGAGGAGAGAGGGATAGGCCTTTCCTTCCCATCCATCATGGTGTGAACTTCTTTCTTGTACTTCAAGGGGCCAGCTGTCTCTCAGTGAGATATGGGCTTTTTTTTTTTTAAAGGAGCCTTCCTTTCCCTTCTCTTTATTTCATATTTTCTCATGAGATGCCATTCAGAACAGCATTACTCAAGTGTTGTGTTGTGGGGAAGCAGTGATCAAAACCAATGCACGGGCAAATGAAAGAAAAGTGAAGACACAAGCCCCCTCCTCTGCATCTTGTCGAACTGGGAGAAGGAGCAAGGTCTGTTCGCAGGAGGTCAAGAGAGGGAACACTTTTAGTCCAAGATTTCCAGGCCTGGCAGAGCATAGTAGTATCTCTTCAAAGAAGAGGGTGCTGCTCGGATGAGCTCTAGAGGATCTGCTTCCCTCCCCTGCTTGGAAAAAAAAAATCCCTCATTTTCATGTGCTGGTTGTGATGGCCAAACAGGAATTCAGGCTTGTTTTGTAAAGGTGGGGAAGCTTGCATTAGCCCGGGCTCATTAATCACAGTGGTGTGATTAATGTGGGAATGTGTCAGCTTCCATTTTAGACTAGAGCAGGGGTCTCCAACCTTGGCAACTTTACGACTTGTGGACTTCAACTCCCAGAATTCCTCAGCCAGCGCATGCTGGCTGAGGAATTCTGGGAGTTGAAGTCCACAAGTCGTAAAGTTGCCAAGGTTGGAGACCCCTGGACTAGAGTTTGTGCCCCATCCAAACTGTTCTGATGTAGCAACTGATGGTCTTCCAGGCTTCTGCAGCCCATACCGGATAGACCTGGAATATTCCAATATTTGATCTTTACACCAGGGGTGAAATCCAGCAGGTTCTAACAGGTTCTGGAGAACCAGTAGCGGAAATTTTGAGTAGTTCAGAGAACCGGTAGTGGAAATTTTGAGTAGTTCAGAGAACCGGCAAATACCACCTCTGGCTGGCTCCAGAGTGGGGTGGGAATGGGGATTTTGCAGTATCCTTTCCCTGGAGTGGGGTGGGAATGGAGATTTTGCAGTATCCTTCCCCTGCCACACTCATCAAGCCACGCCCACCAAGCCACACCACGCCCACCAAGCCACGCCCACAGACCGGTAGTAAAAAAAAATTGGATTTCACCACTACTTTACACTCAATTTCTGCTTTATTCAACCTATTTGTGTTGACCCGTGTATATTTCTTGTCTCAAATCCTTCCCAGGAGGCATGGATAGGCATTGGTTCATCTACCAATTTAATGATGTATTTATTAAGATGCTTTCCCAATAAAGCTTTCATGAAAACATACCATTTTACTTTTGGATAATACAGCAGATATATTTACTGTTGTTTCCTGTGACGGTCTGAATTATTGGTATTTTATACAAGCATCCTGACATTTTTGGTCATGACAACATCTGGAATTTCTAGGCACCGTAATGGCCATGGGGAAGAACTTGCACATTTACAAAATGTCATGGTAACAAAACAGAAAACAACAGATGGGAAATGCAGTCCCAGAGCCACTGTGGGATGTCTTTTTATCAATGATATTTAGTTCTATATGTGGTTTTCTGCTTTCGATAAATCTTTTCTATCTTAATTTTCTTGAACTATCTGGATAAGCATACTACAAAAGGTGAGGCTTTTCAGCCATTAGCATTTTATTATCTGGGTTTCATCTGGTCAGCTTCTGCTGTTCAAAAATTAATTAAAGGCTAATCTGAATGTCTTGTTTGTGCCAATACATGGATGGGCTAGATATTTAAAGCTGATTCATTTTCAGTCAATTTACCCACAGATAGCAAGCATCTGAAGGTTTAAGTCTGTGACTATTTCTGGACTCATAATCTAAAAAATGCAGTAAATATGTTTTATATTCAGCTCTGGGGGAATTTCATCATCTCACTGCTACTAGCACATAACAAGAAACAAGGAATAATAACTGACAGAAAGTAAGACTGGGCATATTGCATGGCAATCAAGAATACGGCATCTGTGAGTGTCTGTGTTGTGTGTGTATGGCAAATTACAACATGCACTGCAGCACACACCTGGCTCCTTTTGAACTTGTATGCAGTGTGATGATGGAAGTGTGAAAAGGTGGGCATCACAGTGTTCGGCTTTATTATGCTTAGGAAAGGATGCCTATAATAGCACTCAATGCCTGTCTCCAACAATTTTACAATTCGACATCATTGTTATTAATCTTTGTCTATTAGTGAAAGATTAAATGAAATGACTGCAATTTAACATGCTAGGCATCAGCAAATTGAAATGGACAATCACAGTGTTTATTACTCAGATCAGGACATCATAATGTTTATTACTGGTCATGAAAAAATAATGGAAGAATGACATTTTTATAGTTTAGGAAGGGTAAAGCCATGTCACTGCTCCACAAGCTGCTTTGCTTCCAGGTGCAATTCAAGGTGTTGGTTATTACTTTTAAAGCTCTGCAAGGCATGGATCCAGGTTAGTTGAGGAATCGGCTCACCCTGATGGGACTGGCCCAGCATGCCCCACCCAAACTAGCAGAGGGGGCATACTGGGGATCCCATCAGTCAAGGAATTTTGGCTGGTGGGATCCAGGAGACAAGCCTTCTCTGTTATAGCCCCTCCCCCTTGGAATATCTTACCCCCTGAGGTGAGATTGACTCCCGCCTTCTGATTTTCCACAAGAACATTAAGGCTTGGTTCTGCCAAATGGCCTAGGGCTCCAATGGGGGAGTATCACACTGGAGGTGGTTGATTAATTAAGAGACAATCCCACCTCCCCCTTCCTTCGCACATCCGGCTCCCTCCTTCTCCACCTTGTGACCATGATTTTATTTTGATTGTATTGTCATTTTATTGGGTTTATTTATTTCTGATGATTTTAACATTTTTATGCTGTAAGCCTCCCAGAGTCACTTCGAAGCAAGATGGACAGCAAATAAATATAACAATAAATATAATAATAAATATAAATATAATAATAAATATAAATATATAAATATAAATATAAATAATAGTAATAATAATAATAAATAAATAAAAATAAAAAAAACAAGAACAGTTTTGGAATACAGTTCAAGCAATGACCGAATAATATCAATTAGACTTCATGGATAAGCCCTTTAATATTATGGTTATGCTCTAGCCACTGATGAATAATAGAAAAGGAGGTTTTATAATTAAATTCAATTTGAAATCAACAGAACATGCATGCAAGATGTGCTGCTTGTAATTGGAGATTGGAATGCCAAAGCTGAAAACATTAAGGTAGTAATGACTGAGAATCTCTATGGAGATTCTCAGTCATCCAGGTCATGGTTGTCCCAAAGGTGCTTTTTCAAGAGGCAACTGGACTTTCTGGTTTTTATTTGAAGGTGTTTCACTTCTTATACAAGAAGCTTCTGACCTAAATGTGGATTATACAGTTTAGGAAATTGAAATGGCTTATGCATCTCTGCCAATCCAATTATTTTTTTCATTGCTAACACTGTCTTTAAATAACCAAAACAATGCCTCAATACATGGACATGACCAGATAGAATATACAGAAATCAAAGTGACTATATTATTGTTAAAAGGAAGGTGTGCTATACTATCAAAACATGACCAGGTAAGTGCTGACTGGAACTGCTCATGAACTGCTCATGTGCAAACTAAAGAAGACAACCAGCCAGTTCCCACAAAACAAACTCGAACATATATCCATTATTTTTAAGGAAAACATCAGGAATAACCTTGAAGTGCTCAGTGTCAATAGAGAATCAGAGGAATTGTGGAATGAACTTAAAGAAGCTGTTAAGGATGAATGTGAAAAAAGACTCTAAGAATAAAGAAACAAAAGAAAGCAAACAGGAACAAACAGTGGAAATTGCTAAGAAAAGAAGAGAAGCCAAAGCCAAGAAAGACAAAAATATCAGGAAAATTTTGTTTCTAGATGTCAGACTAAAAGGAAACAATGGCCTGATTAGGAGAAGCTTCTTGCCCTCTCCTCAAATGCCCCCTAGAAATGGAACATTTTCCTAGGAGAGTTCTGAGCAGAGAATCTTGGCCACCAGGTGGCACCATTCTGACACAATAGGTTTTTTTTTTAATTCCCCAAACTTTTCCTCAACTCAAAGAAAGTTATTTTTTATTTTGCATCCCTAGTTTTGATAAACTTTCCCTTCCTGTCACTACTAAACCTCTTTTTAAAGAATCCCTTGTTGTTTCACTTTTTTCCAGCAGATGGAAGCAAGAAGTAAGAGTTTATATTATATACTAGAGAAATTTAGTAAAATTTTTGAATGGGATACATTTTTATTGTTTTGTTATCCTTTCCATTGTTGATGCTTCAACTTAAAGAGAGTCTCTGGACTTTTCTTCATGTTCCTTGTAACCATAGCATAAGCATGCTCCACTAATTGCTTTTTTTTCCTCCTGTGCCTTCCTGACATTGCCTTTAGCTCCTCCCCAGCTTATACCAGAAGAAATTAAAGCTGTCTTTAGCTGTTCCAGTTTTAAAGGGGTGTTGTTTTCCCTACACAATTTCCCCCCATGGATCCAATATCATGCTTTATCAAGAGATGATCAGTGATCCCAGCCCCTTTTAGCCACTGTAAGCTACTACAGGAATGTCCTGTCCCCTCCAGGGCCTGGTCACTACTTCTCACTATGACCATTTGGACCTGGGCTGCTCTATTGCATAGAGACAGCTGCCCAATTGCCTTCCTTGAAACCTGAGGAGTGCAACCATGCTGGACTCCAGGCTCTAATACTACTTATGCAAAGAGCATACAAGCTTGGGGTTGGGGGTTAAACAGCATAACTTTTAAGGCTGTTGTGGATGCTCTCACAAAATGGCAGCCATCAGAGAGGAACCTTGTCTATTCACCAAACAACTTCTATGATGGATAGGGCCAATAATAAAATACCCACTTACTAGAGGTGCTCCATATTACCCCAAGTTATCTTTGCTTGCTAGGAAAGTGGGCACTTTTCTAAGCAAAAGTCTGAGCTACTACTACTAATCAATTTTATTTTGAAGACTCCGTTCGATCTAAAGCAGTCTAAATATATTTTTATTCTTATAAATAAAGATGATGCTAGAAGCTAATCCTTTGCTTGGCAATGTGCCAGCATCTTCTGCAATTATTATAATTATTTTTAATTAAACTAATCTAACAAAAATAGAGATGAGCCAAGGAGACTGGCAAGGTACCATTGGCCATATCCATACATATAGTGATACTTACAGACACCATATTGGAGTATATATGTGATTAACTTCTCAGACACAATGCTAATGGGATTATTAATGCTATGAACAGGTTTTTCCCTTACCAGTTTATTTTTAGAATAGAACAGGACGGCTCCATTAGCTTGTTAAAATCCAAATCAAAAGCATTTTAATAGATGGAAAACATGTATTTAAAAATGCAGTGAAATGTTTAAGCTCCCCTTGTCCAATCTCTCTCTCTTAAGAGTTTATTGCTTATAAAAGACAGAAACCAATCCAGATCACAGATAATAATGACTGATTCTGCGTCCTGCAGATTTCCGCCTGTAGGTCTGCCCCAATATACCCTTTCCCTCTCTCCCTCCCACGCTCACGTACAAATGCACAAATACACAGACTCCAGACTCCACCTTACTTCAGTTATTATTTACAAATGCCAGAGGTATAATGTGCTTTTCACACAAAGAATTTAAAATGTATACAATTAATTCAGCTCATCCACCCAGTCTGGGCACTCCTTTCTCTCACCTTATCTCAAATCAGCAGCCAGATTGTCTTGCATTCTGGCAGTTGGGAAAGAGTGACTCCAGTTACTGGAGAGATCTCCCAGGAAATGTTGCAGTCATTAGAATAAAAACAGCAGGAGGAGCAGCTGTCACCTCTTCTTCTCCTGTATGGGAACATATGTTTTTCTGCGTAGTAGATCCGTGTGTGTCAGCACCCAGGCAATCTCATCTGGCCTCGGAAGCAGAGTGGGGCCTGGTGCATTTGGATGGAGGCCTCTAGGGGAGGTTTGTCTGAAAAGTGGGAAAATAATTCCCAGAAGGAGACAGTGGCAACTGCTCCCATGCTCTTGCCAAGAGGACAATATGGTTGTGAAGTCACTGGGGGTCAAGCTTGACTTGAAGGAGACTTCTCATTCCATAGGTTTGTATTATTGATACTTACATCCAATATCAACGATTTGATAGAAACTGAAATTACAGTGAAAAACAAAACCTGACAGGTTGACAGTCATTATGAATATAATTTCCAGTGAAAAAATAAAGTTTGGGGACATTCACAGGTGGTGGGGAAATGACAAAAGTAATGATGTAAGCTCTGGCCGTTTTGCACACACGCACAGACATAAGGGGCGAAGGGGCTTGCAATGCAACAAGGTGATGCTGCTTTATCATTTGACTAAAGCATTGGATTCTGCGGGCCTCTTTGCCAGAGTAGGAAAAATGTTGGGCTATGAGGCCAATTATACCATTGAGTATATTATTACCTAATTTGGACGCATGTGCTCTGTGTGTGTGCTTATATTTGTAGGAAGTATTGGAAGCCAGAGCAAGCTGTGTTCCTAAGTTGCAGCACATAATCTGCCCTCCAACTATCTCCAAAGTTGAAACATTCACATGTGTAAATCTAGATCATTTCCCCCCTAGATCCCCTTAGGGCCGTGATGGCGAACCTATGGCACGCGTGCCACAGGTGGCACGCAGAGCCATATCTGAGGGCACGCAAGGCGTTGCTGTATGTCAGCTCCAGCGCGCTGGACAGCTGATTTTCGGCCTTCCGGAGGGCGGGGGGAGGCCGTTTTTGCCTCCCCAGGCTTCAGGAAAGCCTCTGGAGCCTGTGGATGGCAAAAAATGGGCCCAATTGGCCTACTGGAAGTCCGGAGGCTTCAGTGAGGTCTGTGCGCATGCGTGGGGGGGGGCAGCGCGGGTGGGTTGTGCGCGCATGCATGGGGGGGAGGGCATTGCATTATAGGTGTGGGCACGCACACGCCCTTTTGGCACCCAAGCAAAAAAAGGTTCGCCATCACTGCCTTAGGGTGATGACATCTGGTCTCCCTCAAGCATTAGAATAATGGAATCAGAGGCTTATAGCTACAATGCCAAAAGAAGGATGAAGAGGATCCAGATTTTGGCAAGGGAGAAAGACCAATGGCTGGGAAACGTTTAAGTCCTCCATTCAGACCCATGGTAAAAGTTGTACATCTTTCATCAGCTCTTGAAGACAGGGGTGTCAAACTCGCGGCCCGTGGGCCAGATGCGTCACATGCTGGCCCCGCCCCCACCCGGTTTAGCGAAGGGGGGGGAAAGTCCCAATACGTCACGTGACGCCGCCATGACGACGTGAGTTTGACACCCCTGTCCTTAAGGGACAGATTTCCTCATATGATGAGAGAACCTAGGGCAGTAGATGGTACTGGTTGTAATGTATGTATTTGTGGCTCTGTGTGGAATTAGCTAGTCTTATGGCTCCTACTAGGTCTTCCTGTCTGACCTGCACTATTTTATAAGCTGAAACATTTGCTTTTTTAGTAATCAACACAGACATACGCATACATGGCTATGCACCCCCACACACATGCGCACACATGTGCCCCAAAAGCATAAAGATGGCATAATTTACTTCAGATACAGAATTGGGGGTTGGGATTAATTTATGATATGACTGTTCTGCTTCGTTCATGGAATTCTAACCATCAAACGGGTTGCTTTTTTGATTTCTTCCTTTTCTTCTTTCCACAAAAAAAAAAATCATTTGGGATAAAAACTCCACATAAGGGTCTCTTTTGACTGATAATGCTAGAAGCCTTATATCTGGAAATATCCCTCACTGCTGAATTCTGATTGCTGCTGTTATGCTGCAAAGGGCTAAAAAGTTTTGCAAAATCATTTTGGACTAGTCTTAATACTTATAGCAGTCTTACATGTGTCTTTAAAAAATGATATCAGATCGAATCAAAGGAATGGAAATTCCAAATGTGTTGCAGGGGTGGGTTCTACTTACCTTCCCTACCGGTTCTGATCGCGACGGAAGTGCGCCCCCCCATCGCATCACGCAAAACAGCCGGAAATGACCCTTTGCGCATGCGCAGAGGGTTATTTTTCAAGCCGCGGCAACCGGAGAACCGGTTCAGGGGCATGGACCGCCAGTCTTTGCTGCTGGTTCGGCGAGCGGCGGTAAATTTCCGCTACCAGTTCTAATGAACCAGTCCGAACCGGCAGCAACCCACCTCTGATGTGTTGTTTAGGATGACTTCATGGTTTATGTTTGATCAGGTGTTTGCATTTGAATTTTCTGGTGGGATCCTTTGCTATCCAACTTTAGAAGCTCCAAATGATCTACTTATGAGATCATTATCAAATACTCCTAAAACTTTGTTTATTTTTAGGCACAGATTTTTCAAGACCAGATTTCTTTTGCTGAGTCTAAATAAAACAATTCCAGAATGGTGGCTGCTGTAGCAGAAGCACTAGCAATTTTTAAATGGATCAACACAAAAATTGAAGCAGCAGATTCCAAGAAAGGCATTTTGCACTTACAAGTTTATCATTAGCCTTGGGACAATTTGTATCAGCAGCTTGAATAACTACAGATTAATCATTTCACAAGTGATCAATACTAGGCAGCTCACTGTATTTAATGTAGGGTAATAGTTCAGCATGTTTGCTAGCTTGTCTAGCTTACTTAAACATATGTTTCATAGCAGAAGTCCTGACCTGCCACATTAAAAATAAATAACATCCACTATATTAGAGTTTAGATGGCAATAAACAGAAATTGTGGAGATGATCAAGGAAACTGGTCTCCCTCTATTTTTTCAAGCTTTGTTGCTTGGCCTTTTTAATCAACCATAATATGAGCTTCCTGCTTAGCCATTCAAGTTCACAGTCATATGTCATACTCTCCCATATTTAATCATTAGGGTGAATGGCCATTTAGTCCATCAAATTGGACCCTTTTCCCTTGGGAGGACCTCATAGTTAAAAGAATTCATGATGGGTGGCTATTTATCTACATCCAATAAGGGGAGGCTTACCATCATCCTTGATCTCTGGGTTCCACTATTGAATGTTTTATCATTGGACATTTTCCCACTTAGTGGAAATGTAGACTGTTGGAAATATAAACTGTTTCTCTGTGCACAAAAGAGTTCTCAAGTATGTAATATAATTATCATTTAAATATTGCTTGATAGTTTGATAGATTTTTAAACTGTAGCAAAAGGTCTCCAAGGAATGGTCTTGGTACCTTCTGCTGTTCTAGCAGAAATGTATTTTGGTGTTCTACTGATTGCTACTTAGGTACTGACACCTAAAATATTTCATTGAAACCTAGCCTAAGAGATTTGTCTTTCTAGGTTTTTGTTCCAAGTTGATGTTCTCCTGAGAAAATTTGCATTCTCTTTATCTCTGTTTAAGCCAGGGGTCTGCAACCTTAAACACTCAAAGAGCCATTTGGACCTGTTTAGCCACAAAACCTGGGTGGGCATGGCCTACTCTGTCAGGTTCCAGAATAAGCCTCAGTAACAAGAACCACAAACACAATGCTGGTTTGCAATCTTCTTTACTTGACTTCTCCGGCATGTACTGATAAACACTTGTAAAACAAAATGCAGTCTGTGTTAAACCTGCGCGCTGTGTGCTCCCCACCACCTTTAACCATCGCGCGCGCACCCAGGTGATTAGCATTCTGCCAATCTGAAGCTGATTCCTCTTCCGGAATCTGCATAGCCAACACCCAGTAGCTGTTTGGGTGTGCTGGCGTCTGACGTCATCCAATAGAGCAGTAGCCGATTCCCAGCTGCTAGCCTGCTTTACCGGTGTCAGCTTTCATTCCCCAGCAAGTAGCACGTCAAGGCTCTGTCTCATGCCACCCCCTGAATGTCAGCTCTGGACCTGGAGGTACGCGGAGCTGACATGCGCCCCCCCTACCACGGAGACGCCACCTGCAAGACAGGAATTAATATGGTAACTTGTGGAATGGTTGTATTTTGCAGTTGTTAGGTGGTCCTGACTACTCCCCCTACCACGGAGACGCCACCTGCAAGACAGGAATTAATATGGTAACTTGTGGAATGGTTGTATTTTGCAGTTGTTAGGTGGTCCTGACTACTCCCCTGGTCTGTTCGGATAGCGGCGGTGGAAACGGGAAATGAGTCTGGGAGCCTGGACATCCTCCTGACCGATCCATTTATTTTATTTATTTATTTATTTTATTTTATAAAATTTATATGCCGCCCAACTCCCGAAGGACGTCCCCCAATGGATACCCCTTCCACAACACAAGATACTGCAATCTGTGCAGTAGCCGACACCCAGTAGCTCTTTGGGTGTGCTGGCGTCTGACGTCATCCATCCGATTCCCAGCTGCTAGCTTGCTTTACCGGCGTCAGCTTTCATCCCCCAGCAAGTAGCACGTCAAGGCTCTGTCT
>QLTV01002419.1:3535044-3552165 GCA_003457575.1 Thermophis baileyi | reverse complement strand
GTGAAAGCAGAGCTCCTTCTCCTGGCTCCGTATTGGCCCCGCAGGGCCTGGTTCGCGGATCTCCGGGCGCTGTCGGTGGCTCAGCCGTGGACACTGCCTATGTGCGAGGGATCTCTCAGCCAGGGGGCTCTGAGGCACCCGGATCCCGGGTGGTGCCGGCTGACCGCATGGAGGTTGAGCGGGTCTCCCTGAGGGGACAGAGTTACGACCCGGACGTAATTCTGATGATATTGGCCTCTCGCCGACCAGCTACCCAGAGGATTTATGCCTCTATGTGGCGGTCCTTCTGCCTCTGGTGTGTCGAGGAAGGTCTTTCTCCCGTTCGACTTCCCTTGCCCAAGGTGTTGCGATTTCTCCAACGGGGTCTGGATAATGGTCTTGCTCCTAACACCATTCGGAGGCAGGTCGCGGCTCTGTCGTCGATTCTTTCATGTGACCAGGCGGAGTCCTTAGCTATGTGTCCCATGATACGGCGGTTTTTACGGGGGGCTTCGAACCTGCGTCCGCCCCCAGTTCATCGATTTCCAACCTGGGACCTTCCCAGGATGCTGCAGTCACTTACGGGGGCTCCATACAAGCCGCTTCGGGAGGCTTCGCTTCGCCATTTGTCATTCAAGGTCTCATTCCTGCTGGCGGTTACATCGGCGCGCAGGATTTCTGAGTTGGCGGCCCTCTCCATTCGGCGCGACCTTTGCGTTTTTCACCACGATAGAGTGGTGCTAAGGCTGGATCCATCATTCTTGCCTAAGATTAACTCTCCGTTCCACCGTGCTCAGGAACTGGTCTTGCCCAACTTCTGCCCGACTCCTGGTCATAGGTTGGAGCGAAAGTGGCATTCCTTGGATGTACGACAGGCGCTCCGGATTTATATTAACCGGACTAAACAATTTCGGCAGTCGGAGGCGCTCCTGGTGACTTTTCTTCCACATTCCCTGGGTCGCAAGGCGTCGTCTACAACCATCGGCCGATGGATTAGGGGTACTATTGCCAAAGCGTATGACCTCGCTTCCCTTCCATGACCAGCGGGGATAACAGCTCACTCGACACGTAGTGCGGCTTCTTCGGCGGCCTGGGCGGCTCAGGCTTCTTGGGAGGAAGTGTGTCGGGCGGCCACTTGGGCTTCGCCTACGCCTTTTATTAGGCACTATAAGATCGATTCTTACGCTTCGGCGGAGGCGGCGTTTGGACGACGCGTATTGCAACGAGTGGTCGAAGACGCTTCCTAAGGGGATGACAGTTTTCCTGCCCGAGAAAGGGACGTTGTAGCTTTGGTATGTCCCATCCTGAATGATGGCTCCACCCAAGATGGAGAAGGGGCGTTGGTCTTACCTGAGACGCCTCTTCTCATCAGGTGGAGCCATCATTCAGTCCCCCCCGATGTCATGACTTTTTGGTTTCGTTGCAAGTTCGCTGTGGTGGTTTGTTTGGACTTCTTGGTTTTCGGCCGGAGATGGGAGTGCATATTTTTCCGGTTTGCCTCGCCGGGTCTAGTCTTCGGATTCGTCTAAACTGGGGATAGGAGAAGGCGGATCCAGTGTTAAAGAAGACAGACTCGGTCCTCATTGGCTGACGGACGAGGACAACCCATCATGAATGATGGCTCCACCTGATGAGAAGAGGCGTCTCAGGTAAGACCAACGGCCCTTTCAACAGGAAACTGGAAAATCCAGGCTGTCCTACAGTGTAGTGGAGTAATCTTCTGATATATCAGTTCAACACTGAGATATGCCAAAAATGATTTCTAAGGATGTGGGCCAAAATCTGTAACCACTAAGACAACATCAGCTCAGTCATCCCAAAGAGTGTGTATCGCATTAAACACTTTCCTGATCTGGCAAGTCAGGACCCAAGTCAGGGCTCTGTTTTGATGCATTGTCTGGGGTCCCAAACCTCATAACGCTTAAGATTTGTTTTTCAGGACCTCACTGAAGGGAAATTCCAGTTGTCCAAACAGTCATCTTGACAAAGAGATATATGTTACGGGAGCAATGCTATGGGCCTTCTCAAAGCAATGTTACAACACCATTTGCTTCAACATTTCACTGTCAGGCCGAAGCCAGATTTTACTAGAGACTTCGGCCTGCCACATTTATGCTTTAGAATGTAGGCTTTGCTATGGGAATTTGGGAGGGGCTGTTGCATGAGGGATGTACGTAGCCATAACAAATTCCTTTCAGATTGCCAAGGTTATCCTTTGTCCTGCACCTGCACGGAGATGGGAATTTCCTGCCAAGTGCCAGATGAAGATTGGTTCATGTGATGGACTTGGGAGTGTGGGGACAAGGGCTTGAACTTTCAACTGGCTGGAGAAACCCCGGGGACTTCAGTTCCGGGTTTCTCACAGCCATGCCAGCATGGCTCTTTTAATAAATTGGAATTTAGAGGAATGCTTTGCCTCGGACTCTGATTTGATTTCAGATGCTGTCTGGAACCCTGACACTAACCCGGATCTCTCTTAAAAAACTCATCCAGCTACCCCGAGCCTCGGGGCGCTGTTCGGGGTCCTGAGCCCCAGCACCGACCTGGCAACGGGCGGCGCGAAGACTCAGGGAAGATGGAGGAGAAACCGGAGGAGACGGAGCAAGTAGCAGGGGGGCAAGTAGAGGACGAATCCATTGGGAGTATCAGTGTCCACTACTATCCTTCCCCCGAGGTTGCCGCTGCCATGGAGGCCACGGAGAGAGAACGCCAGTCAGGGGCTCGGCACAAGCAGCCGGCCCCTGAGCCCCTCTCTCAGCCAGAGTGGACCTCTCGAAGAGCAATTGGGGGGCTGAGTCCTCCCCCCCAAGTGAGTGTGGGAGCCTCACCTGGGCGCGGAACTGGCCACGGCCCATGAATGGAGGCAACAGAAGATCATGCTCACCGGTCGGTCCGATCCCAGCCGCTGTCTCGCAGTCAATCGCTGATGGATCTCCATGACCAATTCGGCCGCCTAAGCATAAGTTGGACGAATCCCCAATCGAGACCTGAAGCCACTAGATGGAACTTGGCCCAACCCACGTTCTCCTTCCCAAGGAAGCACCTGGGGCCCCAGTTGAGTGGGGACACAGCCTCTTTCCATACCGCAGCCAGCGGGACCCTGGGGGACCTTTATGCCGGGCCGAAGCCTACGCGGACTACCCTTCACCCCGAGCCGCAGGCAACTCACCAGGCCAGCCTAGGGACCCCGCCCCTCTGGCAGCAGGGAGCGTGGAGACCACAAACCCCTGCCCAGCTGCCAAACCTTGGCATCGTGCTGCCATGGCAAGCCCCACCTGGATGGGCTTTCTTACCCGGAGTGGGATGGGCACAATGCACATGGACACCAGAGGCCCCTCTACCTCCTGACCCTGCGCCGGGGTTTGGGATGGTGCAGCAACCCCCCGTGATGCCAGTTCCGGCTGCACAGTCCCAGCCGCAATCGCAGGGGCCCCTCCCCACTGATGGGGGTGCAGGCCAACAGGTGCAGCCGGGAGGGGGGCTAATCGGAGGGCCCCTGCAACCAGCCATCGCTCGGCCGGTCACACGCATGCAAGCCGCCGCCCTACCAGCTGAGGAGCCACCCCCCCGATTCCGAGCCACGTTTGAGGGGATCCCAAGAAATTGACCTACTTCCTCCACCGAGTGTGGGCTTATGTTGATGAGCACGGAATGTAATTCCAGTCAGATAGACAGCTAATTGACAAGATAACTGAGGGAATGAACGAGGGGGAGGCAGCAGAGTGGGTGGCAGAGCTTCATGATGAAGCAGCCCCAGAGCTAGATGATGTGGACGAATTCATCCAACTAATGAGGGTCCGTTTCCATGATGTGGGCCAACAAGTGGAAGCCGAAGAGCAGATCCAGGGGTTGAAGCAAGTGGGCCGCCCAGTGAAAGAGTTAGTGTGGGAGTTCAGAAGAGCAGCTGGGAAAGTGCGAGACTGGCCCGAGCAGCTCCTAGTGCACACGTTCCGCGGCGCCCTGGATCCCGACCTAAAAGAGGCATGTGAAATCCGAGGGGTCCCTTGCTGAATCCAAGAGTGGTATGCTACCGCCATCACCTTGGATCACGTGATCCGTGGTCGGAAAAAACCTCCTGCAGACTGCCCGGCTCGAAGGCCTTTGGGACACCAGGTTCCCCCGAGACAAGTTGCCACCCCTAGCCCTGGATCAACGTGAGGCGTGAAGTGCTATCGGTGTGGTCAGTTCGGCCACAGGGCTGCCAAATGCCTGACGCCAGCCCCAGTTGCGCCGTCACGGGCCAGGCCAACCCCTGGGGCCAGGAGGAGGCCCACGAAACCACCGGAGCCAGGGCGCTTGGGACTCCAAGCGGGGGAGTCCCCTCCACCTTCTGACGACGTGGAGGCATCGCCAATGGAAGAATCGGCTCCGCGATGGGACGAAGGAGACAGTGGCGAAGACGACCTGATGGTGAGTGAAGCCGTTCACCCCTTCCTCATTAAGGCAAAAGTCACGGTGCCGGGGACGGGGAAAGAGGGTGCGGTAGACGCCATAATAGACATGGGCTGCTCGAGGTGTCTAATCAGCAAGGCAGTGGTGGATAAGCTAGGGATTAGCACCAGGCCCCTAGCAAACCCAATCTGCTTCCAACAATTGGACGGATCGCTGATTGGGGGCCCCCCGCCACTCTCCTCACCGAGTTAGTAAAATTGCAGCTGGGATGCCACCACGAACTTATTCGGTTCATAGTCGCCCCCAAGATGTCTGAAGCAATCATTCTGGGGCTCGTGTGGCTAGACAAGTGGACCCCCACCATAAAGTGGGAGGATGGGTACTGGAAGCTACACCTACACATTGGGCCCATGCCCCCACTAGGGAAGCAGAGTAACCCTAGAGAGCCAACACCCCTGGACTCAAACCGTCCCCAGCTGGCCGCCCCGGCGCCTGAAGCCATGCCCCCAGGCTCCCAGCAGGTGCCAGCGGAATACCGAGACCTAGAGGGAGTGTTTAGTGAAGAGGACTGCAACTACCTTCCCCCTCACTGGCCCACGGATTGCGCTATAGAATTTGAGCCGAGGGCTATGCTCCCAAAACCCAAGATGTACTCCATGACCCCAAAGGAACTAGGGGAGCTAAGGAAATACATCGATTTCAATTTGGAACAAGGGTTCATTCAACCGGCAAAATCGAGAATCGCCGCCCCCATACTCTTCAAAGAGAAGAAAGACGGGGGGGTCAGATTTTGCGTGGACTTTCGTGGGATCAATGCCGTGTGCGTGCAAAACACCTACCCCCTCCCTCTCATGAAGGACTTGCTGAACCACTTGTCCAAGGGCAAGATATTCACCAAGCTAGACTTGAGAGAAGCTTACTACCGCATAAGAATCAGGGAGGGGGATGAATGGAAGACCACGTTCAACTGCCCATTGGGAAGTTTCCAATTCAGAGTCATGCCCTTTGGACTGCAGGGGGCCCCCGCGGTCTTCATGCAATAAATCAACGAGGTCCTCCACCACCATCTGTACAAGGGGGTGCTCGTGAAGCTGGTGCGACAAGTCTTAGGAAACCTTCTGGCTGCCAAACTATACACAAAACTTTCCAAGTGAAAGTTGGAAAGTTGGAAAGACTATAAAACCCCCCTGGACTACTTGGGGTACCGTATTTCCAGCGAGGGAATAGAGATGGATAACCCCGGAAAGGTGAAAGCAGTGCGAGATTGGCAGCCTCCATGCACTCGCAAGCAACTACAAAGTTTCTTGGGCTTCGCAAACTTTTACCGTCAATTCATCCCATCCTTCGCCGAGGTGGCACTGCCACTGACGGAACTGCTAAAGACTGGCCCGTCGCCCACCAAGCCAAAGCCCAACCAGCCAATTGGTTGGACGATGGAATGCCAAAAGGCGTTCGAAAAGCTAAAGCGACTTTTCACCCAAGAACCAATCCTGCAGCACCCTGACCCAGACAGGCAGTTCATAATCCAGTCGGACGCCAGTGACGTAGCGGTGGCGGCGGTGCTGTTACAAAGAGATAAGAAAGACCAACTCCTGCCGTGCACATACGTTTTGAAAAAACTCACAGCCACTGAAAGGAGATGGGCCATTTGGGAGAAAGAAGCATACGCCGTTCGCTGGGCACTGCTTACATGGAGACAATTCCTGGAAGGAGGCAAGGTACCATTCGAGGTATGGACAGACCATAAAAATCTCGAGGCCCTGAAAACCCCCAGAAAGCTCTCACCCAAACAAGTACATTGGGCGCAATACTTCAGACGATTCAAATTTGAACTGAAGCACATCCCAGCCGGGAAAAACCTACTAGCTGATGCGTTATCTAGAAAACCACAATACGACAGCCAGAGGGAGGAAGAATTCCACTCGGTCATTCCCCCCTCGCCAGAGGAGGCAGTAGGCACTCCTCCCTCAGAAGGGGAACTAGCCGCCCCAATCTCCACCAGAGGCCAAGCCAGACGACCGAGCGCGCGAAGTCAGAACGAGTGGACCGCAAAATTACAAGCCACTCCGCCCAATGACCCCTGGCTCAGCGACAACAAGGAGATCCTGACGATGAGAGAAGGCTTAGCCTGGAAGGGATCTGTTAGGACTCTGTCCAAACGGTTGGGTTGGTTAATATAAACAAGCCACAAATCACTGTTTAATGTATATATGTAATATTGCTTTAAATGCATTTGTGCATTCTGACTGGCAGTAACGGCCATAAGAGGGAGCTAGAGAACATGGTTAGTTTTGTTGCCTGCTCCGGACTTCCGCCAGCCAGACACCTAGCCAAACTGTTCCTCAAGCACATCTACCGCTTACATGGAGTCCCCAAAAGATTCATCTCAGACCGGGGTGTACAATTCACCGCCAAGTTCTGGAGAGAATTCCTGCGTGCAATTGGATCCACGCAAGGGCTCAGCTCGGCTTTCCATCTGAGTACAAATGGAGCTGCAGAACGTACAAACGCAATGGTGGAACAATACATCCGTTGCTATGTAGACTATCAACAAGACAATTGGGCGGAGCTGCTGCCGTTTGCAGAAGTAGCATACAACAGCAGCACCGGACTGACCCCTTTCCAGATCACCAGCGGCCAGGAATTCGTACCAATGCCAGAACTATCTACCGAAGCTCCCACTTCGATGTCCCTAACTGAATGGATGGAAACACTGAAGAAAGGATGGGAGAACACCAAGAGAGCGCTAACTGAAGCAGCAGAAGCCTATAAGAAGCAAGCAGACTGACACCGATCGCTCCAGCCCCCCTTCCGAGTGGGGGATAAAGTCTTCTTGTCCACTAAATACATCCGATTGAGAATGCCCAGCAAAAAGCTGGGCCCAAAATTCTTAGGGCCTTTCCCCATAGTCAAGATTATCAACCCTGTCACTGTGCAGCTGGCATTGCCAAGAATATTGGGGAAAATTCACCCAGTATTCCATTGCAGCTTACTAAAACCAGTGACTAGGTCCAATATAAGACCCCAAACTCAGCCACCACCTCCCCCTGTAGTCATACAAGGGGAGACACATTATGAAGTGAAAAAAATCTTAGACTCCAGAATATTTAGGGGTCAATTACAATACCCGCCCCCTGCCAGGCCGAAGCCATATTTTATTAGAGACTTTGGCCTGCCACACTTATGCTTTAGAATGTAGGCTTTGCTATGGGAATTTGGGAGGGGCTGTTGCATGAGGGATGTACGTAGCCATAACAAATTCCTTTCAGATTGCCAAGGTCATCCTTTGTCCTGCAGCTGCACGGAGATGGGAGTTTCCTGCCAAGTGCCAGATGAAGATTGGTTCATATGATGGACTTGGGGGTGTGGGGACAAGGGCTTGAACTTTCAACTGGCTGGAGAAACCCCGGGGACTTCAGATCCGGGTTTCTCACAGCCGTGCCAGCATGGCTCTTTTAATAAATTGGAATTTAGAGGAATGCTTTGCCTCGGACTCTGATTTGATTTCAGATGCTATCTGGAACCCTGACACTCACTTTAGAACAATTTGAGAAGAAAGTTGAAAGACTGTGTGCAAAACAAAAAAATTGTTCATCGTTTTTGCCCCTTTACTCTCCTAATTGTACCATCTCTTTTCTTCCATTATCCACCTCAAGCATATCAGAACAAGCAAATGAATTCATTTCAAGTTATTTGTCATTAAGACACAATAACACAGGCTTCTAACTATATTAGCTAAATAATTTTTGGTAGGAGGAATCTACGCAAGCTTCTATAAGTTGCACAGTTCAGCCATTAAATGTTGACATGCATATAATTTCCATCCATTTCTTCAACCCTTGTAGCACTGTTGTTATAATGAGGATTCCCCAATTACAGTTTTGGAATAATTGTAAAAATAGGATCCCATTTAGATGTACAGGTAAGAAGAAATACACTGTATCACAGGGTATAACATGTAATGAGGCTAATTTAGGAAGTATCCAGATTTCAAATCTTTCTATACAGAAATTTATTAGGAAAACAGTGACAAGCTTCTACAGCTAGATCAGACACACCTTTATTTTAAAGCAATCCTTAATTATAAGTATTAGAAACATTTTTAAAAAAACCATTAGAGGTAGAACCACTCAGAGTAGGATGCTGGATGAGGACATCAGGTTCAATAAAAATTTATTGGGTGACTTTGTTCTGAAGTCACAGGGCTCTTGTTCTGAAGAAAATTAGATGGAAGGAACAACATAGGTGTTACCTTGAACTCCTGAATGAAAGGTGAGATACAGGTCTAAAAAATAAATGAGCACATATTTTAAGGTAAATTGAAGCCCAGTACTTCAAACAAAGATACGATATTCTTACACAGAAAATCAGATTCTTTTGGAACTTCGTAAGTTTTTTCTACCAGATCCCCTCGCCACCTGGCATGTGAATCTTAATTGAGAATTTTTCTCAGTTAAGCATGCTAGCAAACAAGACTTTTATTGTGCAATTGCTCTGAGTACCACATAGAATTTTATCCAAGAGGCAAATTCATGCAATATTGCCTTTAACTCACAAACTAGGTCTTCAGTCTTTTTAGCTGTCCAGGTGAAAGCCCAGTCCCAGTAGTGAGGCAAAATATACTTAATCTATACTTTGTAACAGAGGCCTTGCCACTGCAAGGAATTTTGAGTATCGCTGTGGCAGTGGTGGGATACATACCGGTATATATGGATGGGATATGAATTTCAAGATGGCAGATGATGATGTTTGGGGGAAAAACAAGTCTTCCCTGTCTTATTGTGAAAGAAGTGTTTGTGCTCTAACAGGAGAGGGTTCTTCACTCATGAGCATGATGAGTTAAAGAGACAAGACGTTTGGCACGATATCAAACAGAAGCATGGGAAAACATTATCTACATATTCTTTTTTATTTTGTGAAGAATGGGAAGGGATGTATGTTTCAGCTTAAGCCAGAGGGCAGGACAACAATCACTGGACAATAAAATCAAATTAATTGACTGGGACCATTTAAGGGTCAAAAATAGCAGCAAAAGTTGTTGGTTTGTTGGTCTTCTGCAGGCATAAGATTTACAAATATCAAAACAGATGTTCCCATGGTTCCCTGTTTCTCTCCCCCTGTCCCCCATCACATCCCATAACAGGCACAATCTCAAGAATATGTTAAAGTGGAGGCAAAAATACCTCTGAAACAAAGAGACTGGTCATGAGCAAGTCACCACACCTCTCTTAAGGAGGAAAGACAGCCTCACAACTGTTCCATGCCTCTTACCTGGAAACATTAGTTCCCTGTCGAATTATAGATGAAAGTTGCACTTCTCTGTATATTAACTGCAGAGGAAACATATGAAAAGGAAGCAAAGGGTCCAGTTTGACCATTCCAAGGCAGATGGGAACGAAGTGATGCACTGGGCCCTACATATAGTTACTGTTCTTCACAATTTGTTGCCCAACTACACCTATCCTCCTAGCCAGCTTTGACTCTGGGAGTGGGCTTCCCTGCAGTGGGCAGGAGGCACATCAGAAATAGCAGAAGAGGGTTCAGCACATTTTCCCTCCCCAAGTCCCATTTTCTATGTAAGAGACTCCCAAGGCCCTCTCAGAGGACATAATGTGGGTTTTTAATCCCACGGATATGCTACTACCCACTATCTGGGGCAGTCTTCAGAGTGTACACATAGTGAGTGTGTGTGTGTGTGTGTGTGTGTAGGGGGGAGTATATAGCAGAGGTGGGTTCCTCCCGGTTTGGACCTTGGCGGCCTGGGTCGCTAGAACCGGCAGCGACCCAGGCCTGCCACGCCCCCAAACCAGTTCTTTCGGTGGCGCCATAGGTGCCGCCATCTTGTTTTTTGCTTCTGTGCATGCGCAGAAGCTTTTTTTAAGCACTGTGCATGCGCAAAGCATGCCCGTGCCCACGAAGCACGTGCGTGCCCGTGCGGCGTGACACTGAGCGAACCGGCAGCGAAGAACCAGAACCCATCCCTGGTATATAGGCATGTAGGAGAAGAGAGACCTGCCTTCTTTTCTACCCTGCCTCCTATCTATGTAATACGAATGTACTTTCCCACTTTCAGAAAACTGAAGCAAGGGAATCTACCGGTACTGCCTTTGCCTGCGGATGGGGACGCTAAGGAGAAGGCGGAGGGAAGGACTCGCAGCAGGGAGGAAGTTGACTTTTCTTTATACATACAGGTTTTTTTCCATGCAGAGTTTAAATTATGCCTGATAAAAGGAGTTTCGTGGCTGTTTCAGTTCTTCCCAAACCTCCTGGCTTCCTCCCAATTAAATGAGGTTTGTCAAAGCCACAGGGCTCTGCTGCTGCCTGAGAGGCAGACAAGCATTTCCTACAGTGACATCTGAAATCCCCGAAGGAGGAGATGAAAGTACTCCTGCCAAAAGGCAGGAAAGGAAGGAACAAGAGAGGGTGTGGAAAAAAAAAAAGAGGTAGGGAGACAGAAAGGCAGAAGGGGAAAGGTGGGGAAGGGACGGAGGCGACAGAATGGCCCACCACACATTGCTCTCCTGGACAAGGCTGATTGCTTCCATAGGAGGAAAGTATTCCCGGTCCTGCCCACGTCAGTCCGTGAGTGGGCCTCTCTGATGGCTGCCAGTGGGGCCTCCTTGGAGGGAAGATGGATGATCTTATCATGGCAACCAATCTATTGAGGAGTAAATCAAAATCACCGAGACAGAAATATTGTTCTAAGTCCCAATTCAATGAGCTTATATTCATGGATGATTCAACAGTAGAGATGGTCTTTGACTTATGACTGTAATTGAGCCTACAGTTTGTATGTCGAGATGGTCATAAAGCAAGTCACCATGTGAACACACCTGATTTTATGACCTTTTTACAGTGGTCTTTAGCAAATGTGGCAGTCAGTTGTTAAGCGAATGCCACAGTCGTAAAGTGAAGACCATGGTCATGAAGAAAATGCCATCGTCATTAAGTGAACGCTACAGTCCTTAAGCAAAGCCATTGTTCACTATAGGGAGAGAAACCGGAAGTAAATGCCTGTTTCCAGCAAAAAGGTCATAAATTATGGTCACGTGACTGTGAGATGCTGCAAATGGGCTGATTGCCAAGTGCCTAAAATGAAGTCATGTGACTACAGGGGAAGGGGCAGAGGTTGGAGCTTCGAATCTGGGCCGTAAGTAGCTTTTTTGAGGCCCATCGTATCTTCTAACAGTTGGTAAGTGACCAGTTGTAATAACAACAGCAGCAGCAGCAACAATAACAGGAACATTTCTAGATTATTTCCATTCGTGCTTTTAAAGTTATGAAAGTCATTCCAGAGTTCCTGAAGCAAATTTGAACTGCTGACACACACACACACACAAAATTTAAAAATTGCCCTTTATATCTAAAGGGGTCCTGCCAATAAAACTCTGCATACTAAAAAAAAAAAAAAATGAAGGAGAAAAGGGGGGAGGGTGACAATTATCCTGTTATCTTCATCTAAAGAGGATCATTGGATTGTAAAGTGAAAAAAATGTAAAAAAACATTTCTGCATAGCTTCCCCCCGCCCCCGCCCCCCCTTCAAACCATAGACTGGTTCCATGGAGTCACCTGCCAATGCAATGCCTGGTTTGCTCTTTACAAAGTGTCACTCAGGCATGATGTGGGCAGTCCATCCATACTCTGGTGATGCTGGTTTTCTGGAAGACCATTAGACATACTATTCAATGTGCATTTGGTTGCCTTTGAAAAAAACCAGTTAATATGGTAAAGGGATCTGTTGCTGGTTCTATTCCAAGTGAGCGCATGAAGGTTTCTCCTGCTTCTGCTGATAATAAGCTTTGCATGGCTGTGTTTATGACTTTGGAAGTAGGCGGTGTTCTAGGGATTACACTTCATACCCATTTTGCACCTTCCCTTTGGGGAAAGGGGCTCTGAATTGCAGCCACTCTGCCAGCTCTGCATTCCCTTGCAGCACTTGGGGAAATCTAGGACCTGGGTGCAATTGGCAAGAATGCTGCCCTTCCAGCCCAGGTGACAGACAGAAAAGTAAAAGTTTAGAATCCACCAGACTTTTGGAAAACTGGTATACCTCTGTTCAAAAGTAGCCCAGGTGACAAATTGGTGGGCTGTAAATCAGCTGAGAATTTTGTTCCCCATCTCCCCTCTGTCCTACCAATCTGTCACCTAGGCTATTTTTGAACAGATTTGCTGTTTTTCCTGTCACTTGAACTTCCAAAATAATAATTGGTCTGTGTGTTCAGAAACCACCATTTGGACCATACTTTAAGGAGAGTGTATGTTGGTGTTTTTTCCCTCCAGCAGCTGATACTGGTTGAGAAGGGGAACAAAGTCAGGGGAATCAGACTTTGATAAAGCCAGTTTGGTCTAGTGGTTAAGGCACCTGGCTAGCAAGCATACCAGGGGTGGGTTCTAACTTACCTCACTGCCAGTTCGCTTCCTTCCGCGCTGCATGGCCGCGCCTCATGGGCGCGTGCGCGTGAAGCGTGCGCGTGCATGCGCAGTGTCGAAAATTCCAAATTTTTTTTTTTAAAAAGAGCCAAAAACAAGATTGTGGCACATGCGCAGTGCCGGCAACTCGGCTTCTGCGCATGTGCAGAAGAAAAGAAAATTTAAAAAAATTCCCAAAAAATATCCCCCCCCCAAAAAAAATCCAAAAAAAAAAAAAGATGGCGTCCACGGACTGGCACCGACCGAACTGGCTCTGTGACATCACCAGCGGGTTCTACCGGTTCTGGCGAACTGGTAGGAACCCACCTCTGAAGCATACGAGCATGAGTTCAAGTCCTACCTTAGCCATGAAAGCCAGTTGGATGACTTTGGGCTGATACTTTTTCTCAGCCCAACCCACCTCACAGGGTGGTTGTTGTGGGGGAAAATAGGAAGAAGAAAGTGTATTGAATATGTTGGCCCCCTTGAATTATTTGTATTAATTAATTAATTAATTCTCACTTACAGCCTTTAATTGTCCTGTAGTAAACAAACTTCTTCTCCCCTAAAATTAGATTGGACTTCCAGAAGACCCTGAGGCTGTGGCTTTGTCTTTTTGCCTGGGGATCAGGTGGTAGTGGTGTAAAACCTGGAAAACAATTACATTGTTTGTAAAATGGCTTGCACTCTCTCAGATTACGGTTTTTAATGGTTTTTAATTGTTTTAATGAGTTTAATGGTCATTGTTGTTATTGTTTTGGTGTTTGTGTTTTTACTGGAAGCTGCCACAGAGTCATGTATGTGAGATCAGCATCTATACAAATTGAACAAATAAATAACTATATGTACAGGACAATTTGCAGGCCTTGTTACTACGGCAAATCACAAGTTCAGCCATCAGGCCAGCACAAACTATACTGGCATATTTTTTATGCTTACTCAAGGATTGGAGGAATGCCCACTGATGCAGAAACACAATTGATGAAAGCACTGTTGCAATCTAAGAGGCAGAGAAAAATCAGAGTCTGGAAATGCTTCTTTGATTACGATGCAAAGAACAGAGGTGTGCTCCCACAAACATACACTTGTTCATGCACATAAACTGCTTCAGTAGGTACACACAAGATGCTATTTTTTTTTTCCAGGGTAAGCACACCTCCTGCTTTGAGGTAGCAACTTTGGAGTTCCTGTTGTCACTAGCGATTTTCCGGAAGCCATTCACCTGATGTCCATCTCCTCTTGTAAAAGAGAAAAGGTTCTCACAGCGCACTGACTTTCAAGCAATTAAAAAGCCAAAATGCAAAAGTTGAAATCAATTTTATACTGCTATTCCCTAGCTATGTGGTGCAGAGGTGTGGTGACTAGAGCATTCAGCCTCTCTTCACCCCAACTTGCAAATTTAAAAAATGTCAAAGAAGATAAACAAAATCAAAGTTTAATTCAATTTTTTTTTAAAAAAATATATAATACAGCCATTTTAATGTAGAAGAAGATAACTATAGAACTGCAGAGAGCACAGTGAGGATAATTCCATACTGCCCTTTAAGCTGCTTGTTTCCCATGCTGTTCCTGGCTGTTTCTTAAGCAACCTCAGAAATTTCACTCTGGGTCTGTAGGTTAGCAATGAGACTGGGCTAGTGCTTTGTCCAGATTATAGCTCTGCAGGACCTGATTGGTCATTGCCCCACATCTTGTCCTTCCTATTTATGCAAGGAAGAAAAATCTCATTGGACAGATCTATCAGTGCCTGCCTTTACTTTTTAGGGATTGTTCCCTGATCCAGAGGTGGGTTCCTGCCGGTTCGGACCGGTTCTTTAGAACCGGTAGCGGGAATTTCCCCCTGCTCGCCGAACCGGCAGCGATGGCCGGCTGGACACGCCCCTGAACTGGCTCTCTCGACGGCACCATATTTTTTGCTTTTGCGCATGTGCAGAAGGTGGGTTTTTAGCACTGCGCATGCATGCGCGCCCGCGCGGCACGTGAGGAAGCGAACCGGCAGCGAGGTAAGCCAGAACCCACCCCTGCCCTGATCATTTGCATACATGAATGCCTTAGAGCCCCTTCCTACAACATCACTGCCATGGCCCAGGACTCAGACTCTGATTCTGACTCAGCTGCTCCTGGTGAATTGGTGGAATGTCAGTCTCATAGGACTCCAAGCTTACCTGAGATTGAGCAAACACAGGCACCATCAGAATAGCTGGAGTGGTCAGAGGATGATATACAGCCTTTAAGTCCTCATACTCGGAGAGTAGAGCAGAGAGCAGAGCAAAGACACTCAATGAGACTTCTTGCCAGGCAAGTGAGTAACTCTCTTGATTAAAGGCAACTGGCTGCAGCCTGATTTAAGAGGCAGCCCTGATCTATGTTACTCTGTTGGAAACAACTATCTGGTCTTCTACTCCGGTGTACTGTTCTTGTGAATCTTGCTTGTGAAACTCTGACCATGACTCTGACTCTGCTCCCGCTGCCTACCCCTACTGCTCCCACTACCCCATGTGACCTTCGCCATCTTCTTCCTTCGGCTGCTGATGCATATCCAGCTGAGGCAGCTGTTGGCCCCTCAATGACGCTGCACACACACACACAAGGCTTCCCCAATGCTGTGCAAGCTCCCACAAAGGCTGTGCAATTTCATCTCTGCTTGCTATTTTTGTTCTTCAGAGGAATACAGAAATTGTTTTGAAGAACATATGTAGCAGCCTGTACAATAATGTCAGCTTAACCCTGAAAGTCAAGAGGAGGTGAGGAGAATCTCAAGATTAGCCTACTCGGATTCTTGGGTATAAAATAACTCCTTCAGGGTTGCAACTCTCTTTTATTGTAGCTTATATCGATAAAATAGAGTTCTTGTATACTGGCGGTATCTATTTTCTGGTTATCTCAAAGGTGGACAATCATTTAGGAGGGCTACGAGTGGATCAAGTGCTGCTATTGAAATCTTTAAAACTTAAATCACTTTCACATTTTAGGAGCCTAAAGTGAAAGCATGTAACTTATTTTGGCTGGAGTATGATTTCCCCCCCTGTATCAACAGATGCAGGTAGATCTTGCTTAAGGACTACCCTGTTTAGCAATCATTCAAAGTTACAATGGTGCTGAAAAAGTAACTTTATGACCAGTCCTTGCACTAATGACCATTGTGGCATCCCCTCAGTCATTGAGTGAGATTTGGGTGGTTTCAGACATTTATGACCATCACAGCATTCCCATGGTCACTTGATTGCCATTTGTATGCTTCACAGCTGGCTTCCCACAAGCAGAGTCAGTGGTGAAGCTGGCAGTAAAATTGCAAGTCATGGGCAGGTGATGTCTTATTTAACAACTGCATTATTTTGTGATGGAATTCCGAGTCCAAACAGTGGTTATTAAGCAAGGACTACCTGCATATGTTAGGTGGATAGGTTACAGAAATTTATTGAAGCCTTTTGTTGCCAATTGTAAATACATATTAAAAAGTGATGGGGTCTTGACTGTGTGGCTTCAGCTGCCATCTTCATTCTCCCTCCTCCCAGTGAATACACCTGTACAGGTAGTCCTTGACTTAAAACAGTTCATTTAGTGACCGTTCAAAGTTACAACAAGACTGAAAAAGGGACATTTTCACACTTACAACCTTTGTAGCATCCCCATGATCATGTGATCAAAATTCAGACACTTGGCAAGTGATTCATACTTACGACCGTTGCTGTGTCCCAAGGTCATGTGATCCCCTTTTCCAAACTTCTGACAAGCAAAATCAATGGGGAAGCCAGAGTCACTTGACAACCGTGTTACCAACTTACCAACTGCAGCAATTCACTTAACAACTGTGGCGAGAAAGGTCATAAAATGGGGCAAAACTCACTTAAAAATGTCTCACTTAACAACAGAAATGTTGGGCTCAATTGTGGTCATAAGTCGAGGACCACCTGTATAACAAAATATGCAATATTACACAGCACGACGTGGAAATCAAGAGAGAGAGGCTTTGCATTAGTTTCACTTTGTTAAAGACGGGACGGCTATTTTGCAAAAGGTAATTGCTTAAAGTTGGTACAGTTTGAAGGGGGAAATCAGGGCTGGTGATGCCAAGCAGAAAGAGAGGCTGTTTAGAACCCCCTTTCCTCTATGCCCATCTTCTTTCAAAGGCAGCCCTGGAGCAGGAGTGGTATCTGTAAGCCCCCCCACCCCGAACTTCCTGAAAACAGTAACTGAATTGCTGAGGTTGTGGGGCTCCATCTCAGGGTGTGGCCAGCCTGGCTACAAATTAGACTTTAGCCATGTTATCATCTCTCTCTCTCTCTCTCTCTCTCTCTCTCTCTCTCTCTCTCTCTCTCTCTCTCTCTTTCTCTCTCTCT
>QLTV01002419.1:3519686-3534986 GCA_003457575.1 Thermophis baileyi | reverse complement strand
TATCTCTCTCTCTCTCTCTCCCTCTCTCTCCCCCCCCCCCTCCTTCACTTTCTCCCCCTCCCTCCCTCCCTCCCCCCCTCCCTCTCTTCTTGCCCTCTGCATCAGATGAGAAGAGTAAAATAGAGCTGTATAAAGAGGTTTCCTGAGGAGCAAAAGTTTAAAAGGTGGAGATGGAGATGGAGACAAGCAAAAAAAAAAAACAAACAAAACAAAACCCCACAAAATGAGGAACTCAATTAGCTTGCAGACAATCATCTTATTATCTTGTCCCCCAAACGGTCTAAAGTTCTAAACTGATGCTGCGGATATCCACATTTAAAACCCACTATCTGTGTAGACTGCCTGGATGACAGCACTTCCCTTCTCATTTTCTTTAAACAACCATTTTTTCGCATTTATTTATTCCAAGGGCAAAGCAACTGCAATAATTAGACTGTCAGATTCGGGAACTTAATGAGGAGTCAGTGGAGTGGAAATGTTTGCATTTTATGAAGGAGAGAAGCTTGGCGCTTTCAGACTATCTTTTGTCTCTCTCTCTCTCTCTCTCTCTTTTTTTCTTTCTTTCTCTCTCTCTCTCTCCCAGCCCACCCCCTCCCCCCTCCCACATGCAATGAGTGGGAAGAAAAAGGCTTGGCAGCACATAGAAAGATTTGAATCCTTTTGATTAGAGGACTGCAGTCCCACTACTGCAATACCAGGAGGGTTTGGGGTTTTTTTTTTGCATGCTTTTTGTTTTTGTTTTCCTTTCCTTTCCTTTCTTTTCCTAGAGCTCCTGGTTTTTAAACAGAATTTTCAGATAAGACTTCTATCAGGACTACAGACAAAAGCTAGGTTAGACTTTGCAAATGATGGTCTTCTACTTATGGGAAAGGGAAATGGCAAACATTTTCCAACTCTTTCATGTCATGAATATTTGAAAAATCATTGTACCTTTTAATTGCACAATGTTGGAACGTTGTATATACGGTAAATAGTATTGATATTGAGATAATTAGATTTGGAGGCCTGACTCTAGAGTAACTCTGGATAATTTATTTTCAAAAAAATAAAAACCGGTAAAAAGAAAATCCTCCCTTGTCTAGACAGCCATGTTCCATTTACCAAAAAAACCCAATTTCTTGAATCTTATCTGGCATATTTCTCCAGGAGCTAAAGGCAATGCACAACATAGCAGTCTCTCCTTCAATTTTTCTCTGTTATAAGGAAGGGTGAAATGAGAGTCAGAAGCTGAACCAAACCTGCCTAATGAACTTCCAAGGCTGAAAGTTGATCTGCGTTTGAGGTGCACCAAGATTTGAAAGTAAACTAATTGCCTTTATGTTTTAAAAGCTGAAGGTTGGGGGGGGGGGTCAACCTTTCGCTTTGTCTCTGAATACCAGGGTAACCTGACACCAGTGAAACCTGACACCAGCAGTCTGCAGTCTCCAGTTTGAAATAACTTTGCAGCAAAAAATCATGGCTGAAACATGTAGTCGTGTTATTTTTTAAAAACACAGCCATCTTCTTCTTCTTCCCTATCTTTGACCTTTTGTAATCACTTACAAAAGTGATTAAGAGTTCTGGGGAATTTGAAAGATTGCACCCTTTTTGTGCAATTCTGATTTGTGTTGAGAAATGAATCACCTCATTATCGGTTTTACATTTTTGTCACAGAGTGAAAAGATTCCAATTGTTTTTATGTCTTCAGAAAATCATGCTAGTGCATCACAAGTATTCACAAACTGCATCCATTAATTGAAACAGATTTGCTGCATCTGTTTTGGCACTGAAACTGCCTAGACCGCTTTGTTGAGTGAATTTTACCAGGAGAGGTGGAGAGTGGGGGAGTGCCATCTTTTTCAATCTCCTAGATCTCACCATGGATTACAGGATCCTTCAGGGGACTTTGTCCCAGCTAGGTGTGAACATAAGACACCTGAAACAGTTGGGTTCATATCAAGATTCCACAAGTTTGTTTTACCTACAATGTGGAACAACATCTAGATGCAGTCACTGAATGAGGTCATTTGGTCTAAGAAGATAGCCTTTTTCGCTGCTTCCCCTGCATCATGGAACATCTTGCCCTCAGAAGTGAGGAAACCCCCAATCTCTGGGTCTTCTGCTAAGGGGTCAAAACCTGGCTGTGTAGTCTTGTGTAGTCTACACGGGCCCACAGAGCCATGGGGCTGGTTGCCCCCCTCCCATGTGCCTGTATTAACAACTCCTCCCTGATCTTGGAACTCTCCATTTTTTCTAATTTTATAATGTGGCTTTACATTTTAATTTTTTTAAAAAAATCCTATTCAGTTTTTAATGTTTGACATATAAATAATTATATGTGTATATATGTTTGTGTATACATATACACACACATTACATTGACTGGTTCCTTATATGATTTGATGGCTTATTTGTACCCGGACTATCATTAAGTGTTGTACCTTATGGTTCTTGACGAACGTATCTTTTCTTTTATGTACACTGAGAGCATATGCACCAAGACAAATTGCTTGTGTGTCTAATCACACTTGGCCAATAAAAATTCTATTCTATTCTATTCTATCTATCTATTGCGTGGGGGACACAGGGGCCCACACAACCATTGGGCTGATTTGCCCCATAAGAACCCTCACCTTTATTAACAACTGCTAATCCCCCATCTTGGAATTCTCCATCTTTTGAAATTTTTATAATGGTTTATCATTTTAAAATTTTTAATCTTAAATTATTCTGATTTTAATGTTTAATTTTATTGACTATATTGTACACTGCCCAGAATTCCTTTCCGAGGGAGATAGGCAGTTAAGAAATATGAAATATGAATAAATAAAAATTAATTTGGAGTTTTAAAATTAAATGCTGTCAGTACGCTCTGTGTCTGCTTTTTTCACCTAGGTGAGGCAGTAAAGTTGCTGAACCAGTACCTGCTATGATAATGGAAAAGAAGGCCAACCAACTGAGGGTCAGTCCAGATAAAAGAAAAACAAAGTTGGACATGTTTGGGATGGGTCTGTTGCCCTCCCCAGAAAATCAAGCACATCCTTATCATTAGGGGCACAATTGGCTTCTATGGCAACTTATCTGATATGCCTGCTATAGCCTTTTTTGGTTAGATTACTTTGGCACTGCATCCTTGGCATTTCCCTGGCAGCATTATGGAAGTATTATGTTGCATCCATTTTCTGAGATTCCCCCCTCCCCCCCACACACACAGACATACACTTTCTAGCCTAGCCAATTATAACAATAAAAAAAAGGTTAGTTAGGAACCAGATATGCAGGTTAGTTAAAATGTCATGCATCAAGACAAATTGCAATCAGACTCATCTCCTGGCAATTATCCAGAAGAAAAATGATTGGGTAGGAGCTAAAAGCAGTTTAAGGTGGAGACAATTAGATGGAAATATAAGCTGAGCTTGAGTGTCAAATCAAGGCGGTGGCTGCTCAGTGTTCTTTTTAGACCTAGAATTGTTGTTAATGTCCCATCAGAAACAGCATGAAAAGAGGTTACAACAGGGTGAAGTCTTAAGAAAAACAAATCCCTCATCACAGTCTGACAAGCATTTGACTATAGGAGTCAAGGATAATGATTCAATCACATCTTGTTGTTCAGTGAGTCAGTCACTTCCGATTCTTCCTGACCTGATAGATATCATTTTGCCAGGATATTCTGTTAGTAACTAAGTTCTTGTAAACTCCTGCTTGGGTCAACACTGATAGTATCAAGCTGCTTATTGGCCTCTTTTTCAATTGCCTTTGATTTTTCCAAGCAACAAATTCTTCTCTAGTCTAGCCATCTTCTCACTCTAGAGTCTAGACTATAAAAAATAATTCCTTTTAAAATTATGCTTTCCAGGCTCACTCACTATTAATCTTGTACATCTCATTACAAGGAAGCTTTGAAATTTCCCCTTCACAATTTACCTTAGTTTTAAGAGTCACTCATGTCATTGCCTTTAAGTACTTCTTGTGACTTGCCCTGCCATTCTGTGTTTACCACTTGTATATATTTATGACAATGGTGTGCTGAGACTTTTCTAATAAATTAAAAGTAAATGTGCACTTCCCTTCCATATATTCTAAAAATTGTTGGACTTCACGTTAGTTAACAATGTTCAGTAGATTTTTTTTACACAACAAATGGAGTACAACTTTATTGATAGAAGCTGCAGCAAATGCTGTGGGACTACCTACCTGCACAGCAATAACTACAGCAGAAGGTATGGTGCTTCAATTCAGAAAACTAAAGGAAAGATATTTTTTATTATCACAAAAGTAATTGAATCTGGCTACGTTAGAATGATTAAATGAACTGATGAAATATATATCAGCAGAGATACTAGCAATAGAGTACCTGGTGAAGAAATATGTTATTCTTCCTCAGTAGCACATCTCAGCAATGATACAAAAAGAATGCATTGTATTGTTTTTCTGTTTAGAAAGCAGTGTCAGAAAGATTGACTTGATAATCCAGAAGTTAACAGATCAATCTGATTCCTGGACCTTCAGGATAATCCAAACACTTCTTTGTGGAGGGATTCTTGGAACAGGACGTGGGTGGACAAATAGAATGAGGATGAAGGGCTGATAATTTTAAGACTGCAGTAACCAAGCCACAGTTTAGATAGACTCGTCATTCCAGAGGTTTGTTTTCAATCTTTCCCAACAAAAGGGCTCAGGAGGGGTTTAATCAAAAGTTGAACAAAGCCCCAGGGAAGATAGCTTCCTTGGGTAAAGTCAACAAAAGGATTTGTTTAATATTTGTTATACTTTCTTAAAAGGACCTTCTGCTACAACTAACAAGATTATCAGTATACTGGTACTACCCCAGTGGAACATTAGAAATGTGGAAAGCAGATAGGTGATTTAGCAACATTCAGATGACTTTTTCCTCTTCCACCTGGTAGGATCTCGGGTGGCAGAAATTTCCAGTGTGGGTCAGCAGTGTGTCAGAAGTGGGATGTCTTAGAAATCTGCATTCTTGACAGAACATCAATAGAAAAGCAGCTCTTCAGTGATCTCTAAGTTATGGTGAGAAGGACTGGTGCCTGAATCTGTGTTCTATCCTAGACACCACATTCTTAAGGCTCTACAATAATTTGTCTATGTGAACTGGAAAAATCCCACTCAGGCTGCCTGTCTCGACCTGTATTCACTTAAAGCAGACTTCTTTTCTCCAAATAATGAGGACTATAGAAAAGGGAAATAAATAAAGATCTCACAATGAAGTCAGTAATAATTATTATTGTTAATAAATAACAAAGGTCATTTGGTCACCTACCACCACCACATACATTTCCCCTTCCTGTCCTAAGGCAGGGTATAAAAAACAAGCCCCAGGCTACGTCAACCTCTCCAGACCTCTTTCGTGCCTCAGCAGCCCCCAGTATAGATGTGAGGAAATACATTGGCCTCTTTTGAACGGTTTGAGATTAAGAGTTTGTTCTTAAGGAACAAACTGGGAGCTTTTGGCTTTGCAGATACTTAAGACCCTCATTTTACCCTTTTAAATTCCTAAGACTCCTTCCTAAAGTGAACCCTGGCTTAATCCACAACATATCAAGCAAAGTCTCAAGTCTCTCTCTTCCCCCCCACCCCCACCCCAAGCTACCCATTTCTGTCCTAAAAGTAGGCAAACTTTTTATAGCTAATTCAATAGCATATCTCTGACCTCACTAACCTTGTGCCCTCCAGAGACATGTGGCTAAAATTAAATTAGACCAAGCTGGCTGGGGATTAAGAATCCAAATGTTGAGACAGCTTTAACTACAGTGTTATGAGATGGGAAAGTTTCTTTCAGTTCACACACTCCCCCCCTCCCCATCCCATTTGGGTCTGCACATTGGAACACAAGATAAAAAGGCTTGGCTTGGATCTTGTGAAGGTGTCACTTTGATAATGTTTCCAGGGACCCAGATAGAGGCCCTCTCCCTGGGCTCAGGAGACACAGTTTCATTACTCTCACAATGGGTGGGCTGTGGCTCTCCATGCCAGCTTGCTTTATTTATTTATTTGCTTGTTTAGTATGCGCTGATAATGAGAAATTTTGAAATTCCCATCCCAGTGTTTAAGCACCTCTTCCTGCTGACAGCAGCAGGGGCACCCTTGATCAGCTGTCAGTCTAAAAAGTGGTTTGTTTGTTCCCTCCCTCCCTCCAGGAAAGTAAGTGGCATATTTGCCAGTGGAAATAATTTTCTGTTTGTTTGGTGCTGGGAGTGACGGAGACATGTCCAAGTAGCTGATTGATTTGGGCGTGGGAATAATAATTGGGCTGGAAGTAAAGGCCTCTGGTAGAAAGTGGATGTGATGTCTGACATTGCATCGTGAATCAAGTCGTCCTATCAGTACATCCCTCCGATGAGCCGGTGAGCTTCTGAATAGGGGAAAAAAATGAAATGAATAGAAATGAATGAATAGGAAAAAATGGGAAGGTTTTTGTACGTAAAAACTGCTGAATTAGGAACACCTGACAAATAACCTGTCTTTTTCTCTAAAGTCAGGTCCACACTAAGAGTTGGTAATTACTGATGACTAGCTAGAGGGGTGAAAGTACTTCTGGAAAGAAGATGAGCTAGGACTCTACCTTATTTCTTACTGTCTTTTGCCATATGGGTTCACCCCCAAATATTGCTTTTGGGATGGGTTAATGTGGCACATGCCCCTCCCCCAAGCAGAGTACTAACTTGACTTCAGTTCTAAAGGTTCTACTCCTGTTGTTCATGGAGAGAGATTGCTGTGGCAGGGGCCCCTGAAATTAGATGTTGGCAACAGAAGCTCAACAAAGGGCCTTGGAGCCATGCCATTCCTGTAATGCAACCCCAGAGGAAATGTAATTGAAACTCATTTCCAACTTTCAGTTTTCACACACACGATTCTGTGAGAATGTGTCTGCTCTCTTTCTGTTTTGCTGAAATTCTGCATATCTTTGCCACTAAATGTTATCATAGTTTCATGTAGATCCTACCGATACTTAAAACCAATCTCAGTTAAAAAAGAAAAAAGACAAGAAGATTTTGTGCTTGTTTTATTTACTTCATAAAGTCTTCATACTTCAGTCACCCACAGCAGTATTCTGACTTTGTCCTCTACAGAGAGTGAAACCCTGATTTGCTTTTAGTTTATTGATGGTTTTGTCTTCTGGCATCTTTCAGGTGAGAAAATGAAAGGCATGTGAGTATAGGTCAAGTTAAGCTTGGTTGATCTCATCGCAGATGGCTTCTTAGCTATAGCTGCTTATATGGGAGGTCAGCAAAGATGATCAGGTATATTTAGTGCAGACCAGATAAATCTGAGTAATGCCTTTTATTATGGTATGTGTCTCTATTTCCCTTTTTAATGAAAGAAGTTCATGGCACATTTGCAAAGATGGGCTGCCTACTCTGGACACAGCATACAGGTCAAGTGATGTTGACCTGCAAGGGGATAAATAATTAATGCAGAAAAAAAATATGAATGAGTTTTAAATAGTCAAAAAATATGGCAAGAGACTAGAAATGAAGACCACCTTATTTCAATTCCCCCAAAAGCTATTAATTTTCCAAAAAGATGCAGGTATTATACATGCCTACTGATGAATACTGGGAGATCCGTCCTTTAGATTGGGTGTCGGCAACGTGCGGTTCCCGAGCCGCATGTGGCTCTTTTGTCCCCCCGCTGTGGCTCCCTGTCAGTTGGCTGGCCCCACCCCTCACCCTCCCCTCCCAGTCACTCCTCACGTGGCCTGAGAAGGTAAGGGCAACGGCGGGGATGGAGACTCGCTCCATATTCCAGAGCGGGAGGGAAGCGCCCCTGTACTTGCCTCTCATCTCACGGGCACTTCTGGCGCTTCTTGGTGCTGTGTGCACCTCGGTCACTCAGGGAGATGCACGACTTGATCTCCGCTCCGAGACACTGGCCCGCCCGGCTGCGGCCGATGCTTCGCGTTGTAATGGGCTCCAGGAGGAGGAGGAGACGCTGTCTCCCCCATTGTGAAGCGCGCTAAATTTAAGTGTGCTGCGCAAGGCGCTGCAAGAGCAGCAAGCAGGCCATGGAACACCCGCTCTCGCTGCCTCCATGGCCTGCTCGCTGCTCTCACTGTGCCTTGCGCAGCACACTTAAATTTAGCGCACTTAAATTTAGCGCGCTTCACAATGGGGGAGACAGCATCCTCTCCTCCTGGAGCCCATTACGATGTGGAGAATCAGCCGCAGCCGGGCCGGGCCAGTGTCTCGGGGAGGAGATCAAGTTGCGCGTCTCCCTGAGTGACTGAGGTGCGCACAGCAGCCGGAAGAAGCGCCCGCGAGATGAGAGGCAAGTACAGGGGCGTTTCCCTCCTGCTCTGGAATATGGAGCGAGTCTCCATCCCCACCGTCACCCTTACCTTCTCAGGCCATGTGAGGAGTGACTGGGAGGGTTCATTTGTCTGGGAACCTGAAATGACTCTTTATTTAAATCATATGGCTCCTTCGAGAAGTGACTCACTCTTTCCAACTCTCGCCAGTTCTCCCTCCAACATTTTGAAGTTTTAAATAAAATGGAAAAAAACACCAAAAAAAAAAAAAAAAAAAAAAAAAAAAAAAAAAAAAAAAAAAAACCCAATTCTTGCCTGTTTTTGGAAATGGCTCAAGAGGGAACACACACACACACACACACACACACACACACACACACACGAGAGAGAGAGAGAGGGGGGGGGGAAGAGAGGGAGGGAAAGAGAGAGAGATGAGAGAGAGAAAAGGGGAGAAAGAGAGAGAAATGAGAAAATGATGGAGGGAGAGAATGAGAGAGGAAAAAGAGAAACAAATGAGAGAGAGAAGGGGGAGAGAGGGGGAGAGGGACACAGAAATGAGAGAGCTGGAGGGAGAGAATGAGAGAGAGAAACGAGGGAAATGAGAGAGAGAAGGGGAGATAAAGAAAGAAAGAGAGGGAAGGAGAGAGTGAGAGGGAGAGGAAGAGGGAGCGAGAGGGAGAGGAAAAAGAGAAAAACAAGAGGGAGGGAGGGAGAGAGAGAGAGAGAGAGAGAGAGAGAGAGACCCATTTCCTACAGAAAACACCCGGAGCCACAAAACCTGGGTAGGCGTGGCTGGGGGGGGTGTCATGTGACTGGGTGGGAGTGATGTTGAGTTGGCCACACCCAGCCAGGTTTTGTGGCTCCCAATGTTTTCTTTTCTGTGGGAAATGGGTCCATGCTTTAGATCATGAAGAGAAAGGAGGGAGGGAGAGAGGGAGGGAGGGAGAGAGAGGGAGAGGGAGAGGGAGAGAAAGAGAAGAAATTGTATTATTTAGGTAGCAGTTGGTGTTTCCTTTCTGATTCCCAAAGAACGCCCAGCTGGGGAGTTAAATTCAAACCAGGATATTATCAGTATCTTCCGATCAAAGACTACGTGATAATCTCATACTAATTATGAATGCTTAATTTGGATGCTGGAATAGGAGTCGCCACATTCTTCACATCTTTTTTTTCCAAATTTCATTCTTCTGTCAATTCATGCTTCACTGGATCAGTAATGTAGATACTAAAGTAGAGTAGCACACTTAATATTTTGCATTCTCTTGTTAAAAACGTTTGTGCATGACACAAATAGTATGAGTAAGGTACAAAAGTGCTTTTCAGTTGTTTTCCTACTCTAGAGAATACATAGCTAGAGTTCTCAACACCATCTCTGCAAACCAATGTCCTTCAAGACACCTCCCCTGATATCACCAAGGAACAATTTTAAAGAAATTGTTTTAATTTTAAAGTTGGAAGCTGGCATGTACAAAATGTCAAATTCCAGTGCCTAAGATTGGTGAAAACAATGGCAACCGCAATTCAGAAAGCAACACAAGATTTTCAGATTAAAATGGGCACTATCTATTTGGATTGATTTATTTGGCCTTTATTTTTGATATCTTTCTTAATTTGCATTAGCTTTTTATCTTTGTATTTGTAAACTTTAATAAAAGTATTGGGGGGGGGAGGAAATAATGCCACTTTGAAGTAGGTGAACTCATGACATCTTAATGAAGCAGGCTCCCTTCAGACTTCCCCCTAACAGATCCACTCCAAGGCTGCCTTCTGTGTTTAGAGTAATCTCATAGGAGGAGTCATGTCTATGTAAGTCTGATAGATAGCTTGAGATTTGATTCCTAGTTAGGAGAAATCATTCTTTCCAAAACGACATGGAAAATGTAGTGGAATGACAGACAAAGTTAAGCAGAAGTAAGGAGGAGGTGAGATGTGTACCTTTTTAGTTTTGTAGTATGGAGGCATGATGAGGAATCCAGCTGTGAGCTTCCTCCAATATGCATTTTGACAGCATGGCATGTGGAGTTTGATTCTGTTCCAGGAAGGCTTCACAGGGAATATCTGTTCAAAGTAATTATTCTCTTGAACCATCTAAGTACTAATTTATGGCAGTGGAGGAAAGCACAACTATGGATATTGCTAAGAACAGATTTCAAAGCTAATTCACCGCTATCCACATGGCCCAAACATTCTAGACAGTTTTTGTGAAGCTGGACAGAAGTGACAGAAGACAAGCAGATAAAACATACACAAAGAAGGGAGATAGAGGGAGAACAAAGTGGCCCCAAAGAGCAAAGTAGATATTATTGATACAGCAAACATAGTCTTCCAAAGATAGCAAAGCTGGAATTCATTACTGTGCAATTACAAATTCTTGTTGATCACATTGCAGGGAAAACAATATCATGCAACTGGTGAAGAGGACAAAGGAAAATGCATTTAGGTGTAGACCAGAGGGAGCAGGACTCAGTTCCTAGTTGCCAGTCAAACACAACTTGGTGGACTCTTCTCTGTGATCCCTAGCCAGAAGGGCCCATAGTTATTGACTGGTGGTGTTCTCTGAGCTATCAACTTGCAAGCACGTTCAATGCCCCTTGTCCTTAATGTTCTCATTAATAGATTCCAAAAATATTCAAACCTACCCATATCAACTTGCAGATAGATTTTAAAATGGATTCAGAAAGACTAGGTAATGGAAAGACTATTTAAAATCCTCTTATGGCTACTTCAACTTCTCATTGTGAGAATCCTGTTATCAATCCACTTAGTTTAGGAAATGAGATCTGGATAAAACACAGACAAGACTATGGCGATGGAATTGCAAAAGGAAAATAGATGGTGACCCTAATTGTTCTCCAATTCTCCCAGCCACAGAGATCTACCTTTCTTGTTTGAAGATACACCAGCTGATACTATAATAAAGCTAATGATTTGTGCTATTATGGTACATTGAAAGAAATAGTATTTTGAAAGAGCCATATTAATTTGTCAACTGACTGCCCCTGCTGTTTGTTGGCAGTTTTTCTGACACAAAAGCTGTTTGCATTCCTCTTATTATGTCTGTGCTTCCTTCCCCATTTCTCCTTATGCAAAAGAGCTGTCTTTTCCTTGGAAACATGCAACAGTATGCCTCAAGACTTCTACTGTGCTCTTGCAATCCTTGAGGACAGTCGGGATGGGAGTCACACCAAATGGATGCCACCTGTTTCCTCTATTCCGTTTAAAGCTGGGCAGACCGAGCAGTCCCTTCCTTGCCCGCTCCCTTACCAAGGTTTAGCACTTTATTCATGTAGCATCCAATGTCCTGATGTTCAGGTGGGCATTCCAACAGGTGATCTTCTTTCATTGCCCTAACCTGTTTGCAGGTTTAGCATCAGGTCCCAACAAGGACTTTTGAGAAGAGATCCATGCAGACATGTACTTTAGGTCCCCGTAGCATCACTATTGGAACCATCAAGAAAGATTGACCCTGGATATAGCCTCTGTTCCGTAGTGCTCTGTAGAGAGGGCCAAGAATGAATGGGTGCTGGATGATTATGGACATGGTGGAAAGAGAGCAACCCAAACTAAAAACTATGTTGAGGATATTTGTTTATATAAAGAGAAAGAATGAGGATCAAATTCCAAAACCAACAATGAAGGAAGAGTCACTGGATCCATAGGGAGGGCAAAAGTGAGGAAGCTGTTACATGAAAGGAATGAAATCCTCAGAAACAGAACACTGAGGAATACAGGTATAAGGAGCAAAAGGCTGCATATGAGGCAATGTGTGGACAAGGTGGAAATAAGAATTATTTTCTTCCTTCTTTCCTCCTCTTCCTCCTCCTTCCTCTTCCCCTCCTCCTCCTCCTTCCCTTGCCCCCTCCTCCTTCTTCTCCCTCCTTCTCCCTCCTCCTTTCCAAATGACATATAAGGGTGCAAGGGAGGATGTTAACTAGACATGGTTGTGCTTTTGCTTTGTAGTTTGCTTTCATTACTATTTCTTACTCTCTTTTTTGGTGCTCTGGCTAATACTGCTTATCCTGAAAGGGAATAGTGTGATGGATACATATGTAAAATAGTAAATTACATCGATACTGCCCACCCAGATAAGAATGCCCTCCCCATCCTATTGACCTTGAGGAAAGCTGGAAAAGAGTGCGCTCTTCAGGGTTTTTGGAGAAACTTAATGAGGCAACGGTGATGATAGAATTTTAATAAGTTTATCAATTTTTGGAATGATGCTTTATGCTTTCATAACCCTGAGCCATTTAGGGTGGGGTTAGAAGGTGGCAGGCAAATGCTTGCAAATAGGTTATATGAGCTGAGATCATAGCAGGATTACTGAAACAGAGATAGGTCACAGAGAGAAAGCTTTTATTATGCAGTCACTCTGCTTCATCCACAAAATTTTGCCCAGAGATGCATAAATCTTCACCTTCCATTTGTGTATCCCTGTCACTCTCTTTAAAAAAACAACACACAGTGGAGCAACGGAGCCCCTTTATTGGGTAGAATTTGAAACAAGCTTGCCAAACAGAATGTTCGTTTTGATAAGGTTTTCTCAACCTGGTTCTCTCCAGATGAGATGGATTATTATTCTCATGATTTGCATCCAGCATATCTTAACATTAAAGTAGGGAAGGCTGCTGTCCAGGTAATACCAAGACACAAGTTTTTAAAATTAAAGTGGAACATTTTAGGCACTAATATTCTGTGCCAGGATGCACCACTCCTATTGCACAGGTCTGGGAATCCTAAAAAGTACCCATTCTTTCTCTCAGATTTTGCCAGGCAATGATGCTGATGATTTTTTTACTACCGGTTCTGTGGGCATGGCTTGGTGGGCGTGGCTTGGTGGATGTGGCAGGGGAACAATACTGCAAAATCCCCATTCCCTCCCCACTCCTGGGGGAAGGATATTGCAAAATCTCCATTCCCACCCCACTCTGGGGCCAGCCAGAGGTGGTATTTGCCGGTTCTCCAAACTACTCAAAATTTCCGCTATCGGTTCTCCGAACTACTCAAAATTTCCGCTACCGGTTCTCCAGAACCTGTCAGAACCTGCTGGATTTCATCCCTGTCAGCGTTTATCAGTCTTCCTCGTGACTCAGGCAGCCAGAGAGAAAAAAGTCGCACAGAAATAACCTTGAACTCTGGCAGCAAAGCAGAGATTTGCGGCATCAGTGCAAATATGATGGCAGGATCCACCCCTTCTGCTCTTTACCCAGTGTAGCAAAATGGCAGCAGGACAGCAAAAGTGTGATGCATGCCTAGTTTGGGAGACCCTGGAAGGGTTAATTGGATTTTTCCTATCTTTTCTCTTGAATTCATTGATTTGGGTTTTCTCCCCTTCCCCTCTCATTTCTTTCTTTGACTTTCTTCTTTTTCTTGCAGCTGATTAAAAACTCTTTTGAGTGTGAAGGTTTCTGAATCAAAACAGCTCAGCTGCCAGCTGGGTGCCAGGCAGTGAATATTCATGGTATTTAAATGCGGCATTGGGGAGGGGGAGGGAGATGGACTAGTCAACTCTTTTTAGATGGAGATGAGCCACCATTTTGCTCCTTTCCTTCTTAATCACAAAGATTGTGGAAATATTGTTTCCTCTCTTGCAGCTCCTGATGCCCCTCATAAAATGGTCACCTCTTCTCTTTGCTTTGGGAAATGGAATGGTACCATTCTACCTAGTTTCCTTCTGGGCTAGAAGGAAGTGCTAATGGCTCAAGCCAAGCTCAACAAGGCAATTCTATGCAGGTTTACTCAGAACTCAACCTGGGTTTGGTTAATATTTCTCATTAGTAACACTTTTTCTTAAAGGTACCATCATTGCAGATAATTTCATTGCATTCACTACACCACCAGGCAAGTGAGATATAATATAATGCAAAAGGCACACATGATTTTGATCCTGTATTTATCAGCCTACCTTCATGTATAACATGTGGTGTTGATATAGTACTGTTCTTTTACTGAACTTGAAAAAAACGCAATTTTACTTCCCTCCAAAGAATGCCCAATAATTTAATCAATGTGTGTGTTAGAAGAAATGTCCATCTGGGGGAGAGGGAGAGGGAGAGGGAGAGGGAGAGGGAGGGGGAGGGGAGAGAGAGAGAGAGAGACCCTCTCTTGGGCCCCGCCTTGGAGCTTCCTGTTCCTGTGTAAGAAATGTATTCTGATTGCTTGTCAGACTCCCATGGGGCCATGCAGGGGTAACTTTGTAGGTTGTCTTGAGTCCCAGGCTTGGTTGAATCTTGCTGGGTGATGATGTAATAAAGCTAATCATATCATGTCCTGAGGGTGAAGGTCTTAATCCCATAACCCTGGAGCTGAAGGGGGGGGCAGGGAGCTGCAGGGAGCTGCTTTGTCTTTAAAAACGTGTTTCTCCTTTTCTCATCCAGGGAAATATAATATTCTGCCTTTTTAATATTTTCTAGAATATTTTATTCTTCTAGGAGAGGGGTGGGTGCTAACTTCCTACTTGTGCAAAGGTAGAGCTCTCATATATTTGTATTTTTTATTGATTGCTTCACATTGTAAGAATTTTGCATGTAATGCATAGAGCATTTACAATAGTAGCTGGAATTTCTCTAGAATTCTTGCTGTCCTGGAATCCAGTCTCATCTTTCCCAAAAATTAAATCTCCAGTGAATAACTATACCTTTTATGCAGTTACTCAGTCACGGGGATACCTTTGTTGCTATAATACTTTGATATTAGACTCTGCCATTAACATTCAACCTCCTTTCAACGGCTGGTAGATTCTAGTTGATCTTGGCTGATTTCCAAAAGAGCAGGGTCAGATCTCCTTACTATTGGAACAGGAAAGCACCAGGAAATCCAACAGATGTAGATTGCACTTGGAAGTAAAGGGGTTGGGGGCAGGGAAAGAAACAACATCCAGAAGAAAGTGTAGCATATTGTCAAGAAAATTACTAAAGCATAACTCAAATGAAAGTTTGAAAAAGCAGATCTTGCTTTGTCTGTCTCTGTTTCTGTCTGTTTCTCTCCCTCCCTCCCTCCCTCCCTCCCTCCCTCTCTCTCTCTCTCTCGCACCCAGCGGCCCAGCAGGCCCTGCC
>QLTV01002419.1:3496317-3508935 GCA_003457575.1 Thermophis baileyi | reverse complement strand
GACAGAGCATTTGTTGATTGAGATTTGAAGTTGCCACTTGTTTGACCATTCTGTCAAGGTCTCAAGGTCTTTCTGAAGGGTAGTAGCATTGTCTGTGGTGTTAAATAGTTTGACATCGTCGGCGAAGAGAACGCAGTTGCTTATAATGTAAATAGTAAATAAATAAAAATAGTAGATAGTATTAAATATTTAGGTATTGACATCCCAAAAAATATTCAAGAGTTAAAAAAAATAAATTATGAAAAGTTAAAGAAAGATATAAAAGATAAAATAGATAAATATGAGAAAGTAAAATTATCATAGTTTGGAAGAATTGCAATGATAAAACTGAAAGTTTTACCAAAAATTAATTGTTTGTTTTGGATGATCCCAATTAAATTTTCGGATCAAGAATTAAAGCAAATACAGAGGTTGCTGGAGCTGTATTGTAATGGAGGTAAGAGAGCAAGAATAAGTAAAGCATTATGGTATGAACCATTAAAAAAGGGTGGGCTGGATCTTCTAAATGTTAGAAATTATTGGGTAGCTAATCAATTAAAGGTGGTCCCAGATATTATAGCATTAACTAGAGATTTAATATGGAGGGATATAGAGTTGAAAGAATTAAGAGAAATGAGTGATCCTATAGAAACATATTGGTTTAAAAAGGATATTAAAAAAATTGCTAGTAGGATTCAAAATCCCTTTTTTAAAAAAAATTGATAGAATTATGGAATAAATGGAGCAGGGGTGGGCTGCTACGGGTTCGCCCGGGTTCGGGAGAACCTGTAACTAACGTTATGGCCGGTTCGGAGAACCTCCAAATCCCACCCCTGGCTGGCCCCGCCCACCCCTCCCCGCCCCTCCCAGGAGTCTCCACGCGGCCCATTTTGGATGCGAGGTAAGTGCAGGGCCCACACAGAGGCTCAGAGAGGGGGAAAAATGGGCCTCCCGGAAGCTCCATAGGGCCTCTGGAGCCTGGGGGAGGCAGTTTTCATCCTCCCAGAGGCTCGAGGAAAGCCTCCGGAGCCTGGGGAAGGCGAAAATGCCCCCCCCCTGTGGTGCAGGAGGCCAACTAGGCCACGCCCACCATGGCCATGCCCACCTAGCAACCGGACAGAGAACCCGTTGCTGAAATTTTTGGAGATACCAGTTAATGCCAGGAATTTCTCCTTTAACACCGGTGGTGGAAATGGAGAAATTCCCTAAGATTGAATTGAAAGAATGGATTAGTAAACTAAAAAAAAATCAGATATATAAATGGGAAGACTGGAAGAACAAGATAAAGAATATAACACAACTAAAGAACGTTTTATCAGATATTAAATTAAATTGGTTGAATTTAATACAATTAGAGAAATGGATAAAAGTGGAAGAAAGATTCAAGGAGAAAGATAGACAGTTAACAAAATTTGAAATGATTATAAAAGAATGTGAGGTGAATGAAGAATATATAGGTAAAGGAAGAATTGGGAAAATATATAAAATATTAACTGAATTAGAAGAGCAGGCAAAAGGTTTAAAATTAATTTGGGAATCAGATTTAGGAGAAATAAATGATAATGATTGGAAAAATATTTGGAATAGAAGAGTATATAAGAATATGTCAGTTAGAATTAAGGAAAATGGATATAAAGTGATAAGGAGGTGGTACCTAAAACCACGTAAATTAAATCAAATAGATGCAGAGGTGGGTTCCTCCCGGTTCGGACCGGTTTGCCCGAACTGGTAGCAACCCGCTGGTGATGTCACGATGACATCATGGATCCGGTTCAGTCGGTGCTGGTCCGTCGGCGCCGCCATCTTTTTTTTTTGAATTTTTTTTGAATTTTTTTTGAATTTTTTTGAATTTATTTTTTCTTCTGTGCATGCGCAGAAGCTGAGTTTCTGGCACTGCGCATGCGTCACCATCTTGTTTTTGGCTTTTAAAAAAAACATTTACATTTTTTTGCACTGCGCATGCACGCGCACGCAAAGCACGCATGCGCCCATGAGGCGTGGCCACGCGTCGCAGGAGGGAACGAACCGGAAGTGAGGTAAGTTAGAACCCACCCCTGAATAGATGGTAAATATACAAATATTTGTTGGAGGTGCAAGAAAGAGGTTGGAACATATAAACATATGTGGTGGGATTGTGATATGGGACATGGTGTTTAGAGAAATTAGAGCACTTTTGAATGTAAATTTAGATATGTCACCGAGGATTGCATTACTGTTGCTGGTGGAAAAATAGGATATAAATGAAACAAAAAAAGGAATTGATTGTAAATTTGATAATGGCAGCTAGATTAGTGATGGCTAAATATTGGGGACGAAATTGGGATATTCAAAGAAATGAGTGGTATAATGAAATTTGGAGTACAGCAACAAATGATAAATTAACAACAGAAATTAAATTTTAAAAAAGGATGATTAAAGCAAACAATTATAATGAAATATGGGGGGATATTATAAAAACAGTGTTGGTGGAAGGCAAATGGAATAAACCTACTCAAGAATATATGTTGTTTTGGAGGGGATAAGGGCACATTTGGAATATATTGTATATCTTTTAGTTATAGAAAAAGAAATATAAGAAAAAAATGGTCTCCGGGGAGGGGGTGCACTGTAATATTTGTATTGTCCCCCTTTTTTGTGTATTTAGATTTATATGTACTATGTTTGTATTATTTGTATTTAAAATTTAAAAAAAACATTTAAAAAAAAGAAAAAAGGAGAGAAAAAAAGAAAAAACAATGGACTCTTCCAGATGGCCACAAAGTCCTTTAGTCAGTTAGAAAAAGAAGTTGGCATAATTTATATTGCTCCCATTCTCACAGTAAAAAGGCTGGTGACTGGAATGGCCCTTAATTATTGGGGCAAATTAAGGAGAATGATTGGTGAGTTCCCTTGGCTTGGTTTTCTTTTAGTATCTGAATTGATCTTCTGTTCAGCATGCAGAAACATAGATCTAGTGCTGTGTTGAAAGAACTGGCTTAAATTCATGTTTATAAAGGGCCTGTCTGAGACCTCACAAGTACTATGGAAAATGCTGATCAGACATTATGTGGGCAGAAGTCTCTGTGGAAACCAGGTGCCCAGTCTCTCCTACAGTCCTGGCCAAAATACTCGTGGACAGCAACACCCATTGATTGGAGAGATGTGTGTGTGCCCAAAGCCATCTATGGTGGCCATTAGGAAGCTGGGCAGATCCCAATCTTTGACCACAGTGCAACCACATTGTTGGTGAAATGTGCCAGACTGTATCCATGGCAAAAAATCTGTGGGGAGATAAATGAAAAGACTACTTTAAAGCTGGAACAGCTAAAGATGACTTTGAGCTTCCTCAGGTATAGGCTGTGGCAATGGGGGTGAATAAAGACAACATCATAAGGACATGGCAGAATGAAGTAGCTATTAGAGCCGTGATGGCGAACCTATGGCATGCATGCCAGAGGTGGCACGCAGCACCCTCTCTGATGGCACGCGAGCCGTTGCCCCAGTTCAGTTCCGCTGCACATGTGCGCGGGCCTCCCGTCGGCCAGCTGGTCTTCAGGTCTTTGCCATACATGCGCAGGGGACGGGGCGCATGCGGGGGGCCCGCACACACATTGCATTTTGGGGGTTCGGATGCGCTTTGGGCACTCGGTCCGGAAAAAGTTAGCCATCACTGTACTAGAGTATATTCCTGCTTTAGTTAGGGGAACATGAAGACAAAACCACTGTTCAATTCAAGTTTCACTTGTAATACAATACTCTTTTTTTAATGAACAAAGAATGATTAGATTTGCTGCAGGGAAGCAGAAACAGCAGGTTCTTTTAAATATTTGCTTACCAAAGGACAACTTTTGTCACCTGAAATATTTCACTTAAATTACTAAAATACATAACAAAAACAATTGCAAACTGCTGAAATTCTTATCATTGCAATGGTCTAAAAATAAATACGCAAAAAGAGGCTACAACTAACTTAAAAGCAGAGGGTTACACCATTAATCTAATTTAAAACCACAAGAAGAAAGATAGCAGAGCATGTGAAAATTAAAATGAGGAAGCTAACCATATTTTCTAAGAATAGAATAGAATAGAATAGAATAGAATAGAATAGAATAGAATAGAATAGAATAGAATAGAATAGAATTCTTTATTGGCCAAGTGTGATTGGACACACAAGGAATTTATCTTTGGTGCATATGCTCTCAGTGCATAAAAAGACAAGATACATTCACCAAGAATCACGAGGTACAACACTTAATGATTGTCATAGGGTACAAATAAGCAATCAGGAAACAATCAATATTAATATAAATCGTAAGGATACAAGCAACAAGTTACATTGCTACATATAAGGATACAAGCAACAAGGAAAGGAGCCCCTTAATTTAATAGAAAAGGCTTTCTCAACTCTGACTCTAAAATTGGTAAGACAATAGATTGACATTCCAATATTAAGTCTGTTGACAAAAAGTTTGGGAGATGGTTGTTCTTCTGAAATGTTGATGCTAAACATTTTAAGGCTTTATGAGAATCAGACCTAAAAACTAGTTCCAAAACTATGACTTCTGGGGAAGAAATGGTAAACTGAAGATGGCTCCATTAAAAACTGAGCCAAAAAAACTGAGGTCTTAAGTAGAGTATGGCTCTTCATAATTTCTTTCTGGACAAACAGAGGACTTAAGATGGTCCACAAGTGATCCAGACAGTTACTCCCCATTAAAAGACCACAAGACAGCTGAGCTGTACCTAGTGGTTTTGGAGCTCTAGATGATGAGGGAATAGCTATCTTCCTCAACCCATGGTCAGCTGCTTCAAAAAGGACACTGGGTTCATATGGTTCCTTTTCTAATCACTTTTGGATATTGCTTATTGACTGCTTTTAAGCTATTAGAATTTTTGGATCGAAAAGATTTATAGCATTAATTGGATGAGTTTCCATCAATCCTTAGTGAAAGAACTTTTAAATACGAGTTTAAGGACTTTTAAAAAATTCTTTTGGAATAAACAGCCAAAAGATTATTAGCACTTTGATTTTAGAAAGTTACAAATGGGCTATGGATCCAGGTGGATTTGAAATAAGATTTTGGAATTAATCATAAGAATTATTCCCATGGAAAAATGTTTTTGTTTTGAATTTTCTTTTTAAAAAATGATAGGATGAGACTTTGAAGATTGGATGCCAGAGAGAATCAGAAGGAACTAAGATTACAACTAAAGTAGAACAGTTAAATTTGACTTTCTTATAGAGAATGAAGCAAAATATTTTAATATTGGTCACATTGAAATATATTTTTGAGCATTGGACTCAGAAGTTAATTTTAAGAGTGTCTGCCTCTATAAATGGACAGTTTAAAATATGTTATGAAACAGGAACAAGTTATGTCTAATAAGATTGAGACTAATCTGAAAGTGAATTTAAAAATAACAGTCTCCAAGAATGATATGGAAAAAAATGCTACACTAAGCTACAAAAGAAGCTGGCTGGTTTCTTACTAATTGAAAGGGATATACAAATAATAAACAAAGTGACCTATTTTTCTATATTGGATTTACAAAAAAGAATTGTTAAAGCATTGAAGAATTTTGTGAGAAAGGGACAAAAAAAAAGAAATCAAGTTTTAGGACATCATTTGAAAAGATCAAAATTGTTAAAAGTAAAAAAAGGAATGTAAAGATGATTTATTTGATCAAAGTTAAAGATTTGTTTATAGATAAGATGTGTAATAAAGGAAGAAGAGATAATTTGTTTTAAGTTACTAAAGTTGTTTATACTTTAGTAACTTGAAGGAGGAAGTCATTTCTTTATATATTTATTTTCTTTTTCTTTTCCATGCTGTAATATTTTTTCTTTTCTTTTTTTTTCTTTCATTTTTAGTTCCTATTAGTTTTATCTTTTTAATTATAATTTTCAATAAAAAAGAAACTAGTGGATGTAATCTAATCTAGATCTCAAAACCAATCTAGCTGCCACATGATCATATGTGTGTTACAATAATAAAATCCAGGTATGAGGTAGGCATGGGTCACAGAGACCAAATGTACATTAACTAGGGAAGGTGGGTTCACAGAACTCCGTTTATGGATGCCACTTAAGCACCATGAGCCATGGTGGCGCAGTGGTTAGAGTGCAGTACTGCAGACTACTTCTGCTGCCTGCTGGCTGCCTGCAATTTGGCAGTTCAAATCTCACCAGGCTCAAGTTTGACTCAGCCTTCCCTCCTTCCGAGGTGGGTAAAATGAGGACCCAGATTGTTGGGGGCAATATGCTGACTCTGTAAACCGCTTAGAGAAGGCTGTAAAGCACTGTGAAGCGGTATAGAAGTCTAAGTGCTATTGCTATTGCTATTTTCAAGCAAAGCCTAAACCTGAAGCAATCTGAGGCCATGTACCTAATCTTTCAGAGAGAAGATGTCTCTAGCCAACGAAGCAGGGGTGGGTTCCTCTCGGTTCGGACCGGTTCTCCCAAACCGGTAGCTGCCCACTGGTGATGTCACGATGACGTCACCGAACCGGATCGGTCGGTGCCGGTCCGTGGGGGCCGCCATCTTTTTTTTTAAATTGTTTTGGATTTTTTTTGGATTTATTTTTATTTTTATTTTTTCCTTCTGAGCATGCGCAGAAGCCGACTTCCGGCACTGTGCATGCGGTCGCCATCTTTTTTTTGGCTTTTTAAAATTTATTTATTTTTTTCAGATTTTTTGTTACTGCGCATGCGCGCGCCCATGAGGCGCGTCCACGCGGCGTGGGAAGGAGCGAACCGGCAGCGAGGTAAGTTAGAACCCACCCTTGCAACGAAGCCACAATCCAACTTCACCTCATCTGTTCTATTAACCCACAATATCTTTGTCTGGACAGAGCCTCAGCTTCTACATCCACATCCAATTGTTTATTCCTCTCCATTGATTGATTCTTCAGCATCAGATGAAAAGAGAGAGATCGGTTGTAATCACTTTGATAATTCATGACAACCACCTGCAAATGTTTGGGTCCCAGCAGATGTTAAATTGTAAAGTTGCGCCATGCTTTAGTTTCAGTTTGGAAAAGGAACGTGGGACTTATGAAACATGAATTTAGTGCCTGTCTGAAACTCAACAAATGTCTCCCTGCAGCAGGAGTGCTACCTGGAAAATGGCACAGATGCTTTAATGAGTCAAAAATGCAAATTCTATGCATTCTGAAGTAAATGCATTCCAAATCAAATCAAATGTAAAATATTCCACCGCCCTTGTAATCAAGGCACCTGTATTCTCCCCCCCCCTTTAACTTCTTTATCTAAACAGAAACTCCAGGAACAAATGACTTTTCCAGATCTACTCCTTTTTCTGGCTCCTCTGTGGGTGACATGCTGTCTCTGCTATGCAATTTTGTTCCCATCTCATTATTTCCCATTTTCTATCTCAGGATTCATTAACTTTCATTAAGCTTCTCATTATGATAACAATGTGTGTGTATATGCAGAATTTTAGGGACTTAGTTGACAACTCACAGGATTGCTTTACCACAATAGTTTGGTACCAAAAAACAGCAAGGGTTGGGAATAACCGAATATTGGGATTCTAGGTGCCTTTTCCACAAAACTATTTCCTGAGTTTTTGTTTTATACAAAGCAATATTTTTTATACAAATATTTCAACTCAAGCCATTTGGAGCTATTCCAGAATCTTCAAAGATTTTGGACTGAAGCAGTCTTTCGCTTCCAAACTTCATAGGAAAAAAAACACCAAATAAAGGAGCATGCCCTGAAAGCACTCCCAACTCAGGAATCCAAAGTTTTGGATTGGATTAATTACCTTGAAAGCCGGCTTATTAGATGCAGTGTCGATAAGCAGATAAGGAGGGCTGAAATGGAGCCATCCAATTACCCAGGCAACGTTACTGAACTAAGGGTGACCTCATCATTAATTGTGGAAGTTGTTTCTCAGCAGTTTCTCTTCGTGTTGAGTTTTGGGGTGAGCATGAAGGCAAAAAGCAGGGGTGGAAAAGGGAGGGAGCAGAGAAAAGTTCACCTAATTTATTTTTCCTTATAAAGCAGAGATTGCCTATTTAAAAATGTGAAGAAAATAGCACATAGTAGGGGGTGTTTTTTTTAATGCTTTTCCCTAGGAGAAATAATAATAATGATCCATCAGAGTTTCTGCTCATTAACTGAAGTACAGCAAATTTTGGACAGATGCAGCTTGTTATAGAGGGATAAGAAAAGGGGAGCCTTTTGAAATGGCCTGACGTCTGACTTCTCAAAAGCCACAAAAAATTAATCGGAAAGGTAGAAGAGCAGGCAAAGTCCTGCTCAAAGTGAATAGGTTGTGGGCAGGGGTGGGTTCTGGATCCTTTTACTGCCAGTTTGTTCAGGGTCGCGCCGTGCGCGCGCAGCAATAAAAAAAATAGCTTCTGCGCATGCGCAGATGGCAGCGCCCACGGAGACACCGACGGAACCGGCTCCGTGACGTCATTGCCCAGCTACTAACGGTTCTAAAGAACCGGTTAGAACCTGTAGGAACCCACCTCTGGTTGTGGGTGTTCAGTGTCTTATTCCACCAGGGGTATGCTGCTAAGTCAATGAACGTAACAAGCGTCTCTCCAAGCTTCCTTGGCTCTTTTCAGTGGAAAAGCAGGTCCAACAATGGAACTGGATAAGTCTCCTGATGATCAGGTGATGCTGTAATCAGGTTCTTACTTTTACTCAAAAGAGTCTTGTGCCAGTCAGAGATATCAGCTAATGAAGATATCCTACTTCAAGTAGCAAATGCCACTGTAGAGGCAATAATATTTCAGGATAAATTGCCTTGGACCCCTCTACTCACAGAGGATGTTCTTTTAATACCAGTGAGCAAATTCTCTTGGTGCTGTTGACCAGAAATATTGTCTGCTTATAGGCAGTGGCATTAGTCACAACAGCTGTGCCCACTCAGCTTTAATTAGTCTTTAGTACACAGCAATGGGAACCTTTGCTTATAATCCTTGTTGGGTGCTTGGATTAGTCCTTTTTTAGAGACTTGCAAGTAACAGTTAAGCCTACTCAAGATACCCTTCGGCCCCCTTTGGCTTGTCTGAACCTCCTTGCATCTCTCCCTCTCACCCTTTTGTATGAAAACCAACCTGGATCCATTTGGAGTGTTGTAAGTGCGGTTCAGAAGGATTGGGAGATGGAAGCTGGCAATCAAGGAGTGGCCTTTGACAGAATGGGAGGAGTGGAAAATAGACAATTGATTCTTATAGTTGTCATCCTGGGTCAATCTCTTTATCTTTCAGTAATTCTCTAGTGTGCCTGCATATTAATCCACTACGTCATGGTATAGCAAAAATGCTAACTTAGCTATATTTTGAAATATCTTGGGGAACGAAGGCAAAGCAACCACAGCTTTCTCCCCCAACCCCACAGTGCCTTTGCTGATCTGTATCTCACTGTGAGGGGGGGGGGAGCAAGATTCACAGTGGCTCATATTTTGTAAGATTCACAAGTTGTATTATACCATGATCAGAGGTGGGTTCCTCCCGGTTCGCACCAGTTCTATAGAACCGGTAGCAAACCGCTGGTGACGTCACGGAGCCGGTTCTGTTGGTGCCGGTCCGTGGACGCCGCCATCTTTTTTGGGGGGGATTTTTTTTAATTTTTTTGCTATTTTTTTTCTTCTGTGTATGCACAGAAGCCGAGTCCCCAGCACTGCACATGCGCCACCATCTTGTTTTTGGTTGTGGGGGGTTTTTTTTGGAATTTTTTTGGGAATTTTCGGCAATGCGCGCGCAGCCACTTGGCGCGGGAGGAAGCGAACTGGCAGCGAGGTAAGTTAGAACCCACCCCTGACCATGATGTTTGGCTTTTGAAGTTATGAGAAGCAGGCAACTGAGCTATTCAAGAAACAATGATTAAACAAGCTATGCTTTAGCATGATGTATGAACCCAGCCATCAGTGGGGAGGGGGATGGAAGGAGACAAAGGAGCAACTGTGGTCATCAAGAGTTAAACAAGATTCCTTTTCCTGTTGGGTGATTAACTTCATTGGGCCAATTCCAACTTCAGCTTCATAATTGTACTGGAAATAAAATAATTAGGGAGATAATGCTTCCATAGGTTCACTGAACCAAATTTATCAGACGAACATTGGGATTTGAGTGGAGCAAAGAAATCCTGCCTATTTTCCTAGGGATACATTCACAGATTGCAGTCTAATTTAAAATCTAAAGTCTTTAAAATCTTAAAGTCTAAACCTTGGCCTTGAAACAACAGGGAGAGAGACGTTTTCCATTTGAGAGGGTTTACAATGGAAGAAAAAAGGAACTCCCAGCATATAAAAAGGTTGAAATGTAAATCACTCCTGCTTTTCATTAGCAAATAGTGGAGGGATATTACTTGTTAATCACTAGAAGGTGGTGGAAACAGAACCTACCAATAAATTATTAACAATTGGAACAAGATTTTACTGACTTTCCCACAACAACAGAAAAAATAATGTTGTTAGTAATTCCTGCGTAGTTGAGCAGCAAATGTACTGTATCCCACATCCGTTTTTCATGACTGTCTAAGTAGACTGTCAACTACTTAGTTACCCAAACACAGTGGTGTGAATAGTAATGGGATTTTAAGGTTGCTCCAAATGCAGTAGTAGTTGGTTTAAAACAAAATTGAAAAAGCTATTTTTCAGCCATTAGCCTTGGTGGCACAGTGCTTAGAATGCAATAGTGCAGGCTAACTCACTCCAGGAGTTCGATCCTGACTGGCTCAAGGTTGACTCAGCCTTCCATCCTTTCGAGGTTGGTAAAATGAGGGCCCAGATTGTTGGGGGCAATATGCTGACTCTGTAAACTGCTTAAAGAGGGCTGTACAGCGCTGTGAAGCGGTATATAAGTCTAAGTGCTATTGCTGTTAAGAAATATCCATATAATAAATGAGACAAAAGGAGCTGGTTAGAAAAACAGAGGTCTTAACTGAAGAAAGAAGAGACCGCAAGATGCAAAGGAGAGATAAGGGAATAAAGGAACCATCAGTCTGAAAAAGAAAATGCCTGTGAAGGAGGTAAAAGGGACACATGGGTAAATAGGAGATACAAGGAGTTAAGGAAGAGTTGAGTGCCCTTGTAACCTGAAATGATTGCTAAATGAATGGTCACAAGTCAAGGATTACCTGTAGTCTAGATAGAAGGCCTGAAATTTACAATTCCCAAACCTTTGGACATATCAATAATCTCTGTAACAACAGGACAATATTTGACTATCCAGCTCCAATTTTGACGTAGATTTCTTAAATCTCTTTAATAGGTAGATGATGTGGGGGAGGGGCAAATGGTAAGCTCCTGGAGAAGATAGCATAATGAGCCAGTTGCTCATTTGACAGATTTCAGCCTTCCAACCTAGTAAAACTTTTTTTTTCAAAGAAAAGCAAAATGTCAAGAAAAAGGGTTCAGCAAAGACAATGGCATTAAATGCAGAGGTGGGTTCCTGCCGGTTTGGACCGGTTCTTTAGAACCGATAGTGGGAATTTCCCCCCGCTCGCTGAATGGGTAGCGATGGCCAGCTGGACACGCCCCGAACCGGCTTTCTCGGCACCGCCGTAGGCGCCACCATCTTGTTTTTCACTTCTGCGCATGCGCAGAAGCTGTTTTTTGCTTCTGCGCATGCGCAGAAGCTGGATTTTCAGCATTGTGCATGAGCGCGCGCCCACGTGGCGTGCAACATGCGCACACCCACGTGGCACGGGAGGAAGTGAACCAGCAGCGAGGTAAGTTAGAACCCACCCCTGATTAAATGGCCCTGTATGATAGAATAGGAGATATGTGAATCTCAGTAATCTCCAGCTAGAAGATTTCCAGCCTAAAGTAAGTCACCACACTAAAGAATATTCTGACTCAGAGTCTATCTTGATTAAGCAACTCAAACAAGAATTTTAACTGGAATGGGAATTATCCGTAACTTCAGTAAAAGAAGATTTAGCAGGAATGTCCAAATAAATTAATAAGGAAATGTCAAAGCAGAAATGCCTGACACAATTCAAACTGCTACCCAAGCATATGATTCTAGCTAGAGAATGCAGTTAACATTGAATTTTTTTTTAAACCCCATGTTTCAGGTATCAGTATTTAATCGGCAGATATACCAGATTGGAGTAGAAGAAATAATCTAAGGTCAGATGAGAAAATGCTGAGAAAGCTGATATAACTGGGGTTTTTTTTTGTGAAAAAAGTTATTTTTCCTGATCAAAAATTATTGGGTTCTGATGATCCTAAAGACCAAAAGACATTTTATTACTTAAGGCTCAAGAGAAATGTTTGTTTGTTTGTTTGTTTGTTTGTTATGTTTATTTGCTGCTTATCTCACTGTAAGGCTACTCTAGGCAGCTTACAATTGTTATGTTCCAACTGTTTAAACTGTGTTACATGGTTCCAACCAGGTCCAGCGTTTGAGCGGGAAAAAGCTCAAACGCTATTGGCTGGTCTGTCTGACAGCTCCCTATAAAAGGGCAAGCTGTCAGACTGCTCTTTGCTGGTTGCTGATACAAGAGCTGAAATAAAGAGCTGTTTTGGAAGTCTGTCTCCTGTCATCTCTACCCACTATCCAACAGTGGCGACGAAGGCTTGGGTTCAGGAGAACCGTGACTGCTTCTTCAGCGATTCCAACCAGCCAGGCAGCTGCCTTTCGGCCTACTCTCTGCCGCGATGTAATTAAGGTCCT
>QLTV01002419.1:3437363-3481033 GCA_003457575.1 Thermophis baileyi | reverse complement strand
TGCTGTGTTTTGCTTTGCTTTGCTTTGCTTTGCTTTGCTTTGCTTTGCTTTGCTTTGCTTTGCTTTGCTCACTCCCTTATTCTCCTGCTCAAGAATATGCCCATAATAGTGTTGATTGTGGTAACATTACTCCAGAGGCCTGGCACTGTAAAAGAACTTCAAAGAGATCACAGAAAAGATAAGGTATATACATCATGGGAATAAAGGATGGATCTGATACTCCAATGCCAAGAATGGCAAAAATGGGTTTTTACAAAGCTGATTTTAGTTGAGGGGTGGGAAGGCTGTGGAAACAAGTCTCTCCCAGTCCATCTGGCAGTTTCTCCAAATAAGAGACATCTTCTGTAGCTTCTTGTGTGGGGTTAGATATTTTTTGAGGAGCAGGTTGACAGAAAGAACAGTGGCTTGATAGTGCCAGGCACTGGTCTGCTGTGAATCAGCCCCCTGCTCAATGGAAAAGCTCCTCCTCTTGTTAATAGCAATAGCAATAGCAGTTAGACTTATATACCGCTTCATAGTGCTTTACAGCCCTCTCTAAGCGGTTTACAGAGTTAGCATATTGCTCCCAACAATCTGGGTCCTCATTTTACCCACCTCGGAAGGATGGAAGGCTGAGTCAACCTTGAGCCGGTGAGATTTGAACCGCCGAACTGCAGCTAGCAGCCAGCTGAAGTAGCCTGCAGTGCTGCACTCTAACCACTGCGCCACCTCGGCTCTTAAGAGGTTAAGAGGTGTCCTTTTTCTTTCCATCTCTTACTCATTCTCCTGAAAAGCTATACTGGAGGGTAGTGCTTTATTCTTCATTGTTCTCATTGTGGTTAGGGAATGTCAACTCCCTAACCACAATGCCATGAGAATGAGAGGAATTGAAATTCAATACTTCTAGAAGGCACCAGGTTGGAGAAGCCTGGTTTAAACTATTTTGAGAGGAGGGATGAAATGTGAGCTTGGAAAATTCCTTTGACTCTGATCCACCTCTCCAGTTCTTTCTTGTAAGAGAGGAATGTTAGAGAGAATGGGTTAGATTTCCCTATCCTACATTATACTAGTTGGATTTGGATCTCTTCATCCAGCCCCATTTTTTAAATCACCAGATGATTAAGATGGAACTTTAGATTTAAGAGTTCAGATATGAATAGGAAGCTCCTTCAGTTGCCACTAGGTTTGTTCCCATAACTGATGCACCTTGATTATCAGGAAATGGGTTATACTAAAAGGAATATGAAGGTCTACAGCCAAATTTCTTTCATGTATGTCTTCTCAAAATATAAGATACATGATGTCAACCCCTTGTGTCTTCCTCAAATTTGTCCTTGCCACACCCCTTTTATTGAGTGAATAAGGCTCATCTAGAAAGGAACAGCAGCCTCTTCATTTTGTGCTCCGATTGGCACATCTTGGTAGTGGAGGTCTAAGAAGGAGAAATCAGGCTGCACCAGGTGTGCATATTCAGATACCTCAATCATTGCTTTCAAATATACGACTGTCAGGGTTCCAAGTAACACCCCCAACACAATAAGACTCCGAGGCTCAAAGTTCCATTTTATTAGAGATGTCATATTGGCACATCTGAGAAAACCCAAATCTGAGAGCTTCTGGGTTTTCTCCACCCAAACGAAAGTTCAAGTCCCTTGCCCTGCACCCACATGTCCATCACACGATCCAATCAGGCACCATCCAAAACTGAAGATGCCTCCCGGTCACTTCATCACAGCTGCAGGGCACAGCGACCTTGACTTTCTGGAAAGAATGTTATTTAGACTACTACATATCACCTACTCCATACAATCCCCCCTCCCATTTTCCCACAGTAGAAAATGTGGCAGGCCTGTATACAAAAAGGTAAAAGATGGCTTCCAGGCCTGACACAGACATCTAGTATCCATATTCCATATTATATAATGCAGCATCCCATTCCTTGCTCCACTCTCTCTTTATTTTGCATGACAAGAACATCCTCTTAATGCTCTTGCTAGATCAATAGCCATATTACTCCCTTGGAGTTTAGCAGTAACAGCATCAGGAAGAGTAGAGAAGAAGGAGCAGATAGTGGGGAGAGAAGACAGTCAGGAGCCCCAGTCATCAAATAAGCTCAGTGTGCTGCTTATCCTTGAAATAATGACCTCCAGTCAATTAGCTAAAAACAATTTGGTGCCTATTCAGCCTTGTCCAAAAGGCCCTCCAGACCACCAGACCATTTGTCAGCCAGGCTTTATACCATGCATTTAAATCAAAATAAAATACTTAGGAGTTTCTTTCACTTTTCTATGCTGATTTTCGGAGATGTGTGTATCTAAAGTTTCAGATAGCTCAACACATATTTTTAAGTGAAAAAAAGTTTTTTGTAGAAAATGTGGAGAAGGAAGGTGGTAGGAATATTGGCTTTGAAAAGGAAGGCTCTGATGGTATCAAAACAGCTGTTCTGGAGTCCTGATAAATTAATATGAATATCTAGAAAGGGATCCAAACACATGCCATTTTCAAGTTTCTTGCTACAGAGATGCCTTTCTGAGATTTTCCAAGGCTAGTTTTTAATAGCACCACACATATTTTGAGGGGGAAATATCAAAACACATTAAGATCCATTGGACACATTACCTGTGCTCCCACTTTCTTACAGTTAGTGTCATCTATGCTTTTTTAAAGGCATGTCATGAAGTGCTTCTCGGAAGTTCCTTAAGAAAGGGGTAATACTGATTTCTGAAGAAAGATTGTGTTGCCTATGACTTGACTCCTACTTGGTTTGCTTCAAAAAACTGATAAAGTTTGTTATTTCTTGCTTAAATGATGGAAACGTAGGTTATCTTAAAATGGATTTTTATTGAAACAGCAAAACATTTTGTCAAGATTAGGAAGGCTATAAATAACTGCCTTTATTAAATTTTTTAGAGTTCTGTCCAATTATTTATTTGGTTGTGCAATTTGCTAGAGATCTCTGTTTTCTTTATTGCTCCTGTAGGCTTATCGCAGAACAAGATTAATTTGGCATTTAAGGCTGGCTAGAGAAGTACATAAAAGGAGAAGTCACGGCACTCAGGAGACACACTTGTGTTCTTGTCACATCATGCATCTCATTGTCTGCAGGGCTGAATTCTGAGAAAACAGGTTTTGCTAGTGGTTTTTTTTTTTTTAAAGGTTTAGAGCTATGCTGTGCTTTGAATTTGAAGGCAAAAAGGTGTTTTGGAGTTCATGGGGATGCATATGTATCTACGTATCTACAACTCCGACAACCTAACATTTCCACCCCCCCCCAGGATTGTTGGTAACTGTGGAGGGCAGCCATGCACTCTTGGGAAACGACCTAGCTGCTATGTTTGCCCAATACCCATGTGCTGCAAAGTACGTATGTTTTTGCTTGAGATCCAAAGGATAGGATTGCCCAGTTATTCCTTGTCACAGGATTCAAGAAGGCATTATTCAAATTACCTGAAAGGCTATTTCTCTAAGCAATTCACTGGCTTTGGAAAAACTTTCTTGGCAAACCATTTCTCCAAGTTCTAAAATAGGATTTGTCTGTTCCTCTCTAAAATCTGGTTTAAGAAGGTTCTTTTTACAAAAATGAAGAAAAATGGGCACAAAGTGATGGAAGATTAACTTTTTGCCATGCGGTTAATTTCCCTATTGGGACGAGGCTAGGGAGAAACTGAGCAGGATTCAAACTATTTTTTCCCAATACAGAAGAGAATGGAGGAAATATGAAAAACAAAGGAAGCTGCTCTCATTTAAGCTAGATCTGAAACAAAAAAATTCAAGATAAATAAGTAATTGCTTCCAATGGAAAAACTTATCTGGATAAAAAAAAAGGAAGACCAGGCTTCGCCCATCTTCATGCCAATTTGGACTGATGATGAATAGGATCATAACGGGCCTGCAGAAGTTATAACCTTTTCTTCCCATGAAACTGGTATATATTTGCTTTAGGGGAAAATCTCCCGATTGATAACATTACATCCGTTTGGCCTTGCGAGTGTGTGAATGAGAGCAGCTTTGGGTGCATGTTGAATCTTGTGACCTTCCCTGGTTCTTTTTCAGCTTCCCACCCAACATAGGAAGGGATAAACAAGCAGATGTTTGTTCATCACAAGACTCACGTATCCCTTTCAACGTTCCCTCTAACAAGGGAAATCGCTGCGCGGCAGTTTGAAACTGCTGCGCGGCGATTCCCTGTCACGTGCGCGGCCACGCAGCAACGTTCCCTCTGACATGGGAAATCGCTGCGCGGCAGTTCAAAACTGCTGCGCGGCGATTCCCTGTGACGTGCGCAGCCGCGCACCTTAGAGGGAACAGTGATCCCTTTCTGTCTAGGGAAAGGAAAGGGATAATAGGACCACCATACAGGAACAACACACAGTCCCCTCTTGTGAACTCTGTTTCCCCAGATATCCAATGGTTCTACCCCAGTTCTAGACATATACTTTCTAAAGTTCTCAATAAGAAAAGGTTTTCCTCCTTTCTGGATCTTTCTCAACCAAGCACAGCTCAGGGTGTCAGCCACTCAACATACCTGTCCAAACTTCTGGCAGACATCTACAGTAGGGTGGCTTGTTAGTGCTCAGATAGCAGCAGCTTCAGTAGGGAGCAGTTGCAACTAAAGTGAAATTAATCCCCTCCCAGTTACTGCAAATGTTGGTCTCAGCATTTTTTCAAGATTTTTAATTTTGTGTCAACCCACTTCTGAGTAGGAAATACTAATGTTTTTTCATCACCACTAAATAAAAATGGCCAATTTGGGGGATTAATGCATAATCTGTCACTCACTGTCTACTTATGGGTAATGCACAGGAATAAATCCACCATCTCTTTGGCAGAAAGCACCCTGCTAATTAATAGATCCACCTTCAAGATACCTTCCCTGAAATATGTAACTCAGATTAAGCAAGTGCTGCAGGCAACACACTCAGCTCAAGGAAGAAAGCAAACATTAAGGTGACTGATGTCCAATAAATGTTCAGAAAACTTCACTTATCTCCAATTTTATCTGCTGTATCCATCCCATTATTAAACTATGTGTAATAATAAATGCAGTTGATATGCACTAATTTGGCTTGACCAGTTAGCACAAATTGCTAACCACTCACTAGGAGCTGAACGCTTAATACTTATCTGAACTGGGACTCATAGATAATTGTGTCCAGAATAAGCCAGGATTGCAAACTAGAATCCGTGCTTTGTTTACAAAATTTGGAGCTTTCCCAGATCCTTGAGTTTGCAATTTGAGTTCTACTAGTTATAATCCCCAGCACCTGAACAGATAAAGGTTTGGGGTGATTCTCATAACAACTTTTAAAAACTGCTCTATTGATACCTTCACCCAACTACAGAGAATATGCAGAAACAACAGATTTGAATTTGTACACTGTGGGCATCTTTTGCTTTTTAATTTCCGGAAAAGCTTTTGGCTTTTTTCTTATGTTGAAGAAGTCCTGATTCTAAAATAAGTGTACCCATTTAAGGTGAATGTGTCTCCTTTTAAAATGCAAAGCGCCGTGATTTGCATCTTAAAACAACCTCAAACGTCCAGCATAGGGAAAGCATTCTATGGGTACTGCTAAACTTTATCAAATCACAGCTATTCAATTAAGGCTTTTGTCAACTGCCTATGTCCCATTCTCTTTTATGAGAGCCAAAAGATGCTAAAGATAACATGTCCTACATCAATAATAGGACAGCCCTTTCTTTGCTTCTAGTGAATGCAGTACCAAGGTTCATGTTTTTCCAACCTGGATGCTTTCCAGATGGCCATGTTGAGAAACTCAAAAGTTGAAATCTATGCATTTGGAGGGCACATAAGTTGGGAAAGACTGATTCGAGGTCCTTAATTATTTGCCTGATTTTACATGCTCCAAAAAAGGACTTCTGCAATTATTCTAGATCATCAAGTAATTTTCAGATCCTAACAATCATTTAAATAGATTTTCTTCATGATGATCTGTTCCTCACCTGGTCATTCAAGTCTTCCAACTGTGCATTCATTGCCACTGTAATTATGTCCATCCACCTTACTACTCACTATCCTTGTACTTCCTTCCACCTTTTCCAGCAGTAGACCCTTTTCCAGAGAGCTGGGTCTTGACATAATGTGTCCAAAGTAAGATAATGCTCCAACATTGAAATTCAAAAGCAGCAATATTTTTCCTATCCTGCTTACATTGTGGTTATAATTTTTATAACATGATGTGTTTTTGGTATGTGATACCAGAGAAATTATCAAGAATGTCTGAACGCATCCAAATGTATTGGAAATGTGAACCATACTTTTTATTGCTATAGCTTGCAGATTCTCTGCATTTTTGACTGTCAGGGTATTGTCATTAGTGTAGTGCAGGTTATTAATGTTTCTTCCTCCAATTTTAAAACTACAGGAAGTACCGTATTTTTCAGACTATAAGACGCACTGGAGTTTAAGACGCACCAAGATTTCGAAGAGGTAAACAAGAAAAAAAAAACAGTTTTTGCCCTCCCCGGCCCCAGGAGCACTCTGCAGGCCTCCCAAACCCTCTGCGCGTCCCGTTTTTGTGAAAAACGGGCCTGTTTTTGGCGAAAATGGGACGAGTAGAGCGGGGTTTTGGGAGGCCAAAAATAGCTGTATTTGGTGTATAAGACGCACCAACATTTCCACCCTCTTTTGGGGGGGGGGTGGAAAGTGCATCTTATACTCCGAAAAATATGGTATTTGGATATGATAACAACTGGGACCAGAATTTCTGTTAGTAAACAATGCAGTTGTAGTATTATGTCACATGATCACATAGTTCAGTGATGGTAATCTTCGTAGTCCCTATTGCTGTCATTAAACAAGGACTGCAGGTCATTAAATGAGGACCTCATGTGACCGTGACATGGGAAGAGGCTCTGAAACCATGTCCTAGCCAAGCAGGCTGGTACACAAGAGCTACGGGGAGCTGCTTGGGAGAAAAAGCAGGAAGAGCAATAGCAACTTATGGGAGCAACTTGCAATCTCCTGCCAGCTTCCCCATTGGCTTTGCATGTGGGAAGCTGACAGGAAATGTCACAAAAGACATTCAAGTGACCCCGACACACTGCAACCATTGTAATTGCAAGCTGGTTGCCAAGTGCCTGAATCACAATCATGGGATTGCAAGGATATTGCAGTCACCACAACTTTGAAGACTGCTTGTAAGTTCTTTTCATTCAGCACCAACGTAACTTTAATTTGTTGCTAAATGAGTGGTTGTAACCCAAGGACTACCTGTACACGCATCTTCTCCTTCCAATCCAGCTTCCCTTAGTATACTACAGCATATAGATTGAACAAACAAGAGTTAAGAATAGAGTCTTATCACACTCCTTTGCCAACCTGGAGCCAGTCCGGGTCACCATATTCTGTCCGTACTGTGTCTTCCTGACCTGTATATAGATTTTTTACGAGAACAATGAGACGTTCTGGGATTTATCTGAGCACATTCCACAGCTTGATCTGATCAATTGAAGGCTTTTCTATAATCAGTGAAACACATATTTTTGGGTTTTTTTTTTTTTTTTTGGCTTTCTCAATTATCCAGCAGGCATCAGCAAAAAATGTCTCGTGTTCCTCAGCCTTTCCTAAAGCCAGCTTGAAATCTGGAATTTCTTTTTTCACGCAGGGCTCTAATCTGTGTTGGAGGATCCTAAGCATTATTTTGCTAGCATGTGAACACATAAGTAAAGCTGTAGCCATATGAAGACCATAGCAGAAAGGATATGAGGAAGAGAATTCTGTCTTGCACAATGAAATTCTCCTTTCAAGCAAGACAGGAAACCCAGCTCAGACCCAGTCTAGCACAACCTCTAGATTTCACTACTACTCTCTTAGTAAAGGTGACTATTGCTATCTTAAAAGCATCTCAATGTTTGCATATCTGCTCACTTCCCAGATAATTCGTTCTAGATGCTGCACTGCCAAGCAATTTTTGTTTTCCATACAGCCGAAGAGACAAATGTCAGTTTACTGACGTTTAGACAAAATGCACAAAAACATGTCAGAGAATTTTGCATTTTAAAAAGCATCCCTTTAATCTGCATAGCCACAGCACAGGTAGGGAAGAAATGTGTTTCCGGACAGATACATTTTTTAAAAAGTTTTTACTGAATTAGAAGCCAGTTTTCCATTTAAAAATAAAAGGCTGCAGCTTCATTTGGGGGTTCGCAGGGGTTTGGGAGAACCTCTAGCTAAGATTCTGTGCAGTTCGGAGAACTCCCAAATCCCACTCCTGGCTGGCCCTGTCCACCCCTCCCCTCCCCTCCCAGGAGTCCCCACGCAGCCCATTTTGGATGCAGGTAAGTGCAGGGAGCACGCGGAGGCTCGGGGAGGGCGAAAAACGGGCCTACCAGCCTCCGGAGCCTGGGGAGGCCATTTTCGCCCTCCCGGAGGCTCGAGGAAAGGCTCCAGAGCCCAGGGAGGGAAAAAACGCCCCCCCACCGTGGTGCAGGAGGCCGACTAGGCCACGCCCACCATGGCCACGCCCACCCAGCAACCCGGCAGAGAACCCCTTGCTAAAATTTTTGAAGCCCACCCCTGCTCTTAGACATGAAAGCCAGCTGAATGACTCTCTCTCTCTCTCAGTCCAACTCACCTCATTGGGTTGCTTTGGGGAAAATAGGAGGAGGAAAGGAATATTCACTATGATCACCACTTTGAGTGATTTATAAAAATTATAATGGGCAAAAATGAATGAATGAATGAATGAATGAATGAATGAATGAATGAATGAATGAATGAATGAATGAAAATTCTGAAATATATAAATATTTGCTACTCAAGCTAAACAGAATTGGAAAGCACCTTATGTATTATAGTTATATACGGTACCACATACAAAATTAAAAACTTTTGAGTGCAAATTTACAGATACACTGAACCCAGTGGAATAGAACTTAGAATCAGTCTTAATCCCAGTGATTCTATGGCTGATGATAAGTGTGTGCTGTTAAATTATTTAACATTTGGTTTGACTGAGCCTTTGAATTTTGGGATTTGTGTTGATTATCACCTATGCTGCCTTTCAGACATCCTTGCCCCAAGACTACCATCTGTAGCTGTCTCTCAAAAGAGCCTCTTCTCATGTTTTTCAGAATGAGGCCCTTTTAATACTTTATATTTGGTTTATTCCATTCAGAACAAAATCTCACAGAAGAATGTTTCCATTCAGAACCATTTTGCAAAGATTTTGGCTAATCAGATAAAGTAACAGGCTTTAAAAACTTGCATTAAGAATGGCACCTCATTGACTTACAAATGATTCCTCTGAGGCTAATCCTAGCCAGAGACATCTTATGTCATGCTAAGGAAGAATTGGGAAAATTAGATGCAGTAGCAGAGGGTTAGCAAGAGTATATATCAAAATAGGGAAGCCAAACAGAGCTTCAGAAGAGACTAGATGCAGGCCAGTCAAAAACAGCTTGGGGGGAAAAAAAGCTCTTTAGCTTTACTTGCCCACTCAGGGATACTTATTTATGCCCTGGGATATTACAACTTGCTTATAAACTGAAGGACTGCTGTCAGTGTTACTGCATCTTTTAGCACAACTGATGACAACCTTTGGGTTATATCTAAGGAACTCTTCTTGTGAAATGGCTTCAATCAAATAGTCTGTTGGAGAGACCCAGGGGATTCTCTGGACACAATGTGGAAGCTGTAGGAGAATAGTAGGAAACAAAGGTCCCATTACAGAGCAGAAGCCAATTTGGGTCAAGCTGAATTTTCTTCTTAAGCAATACAGTAATCCTATCCCCACTTCGGTGGAATTTAAATGTGAACAGACCAGATTGGGCCATTACTTTCTTTTCTCTACTTTGGGATCCTCTTTCTAATTTAAATTGTTTCTTTTCCTCCTTAATAGATTTTTGTGGAAAGATCACCTCTAAAAACTGTACAAATGAGGCCCAGGATTTGCATAGTAAAAGCCTTTTCCCAGGATGCATGCTTGAAAGCAAAAAGACAAGCAAAGGGAAAAGCGCAATTTGTTTTTGTTTCTGTTTCCTACCCACCTTGATAAAATTCAGGAGTTGTTAGAACAGCACTTCAGGGTGTCTCAGGAAGAGGGAATATTTAAGGAGATATGAATAATATTTGCAGAGTGCCCTCCCAACGGTTCCACTAGGCTCAGCACCTTTACTCATGCCTCTATGATAAAAATAGCTGAGAGATGGGAATCATCTATTTCCATTTGCTTGAAGTGCCTTCTAACAAAGTTTCCAAGGTCCGGAGACATTGCCAAGCCCCTCTTGCTGGACTGGGTAGAATGGAGGAAATAAATGCATTTACAGACCAATAATATTCCAATCCACCAGTACTAGGAAAGACAAAGAAAGGAGACTAACACATATGAGGGCCGGACAATGATCTGGATTTGAAGAGGAAAAAGTGATTCATGGCATGTGTAGGTGTGCACCTTGCACCTGTTGGCACAATCCCAGGAAGAGATGTCTTCTATTTCAGGAGTGCTGCCTGGTGCATCATTCTGTGCCCATATGCACTGCTCCAAGCAATCATTTCCCCTTCAGATCCTGCTTGTTTGCTAGTCCTAATTTATTTTATTTACTTTTATTTATTTATTAGATTTTTATTCCGCTTTATTACTGTATAAGTAACTCAAGGCAGCTAAAATACCTAATAACCCTTCCTCCTCCTATTTTTCTCCAGAACAAAACCTTGTGAGATGGGTTGGGCTGAGTGAGAGTGACTGGCCCAAGATCACCCAGCCTAAGGCAAGACTAGAACTCGCAATCTCCCGCTTTCTACCTTGGTGCTTTTGCTACTAGATCAAACTGGCAATCATCAGTTTCATCTGCCTCACCCAGACTATAGAAACAGAAATTCCCCAATAGCTGAAGTTCATGGAAAGAGCAGAGAAAGATGGCAGCTCTCTCCTTTTTCAGCAGAATTGGCATTCTCTAAAGCTCCCCACAGGAACTAGAGAGAGGCTGTTTGCTCCAGAAAGTTTGCCAGAGGTAACAAATCTTCACTGGTTTGTTGTCCTTGGAAATCCCAGTGCAGAGGCCTTGGTGAAAGACACAGGGAAGAGAACACTGCATGTAACTAAAATAGACTAATTTTAAAAAAAATTAAAAATGGGAGGGATGCTGAGAATACAGTACATGAAGGTCTGGCATTCCATCCTTCCGACCAGATATTCCATTTCAGCCTGCCAGTTCTGAATACATTCTGCTGATTTGGGATGCCAGGACAGTGCACAGATACTGTTAATACACAGTTCTCTCAGTCTTCTTTTCCTGAGCTCCCTGAGGTATCTTGGGTGTGGAGTCCTATTTCTTTAGGGGGATTTCAATGTCTCAGTCAGGCGTGGCTCAGTTTTCACATCCTCTGTGATATCATGGATTTGCTCAATTTGTTTCATCTTTTCAATGGCATGTGGCAGGCAGGGCTGAGCGTTCCAGGGCCAATAGAACTGGAATGTCATATATCAGGGCAAAGATCCCCAACATTTTGGGCCAAGGAGCACAGCTGAAATTTGGGTTTGGGTTGCCATGATAGGTCCCATTGACTAGCAGGCTAATGAAGCCCTAGGCTGCAGTCCTTTGCTCAAGGTATCTCCAGGTTTCTCTGTCACCCTTTATGTCATTATGTCATTATGTCAATGCATTATTAGAAATACAGGTTAAACTAGAAGTGTTGCTTTGCAGTATCTAACTTCCCATTCATTCTTTTAAAAAAATTAAATACTCTAATACGAACAAAATTAAGGAGGGAAGAGAGTTCGGAGGATGTGAAAGAACATGTCAGTGGGCAATCTGTGGGGATTCAGCAATGAGTAACAGATCTGTCTCTTAAACCCGATATGGATATGCTGTTAAAGGAAAGGGTTATTTCTTTTCCTCAGGGCACGGCATGTCTCAAGAATAGCAATACAGAGCTATTTCAGATATTGAATAAATGAGGAGAATGTATGAAGAGCCCTGTTGCGTGACCCATCTTAGACCAGTGCTTTTCCTAGTAGTCCACCAGATGCATCTGGGGAACTTGCAAGCAGAGGGTATAGACATACTCCTTTCCCCTGGTCCTTCTACAATTACTCTTTTGAGGTTTCTGCCCCAACCCAGAGGAACATTGAGTTTTCAAGACCAATTGCCCCCAATAGGCCCACCCACCCTGAATTTATCCAATTGAAGTCATCCAGTTTGCTGGCCACCATTCCACCTGTTAATTACCCCGTGTGAAGGAATGCTTTGGTTGGTTTCTTTTAAATCTCCTTCCACTCAGAGCCATTGGAAGATTCTTGTCCCACTTTTTCGAAAAAGGGAGACAGTATATACGTCCCTCCTGAGCTGCCTTTTTCCAGGGCCAAAAAGCCCTGATCATTTTGATTGCTGTCTTCTGCCCACTTTCCAGCTTTGTTAACCTATTCAATTCAAATGAATTGAAGGCGAACTTGCAGAGAATTGAACAGATCCTTGTAGAAAGTAAGACTTTTCCATTTGTGCTACTGCTTCTTATCTGGGAACAAATCACCCTTGTTTGTTTGTTTGTTTGTTTGTTTGTTTGTTTGTGTGTTTTCAGTTCATTGTCCTTTCTGGATAATTTGATTTCCCAGCATAATTGTTCATTATAAGCATCAGGGATAGGCAGAGGCAAACATTGCGTCTCCTTTTCTCTTTAAGATTCACCCACAGAAGCCAGGTGCAAATGGCTTGTTATGTTCACACGTTATTGTTATAGCTTTTTGAAACAGAGAAACTGTTCAAGGGGGCTTTTTCATGTGAATTCATTTTACTTCTGAATGATCTTTGAGAGCCAGTTTGGTATAGTGCTTAAAATGCCAGGCTAGAAATGGGAGATGGTGAGTTCTAGTCCTGCCTTAGCCAGCTGGGTGATCTTGGGGCCAATCTGTCAGTCCTACCTAGCAAAAGCAAACCACTTCCAAACTCTTGCCTTGAAAATTGTAGGAACTAGTCCAGGGAGTTGCCAAGAATCAACACTGACATAAAGCCCCCCCACCCTCTCTCTCTCTCTCTCTCTCTCTCTCTCTCTCTCTCTCTCTCTCTCTCTCACACACACACACACACACACACACACACACACAAAATATACACACATATGATCTTTAATCTGGCACAATTGCCTACTTGAAACAAAGTGCTCTATTTTGTTTCCCCCAAAAAACTCAAAGTCAGGGCTGAAAAAAATGAAAGGGGACCAGAATTAAGGAAGAGGACATTTCTGAAGGGTTCTGAGTGATTTGGTTTCCATACCAGAACTGAGCCAACATATTTTTCCTGGAGGGCAGAATTACAGCTGTTGTCCAACTACAGATCTGGGATCTGATCTAATAGATCTGCATCAGAGAGAAACTTGAAAAGAAGGCATTCTTCCTTTGGAATCTTATGTGGTCTAATAGGCCTTAGCCTTCTGGAAGAGGTTGCCTTCATATGTCACTGCTGTCAACTTTGGGTGGGGGAAACGAAGCCCTCAATGAAGGGGGGTTGTGTGTGTGTGTGTGTGTGTGTGTGTGTGTGTGTGTGTGTGTGAGTGAGTGAGTGTGAGAGTGAGTGTGAATAAATAAGCCTTTTGTTTTCAAGGTTAAATAGCCAAAAATGCAGCTCAGAAGGTTCCATAAAGCTTTAGCTTTCAGCGACACACAGCAGAAACAATAGCTGATTCTGCCTCTTTCTCTGGCCCCTGACCTTGGGGTTTTCCTTGTCCCTGCTGGGAAGGCCTCTACTCAGGACAGCCTCTGTGTCAGTTTTCCCAGGACTTTTAGGTTTTCTTCTCTGGTCCTGCACAATTGGGATGCGAGGAAGGGACGGTCTGAGCCTCCCTTTTCAAAACCCAGGGGGAGTTTACTGATTAATATTCATGAACAAGGAACAGTCTGCTTTTTGTTGCTATGGCCTTTTCCCATGCAAGGTGGGTTTAGAGGGAGGAATACATTAAGAGAGGCAGAGAGACACACATGCACACACAACCTGTCACAAGGAACTAAGCGTTGAATTACCCAAAGGCAAGGGCCTAAGCAAGACATAAAGGGCTAATGTTAAATACCAGCGAAGGGTTTTGCTTTGCTTTGTTTTAAAGTAATCTTCCCCTGTTGCTATCTTTCTGTATGTACAAATTACATTATTTGATGTAATAATGTTTGATGTCATACATTATTTTATTATTTGACTTTTAGAAGAATGGGGTTTCCAAAATATCCAGGATCACAGAAGATCTGCGCTTAAGAGAGAAAAATGTGTGCATGTGCACACACACACACAATTCTTTTCAGTGAATGATACAATGATTGTGCTTTTGTTGGAGGAGATCTGCATGTTGAACATTCTCTAGTGTAGCTAAGGAACAAGATCTCAATTTGCCCAGAGACAAACTTGGCCTCCGATCTCTAACCATAATATAAACCTGAAGTTTCTGCTCTTAGCAGCCATAGGGTAAAATCAATACAAAATACAAGAGTGGCAGCTGAACAGAAAAAAAAAAAAAGCAAAGATAGTCAAAACCAAGAACTCTGGAAATACATAGCAAAGATTCCTTGTGTTAGATTTTCAGAGTTCTTCAAAGCTTGCCTATTTTATTTTAAAGGATTGCAATCTTAACCCACTAAAGTAAAGTCAGATCAGGATTGCAAAATAACAGTATTAAGAAAGCCATGGAGACCATCATTTTTAGCTAGGGAGGCTGGGTAGATGTATTTTGAGTATTGGCAAACTCGCACATATGAGAGAAGCATCCATATATGTGCATAATATCTAAATCATTCATTGACATGCCATGTAAGGCAGCATGTATGGTGAGCATTGTATGATAGGCTTCTCTGTTGTTGTTTTCCTGAGTGGTGGGAAACATTTGATGCTTTGGTGTTTGATGCACCCAATAGCTGTGCGGATCTCCAGTAGTCCTCTTAACTGGCTGTTGGGGGAATCTGACCCTTGACTAAGAAGTGTCTCAAAAGGTAAGGAGCTAAACTAAAACAAAATCCTTGATGATCAAGCTCCTTTGTTATTAGAAGGGTATGAAGTAGGATTTTACCATAATTTACAGCTCAAAGCAAGTTCTGTCATTACAGCCTGAGAATTTCATTACCTTTCACAAGCTGAGCTGGTGTTGCTTAATGCTAGTTTAATTATTTAACATCTTTCTCCACTATTGAGTCGAGGTGTTCCCCATCATGAAATCAACAGAAAACTTGATTGGCATAAAATGTTCTAGTCCCACTCCTAGTCCCATCCCTATTTCTATGGTCTTATCTCCAGTTACTGCAGTCACCTGACTTCCCTCCAGGGTAATGGATGACAAGCCCTAACAGATTTTACAGACAGTAAATTTTACAGTTGCTGTTGGCTCAACAAGGGTCAAGGTCATCCCCACCTCTGAGCTAAAAAACACAAACCATTCATTCTTGAGAAACCATAAAAATATACCGGCATCCAATATGCATGCCTCAACTGGTGATCCCTATCTTGCCTCTGCAGCCACTCTTCTAGGTTGCCACCAAAGGGTGATGCTTTCATTTACAGTGTGCAACCTGTTAAGGAAATAAATTAGTAAATGTCGCTGTCTAGTTGCCCTACACTCACACCAGAGCAGAGAACTGGTGTCATACTTTAAAAAATAATCTTTTTTTTTTAAAAAAACCTCATCTGATATCATTCTTCTTAATTGGAGCAGGAAGGGAGATAAGTTTGACTGATGGCTAGATCACAGCAAATTTAACCATCGGTCAAAACTTGTTCCTGGCTTTAGGCAAGCATTTCGTAGACACCCATTCCCAAGGAGTTTGACTAACAGCTGACTTATACAGGAAGGGGACAATTTTTGGTGAAGTAGGAGGGAGAGATGACCTTCCTGCTGCACTGTGCTTCTCCTTACAGCATTGGTCAACTTTAGACTGACTTCTTTTGAACGAGGTTCAAAGAGTTTCCTAATTGCTAAATCTGGATTCAAAAGGAACTTGACTAACACCTGAATGGGTGGGGGAGATGTGTGCAGTGAACTGAGAAACACTCTCCCATTCCACAGCGCAGGCCACTTTCCCAGCCCAGCTCAAATTTTTACTTCTTGCATATTAATTATTCTTGGATTTGGATTGTACTGATTATTTCACCAGACCTTCCTGTGGTCCCTGAAGGTCTTTCTTGTGCTCCATGGAGCAGGATACACAGTACAATTTTAATAGCTTTAAATGGTTTTTAAAGACAAGGAATGATTTCACGGATTAATTCAAGGATTGAATTAATTTGAACTAAATTGAAATGTTTAACATTTCTTAGAACCAGTAGTGGGTTCTAAAACCCATTGCTACCGGTTCATGCGCGCAACGCTTCTGCGCATGAGCAGAAGCGTCCCGGGCGGGTGGGCGGAGCCTCCCGCTGCCGCCGCTGCTACCAGTTCTAAGAACCGGGCCGAACCGGGAGCAACCCACCGCCGCTTAGAACCCATGAGATGATTTTATGGGAATTTCCATGCAGCCATGGAGCTGGAATTCTTCAAAGCCAGTTTTTTCAAAGCGAATTAAAATTACATCAAAATCTGAAACAATTAAAATTGACAAAACAACACATTTTTTAAAACATGCATAACTATAAAATCTGCAGCCCAACTAAAATCTCTTTTGAAATGTGGTCATTGTAACATTTAACACAGAAAACATCAGCTCATAAGGTCATGTCTAGAAGTGCTACTATGAGTCGTGGTGGTACAGTGGTTAAAATGCAGTACTGCAGGCTAATTCTGCTGACTGCTGGCTGCTAGCAGTTCAGCAGTTCGATTCTCACTGGCTCAAGGTTGACTCAGCCTTCCATCCTTCTAAGGTTGGTAAAATGAGGACCCAGATTTTGGGGGGCAATAGGCTTAGAGAGTCCTGTAAAACACTATGAAGCCATATATACTGTAAGTCTAAGTGCTATTGCTATTGCTATTGCTATTGCTACTGCTACTGCTATTGCTATTGCTATTGCTATTGCTATTGCTATTTTATTGAAGATATTTGGTTGATGGATGTCTTCCTACAGACTGTTTTATGACAAGAGGTCTGATGGGCATGAGCAGAGGATTCTGGGCAAATATGCTCCAGAGTAACTCCATTGTTGGCCCCCTAGGCTAGAGATTTTCAGGTGAGGCCTTTCCATGGGAAGTCCTCCTCTCTGGCCCCATTGATTAGCATGGAGTGTACAGTAGACAGGAAGAGTGATACTATGCAGCATCTGGATCAGAGGTGGGTTCGGACTGGTTCTATAGAACTGGTAGTAACTTGGCGGCCTGGGTCGCTAGAACCGGCAGCGACCCAGGCCTGCCATGCCCCCGAACCGGTTCTTTTGTTTTTTGCTTCTGCGCATGCGCAGAAGCTTTTTTTAAGTACTGCGCATGCGTGAAGTGCATAGCGCATGTGCGAAGCGCATCACTGAGTGAACCGGCAGCAAAGAAAAGAAGAACCCACCCCTGATCTGGATGGATTTGAATTCTCAACAATGAGGCCCCTTTGGCTCTTCCCAGTGTCTGTGATTAGGCACCACTAGTGATGTAAGTGCTGAACAAGATTTTTTTAAAAAAACAACAACAAATTTCTATTAAAAAAGGAACAAGCATAGAACTGCGAAGAAGAGGACTGCATTGTGCCATATGTTTTTCCTCTGGTGAATGGGTGTATTTCAGTTAATTCTTTCAAATTCTAATTTTCTGGGAATATGTATTTATTATTACAAATACTTCTATGCCGCTTCAATTATAATGACTCTATGTTGCTTACAACATAACATAAAATCCATACATTAAATCCATCAATAAATTATAATAAATCAACAATTGTCAAAATTATAGAACAGTAACAATAATTAGTAGTATCACATAAATTCAACATAGTAATTATGATAATAACATCATAAAATCAGAATACCAAGCAGCCAGAGCCTTGCTACGATCCCCAAATATATATTTGAAAAACCACACTTTAAAAGCTTCCTGTAACACCTGGAGTGAGTGTGTGGTTCTTGTACCTGGTGGGAGATTGTTCAACAGGAAGGAATCTCCTACACAAAATATTCATTTTCTCCTCATCCATCATAACAGGATGGGAGTCTCGATAGACACTTGCTACAGACGTGCTCTAAATAGGCAGGTGGTTTTATAGATAACTGGGTCCCAACTGATGTACTTTACAGGTGATCACCAGCACCATGAATTGCACCAGAAAACAAACCAACAACCAACTTCAGCTTCTACAAGATTGGTGTAATGTGGCAATACCAAGTTCTCCTGCTTAATATTTTGCGCTAGTTGCAGTTTCTGGGTGGTCTTTAAGAGCAGTCCCATTGGAGCACATTACAGTAGTCCAGTCATGAAGTGACAAGACCATGAGTGGCTGCAGTCAGTGCCTTATGCTCTAGGAACAGATGCAAAGGTCCTCCTGACTAAAGTTTACATCTGCTGTTCTACAGAAGCTGAGCGCCTAGTAGCACAATCTATGTAGACCTAAAGTTGGCATTGTTCCAGAGTCAGTCCAAAACCACAGCGACTCTATCTTGCTAGAGTTGAGTGGCAACCTGTTTTTCCTCATCCAGACCCTTCAGCTCTTGGCACTGGATTAAAAAATGTCAACACATCACCAAGACACTCTGAGATAGAGATGCATATTAATGTTGTTTGATGACTTTCTCACTAGTGTCATGTATATTTTTATAAAATGGGGGAAAGGTTTGAGCCCTAATGGACTTCAAGTTGGAGTACCAAGAACTCAGTTTGTACTCCCCACTAGACACTGACTGGAATCACGTACTTGGGAAGGAACTTGAACCATGAAGAACTATGTCCCAATTCCCAACCCTTATGGGTAGTCCAAAAGGATACCATGAAAGATCTAGCAGAACTAGTAGAATTGCACTTCCCACATTTAAGTCTATAAGGTCACATATAAGAAACTACTACCATTTCAATTCCATGCCAGGCCTGAACTCTGACTGAAAAGGGTTCAACATTTCATTTCTTACAGAATTCTCATACAGTAATCAATTTTGACTTGTAGAGGCAAACAGATTTTTTTTAAAAAAACTCTTTAGAATGACCATATTGTTTTTATTGTCAGTGTTACGATTTATTTAAATGGTTCTTAACAGACTGTTGCTATTCTTAAAAGTTATAATTTCCAACTCTTTATTATATACAAGTTTTAAACATGGTTTTTAATTTTATTTTCCTTTCCTCACCTAGGTCCTCCTTTTTCCTGACTGCTGCATTGTCTCCTGAAGTGCGCAGTACTACGCCACATCTCTCCCTTTGTTAGATAAAAACAATAAACCATAATAAACCAACTCTTTTAACATTAGACAATATCACTTTTCCAAACATGAAATATATTCACAAACAGAAGACCCACCTATAAATACATAAGCATGTCATGCAATCTAGATGGTCTTCTAAGAATTCTACCACTTTTAGAAATGATCCCTTAGGTGAAGTTCAGCTCAGTTCTTCCAGCATCTTCTATGATGCTGCAGTCTCCAGCTCCAATGTCCTGTGATGTAGGACGCTCAGTATCCCGAGATACAGCACTCACCCTCTCAGAAATAGATGGAAATACAGTATTACATCATTGCATTCCAGCTGAGATGGAAAATCTTTCACAGACGCTAGATATTCCTAATTCAAATACTACCATCTTTGGTGTTTAGCTAGTTTACAGGAAGACTCAGAAAAGTTCCAAATGATAACATATTCTTATATTTGAACTCAAGTTTGTCACCAGCCATCTTATTAACAATGATCCAAATTTAAAACTGCATTGTTTAACTTAATGATTTCTTCGTTGGTGATGGTCTCTAGTGGTCAATCATCCAGCTTCATATCAAGACAGAGATTAGGAAGTTTAACATGAATTTCTCAAGAAAAGATACAAGATGGCAAGTTTTCCTTTAATACTTATGTGCAACAGAACAATATGCTATCATAGTTTTAGATAATTCCTTTTTCCCAGTTCCTCCCTTCATAATCTGCAGTCTGTAGAGTTTTTCAAATTGTGATAAAAACATGCTATCTTCCCATTTCTCTTGAGATAATAAGAAGATACAAAATATATGGAATGCCACAAGATTGGAAAAATATTGAAGCAATTTGACACACAAATTGCTGGGCATTATCTGTAAGCATGGCATAAGGATAAAATGAGCAAAAATGACGTAGTACACTGACAATGGCATCAGCCATTGAAAACAGTTGTGTTTCTTCTTAATAGGTTCTTCACACAGAGTACATTGAAATTTAAAACTTTTTATTACGTAACCATTGTAGACATAACACAGTTCTCCATTTGGTCCTCTAAGGCATTGGTTTAAAACTGCAGTAGAATATTTAAGCACTGTTGATATATAAAGACCCACATCTGACTGAATTAAAAAGAATAAACATTTTAATGTAGGACCTTATAGTCTCCGTGAGTCTTTTAATCAGAATCACATAAGATTGCATTAATTTGATGTTACTTGATCAGTTTAATTATTGTTTATTTGGTCTGGTCTAGTTTAGGATATCCAATTCAGTTTAAATATCCTCCAATAATTAGTTCACTCTCCTTGAAACTTTTAAAACAGAAATAACTATTTACTGTAAATAATGAGGTAGCTAGAATTGAATATATGCAATTATGTCATTCTCTTGTACCACTCATCTTTTTACAAAAACATATATTTTCCTGGCATATTTGACTTCTATCCTAAATTCAGAGTATCCAGTAAAAGTTAGATCAGCTCTTTGGGGGGAGTTCAAGGTACTGGAAATCTTTTCTTGCCTCAATCCCCAAAATTGAAGGAATATATTTTAATTTCTACCACAACTTTTTCCTAAATGTTTCAGCTTAATTAAAAAGTAATAAAATGCATCAAAGTCAGACCAAGTCCCCAGTATGTATATATGTATGCATGTATGTATGTTATACGTATATATGTATATATCTCTTTAATCTAATGAAAATTCAGCTCAAAATAACAGAAAGACATTCTAGAAACTATTAAGTCAAGACTCCTACCATCTTTGGTTTCTTCTGTGACCAAGTGTATTCCACATTCATGTCTAAACACAAAAACATTGGAGGGGGGGGAAGCAAAGACAAGGATCTTCCATCATCATGTTACTGGATGAAAGATAAGAGTGTGTTACGCCAGCTTAATTTGGTTTAGTACACAGCGGTTGAAATGTTGCTGTTATGGTAATTTTCATTGTTATCATTTTTATGCATCTTCCAAAGAGTTGAGTATGTTAATTGTGGTTCCTCCAGCACACACTTTATCTTCTTGGGTATCTCCAAGCCTGGCAAATTAGACTGAGAAGTAAGAGCTCTAAGATTTTGAGTGTGTGACTTGAAACTGAACATGGGTCTCCCTGGTTCTGGTCTAATGATTACAATAGAAATCATTTATTACTTAACTGTTGGCATTATAATAGTACTCATAAAGTAAGTAGTGTTGATTCTTAGAATGCTGAAGCTTGTTTGTAGGTACTTTCTTAAGAAAGAGCCATGCTTACTTTCTGGTACAGTTGGCATTTCATGAGGTGCAGTGCAAGACATTACGGCTAGAAAAAAGTCATTGTACTAGTGAGATAAAAACAAATTAAGAATATGGAGACAACCCATATCTTCTAATCCTAATTTATGTTAATTATTTTAACAAACTTGATTACAAACTACTTTACAACACTTTAGAGAAAAATGTATGTGTGTGCATGCGGGGGTTGGGGTTGGGGCTGAGTGTTTAAATATTGGATGAGATTGTCTGTGCCAGCTTTTTTTCAGCCCTTGAAGAAGAAGGAGAGGTGTCTAATAATGCTGTATTCACTGTAGGATTCCCACAATCCTGAATCAGAGTTGGGTTCCTGCCGGTTTGGACCGGTTCTTTAGAACCGGTAGCAGGAATTTTCCCCCGCTTGCCAAACCGGCATAGGCGCTGCTGTCTTGTTTTGTGCTTCTGCGCACGTGCAGAGGCTGTTTGTTTTATTCTGCACATGCACAGAAGCTGGATTTTCAGCACTGCGCATGCGCGCGCGAAGCGAGTGCACGCCCATGTGGTGCGGGAGGAAGTGAACCGGCAGCGAGGTAAGTCAGAACCCACCCCTGTCCTGAATGCTGCCCTACAACCAGGATGTTCCCACAATGTTTAGGAATCATGAGAACCTAGTTCCTGTCACTCCAGGCTCACTTAGTGTAATGCATATATGAAAAGAATGTAAAATAAAATAAAATACACTAATTTGAATGGCCTTTTTCTGCTCAATCGAAGCCCAATAACCTAGATTACCTGGCTCATACATATACAGTGATACCTTGGGATTTTGTCTTCTAAGAGTTCGTTCAAAGTTGCAAACGAAGACCTTTGGAGAAGATCTCTGAACTCTTCAGAGTGAGTGGGTTACGCTCCTTCTGTGTCTGTGAAAATCTAAATTGTCTGTGCATGGAGACTTTGCACTATTCCAAGTAATTCTTTACAAATGTAAAATGTTTGCAGTCAGTACCAATTTTAAAAAAAATCCAGTCTTATTAATCGGGACTGAAAAGACATCTTAACGTTCATATTATCAACTGTATATATTAATGATAAACTCAGATATTCTGCTTGGCGCATCATTTCTTTAGACCCTTGGGTACTTTTCTTTCCCATTTCATTCCTTTAGTGAATTTTTTCAAGCCTAAATATATTGAGAAATTAAATGGCAAATTAAACAACAAATTAATTTTGTTGTTTCCTTTAAAGCTACTGAAAGAAATTTAAAGCTTGGGCATTGGAATAATTACCACTTTTGTAAGAACATGTTCAACATTTTGTATACTGACAATGTTCTCTTTTCCTCATCTGAATCTTGTTTCTTCTTTAAGAGGCTGGTGGGAACAGGTTAAAGGTCACCCTTGAGCTGCCAGCAAATGGAGTGAAAAATTCTGGACAGTTCCCCTTTGCTTGGATTAAGAGTTCTATTCTTTCCCTTTGTGATGGTGATACCTTCTCACGGAAGGCTTGCATGTAGCAAATTAGTGTTCTGGCCCCTCTTTCTAATTACTTCTTCAGGTGCAACAGCTGCTGGGGAAGAACAAGAGATAGTTCTCTTTGTCTAATGGCATCTGTCAAAAATAGCTCCAGACATACAAAAATACTGTTGTTTTTATAGGAAGCAAAGATATCCTCCTCTGTAAAAAATAAAGGTGGGAATATTCTCAATTTTTTTAACTGATATGTTGGCATCTAAACTTTAAAATCATCATCAGCATGATTGGGTTCAATAGGTATATCTTTCTGGTAAAGTTGCATGTCTTTAGTGGTAAATGTGAGGTCAGATTTTTTAAAAAACTCTTTAACATTAACTTTAAATTTTTGGGACATTATTGCTTAGGGAAGAGGGGTGTGTTAAAGGCAAATTGCTTAAGCCCATGCAGAGGGTTAAATTATTGATACAGTCTTTTCAAATCTGCACACATTACAAAAACGGCACCAACATTTTCTAGGTCTTTGAAATCTTAAGAAGAATGAGGGCTGATGACTTGATCATGATAAAGGCATCCATGTTATTTCAAAATCCTTTCAACTCTTACTCCCTACATTAGGCTGAAAATGTTATCTTTGTTCCCCGGCAATGCCATGACATTACCAGTTAGGGCCCCCACAAAGAATAATACATGTAAACCCCTGACAATGAAAATTGTGTTGATACGTAATGTTTGGTTTCTGAGACCCCAGAGTGCATTTTCTCAGTGGCAAATGCAGACACAAAATGGGTTGCTCCTCATTTGGGTCTTCCATGGGGCGTAAGATAGCAGACTGTCTACAAAATTGATCAGAAGGACGTCAGTTAGCAAATTGTGACTGGAGCAGGAATGGAGACTATACTTATAATACAGTATGTCCTATTAATTCATTTATGGAGGGCAAAGAACCAGGAAGAATATGGGCTCTTAATTCATGAAATGGATTGCCTATATGAAAAGAAGGACTAGGGCTGACATGATAGCAGTGTTCCAATATCTCAGGGGTTGCCACACAGAGGAGGTAGTCGAGCTATTTTCCAAAGCACCTGAGGGCAGGACAAGAAACAATGGATGGAAACTAATCAAGGAGAGAAGCAACCTAGAACTAAGGAGAAATTTCCTGACAGAACAATTAATCAGTGGAACAAGCAGTGGATTTGCTTACCTTCAGAAGTTTTGAATCCTCCAACACTGGAAGTTTTAAAGAAGAGATTGCACAACCATTTGCCTGAAATGGTATAGGGCTTCCTGCCTGAGCAGGGGGTTGGACTATAAGACTTCCAAGGTCCCTTCCAGCTCTGTCTATTCTATTCTATTCTATTCTATTCTATTCTATTCTATTCTATTCTATTCTATTCTATTCTATTCTATTCTATTCTATTCTATTCTATTCTATTCTATATACTAATGCTCAAAGTACTGGAAATAAACAATATAAGCAGAAGGTCTTAATTCAAGAAGACAATATGACTCAACCTGGTGGAACAAAAGGAAACCTAGCAAAACAAAATCACCAAGAAAATAAGTAATCCACCAGGAGATTATGAATATGAGATTGGGAAAATGTACTGTAATTTGAGGTGGACAGAAAATAGGTCCCCAAAGAAAACCTATTCCTGACCTGAAATCTTCAGAGCCAGATAAATTGCATCCAAAACTGAAACTATTACTTCTTGGTGTCTGGGTAAACCTCTACGCATTACTTTTTAGAAATTGTAGAGAAAATGTGATGTTATCAGACATTTGGAGGAGAACAAATGTTGTCCTTTATCTTCAAAAAGGAGAGTCTGGTAACTATAGAACAGTCATTTCTGACACTGCTGTCTGAGAGGTTTCTGAGCAGATGAAAAAAAATGATCAATCAATCTGAAAATAGTTACTACTTGAAGTCAGTAAATTTGTTAAGAACAATCCCAGATTAACCTCATCTCCATTTTTATATGGAAATTTCCTTAGCGTATTGTTGTAATACTGTGTCAATAAACATATCTTGATTTCAACAGAGCATACAGTAAAGCACCCCATGGCGAAATTATAATATTATGTTACTTATATTAGGCACAGGAGCTAGTTTAATTAACTTTTGTTGATTGAAGCTAAACAAGTTTTAGCATGCAAAATACACGAACAGGATTGGTCTAAGAGGGCACCCCGTGTTTTCATTTCTAAATACTGACTGGAACTCATTGGACTGTTTCTGTGCTTCAGATTTGTGATGAATAGAAATTCAACAACTGAATTGCCCCATTGCTACACCTATAGATGTAGTAATAATTCTATCTGTTGTGCTGTTAACACTGAGGGGAGCCATGTCTGCTTCTGTATGATCTCCTGCAGAGCTACCAGCTGGCTTACTGCGTATAAAATAGAGAATGCGTTGCTTGTTACCTATAGTACAATAAAGGGCATTGTGTGCAGATTGACTTTATCAGTGAAAGAGCAACTACAATAGCACCTCAAGTACATGGTACTACAAAGAAAGAAAGTCTCAGTGAGAAAATGTGATTTCTAAACTGTGCTGAATCCTAGGTCCTCTTAATTCTAAATGAAGCATTGCTTTCAATATATAGTCCAGTGAAATGTTTGCCCAATCAGTTTATGTACTAAGAATGGCATGCAAGTGAGTATGGCAATTGTGGGAGGTCCTTCTTCTGCACCCAATATTAAAAAACGAAAACTGGCCAACAGGCAGAAAGGAAGGAAGAATCAAAAAGGGGTGGATGAAGGAGAAGGTGAAGAACTTTCCATTTCTCGTCTGTTGGTAGACAGTTGGTGTTAGTTTTCCAACCCAGGACTTTCTGGAGTCTTATTTTCAAGGCTGATCTAATGCGTGGGTTGGAGTAATGTGGTGTACTAGAGAGCTAAAGGCTCTCAAATCCTTTAATTCAATGTTGCATAATATGCAGCTATCCTCACCAGGGATGATCTTGTCCCAGCAGAAAACTATTAACGATACCTCCAACAGCTGCTTCCATGGCAATTCTGGCCTAATCAAAGCCAAGCATTCTGTGACGTTGTCTTCCTTGGGTAGCACCAGCTCCATCTCTCCAAGCATCTCCAAGAGAAGAGATGTTAATGGCCACATGACAGCTTTCTCTTTTGCCCTTTTCTTGTCTCCTTCTTAGCCTTGCCTCCAGCAGAGAACACGTGATCAGTGCATGGCACATACTGGCTGAGTTGGGCAAGAATTTTGGAGTCAGCTCCCAGAGAGTGTATGTGGTTGGAGTTTTTGTTTTAATAAGTTCAGCTCCCTTTTATAAAGAGAAAAAGAGAAATGTTTTTCTTCTGACAAGACATCTTTTCCTTTACCAAGCTTTTGTTTTATTTATAAGTTTGCTCTGGCCTTCTTGTAGCTTCTCTCTCCTTTTTTCCAGTATTTCCATTACTCCTCCTCACTTTTTCTCCTACATTTGTTAATTTCATCCTTGATCGACAGTGAATTTTTTAGAAATATCTATTCAGAATGTGTTTAGTTCCTTCTCTCTTCTAACCCTTACAATAACAGAATACTAAAAGAAGCTTGCAGTTCAGCCAAGTAACACCTTTCCTCCTACAGCTTATAAACTTCATCAATACACATTAATATAAGATACAAATTCTCTCCTATGTAATGATTTCAAAAGAAATACAGTGCAATGTCACTGTAGTCAACAGCTAAAACTGTTATTGTTCATGCTTTAAGATGAAAAAGCTTGCTAAATGAGAAATCCTTAAATTGTTCCATAGAGAGATGCAGGCCAATGTCCTTTGGCTGGAGATTATGGAAGCTGAACTTCAACACTGACACCAGATCTTCTTAAGAATAAAGTAGAGAAGACCAAGAACACAATGTTTACTCAGAAGTAACTGCCAGTGGATTCATTAAGCTTATCCCAGGCAGAAGTGTGCACAAAGAAGATAAAAAAAGTCAACATGGCATAGCCACATGGGCATAGGGTTGCAGACAAAAGGTGAAACACTTCACCTTTTCTCACTTACTTGGGAAGAAATCACTCCATTGGAAGACCAGAGTTCCCTAACCTTTCCAGCTTTCCACTATGGGAGTTTCCGGGAGGGGGCAGGGAGGAAGAGGGGATGGTTCCACAGGCAAGCATGCACAGCTCCATTTGCACAAGCAGCGGGCATATGCACTTGCCCACTGCTCACACAAGTGGGGACTGGGCTGCGCCCACCACTTCCACAGCACAGTTCTGAAGGGCTCAAGGCTCGGTAGTAAGATATGGCCTGGGGGTTGTGGACCCCTGATTTAGACCATATCTAGTTCTTCAATAATTTTCCCAATAGTGTCCCAAGCATAATATAGATCAGATCAAGTCCAAATCTGCTTAGAGCTATAAAATTGTTGGAACTATCAAATCTACAGCGTTCAATGGAGGCTATAATATACAGTACACATTATACCTGTATTTATTTATTTATTAAACTTGGATGTTGCCCATCTTGCCAGAGGCAGCTCTAGTCAGCTTGCAGACATTCACTTAAAATGTACTACAGAACATTCAAACAATAAATAAGGCTCATACATTTAAAATTCAATTAAAACAAAACTCACCAGGATGGAGAGGGAGGGAGCAAAGTGCACACAGGAAGGAGATTCCATTAGCCACCTCCAAAGTGCCACACCCCCATTGGGGACTCAGGCTAATTGGCATAGGCATGTCTTGAAGGCCTTTCAGAAGGCCAAAAGGATGGGTGCAGACCTCACCCGGAGGGTGGGGGAGGGCATGATGATCCAATATTTGTAAAGATTTTGTTCTCCTTGTGAAAATTTTGCAAGTATTCTTTTTTCCTGGGAGGGCTGTGTATCTATTCTGCAGCATATTAGTTACAGGTAGTCCTTGACTTACGACCAATTGTTTAGTGACTGTTCAAAGTTACAACGGACCCTGAAAAAGGTACTTATGATCCAGAGTCAAAATTGCAATGTCTCTCTCCTTATGGTGACAGGACATTCGGCAACCGGCCTGCATTTATGGTTATTTGCAGCATCCCGCAATCACAGAACCACAATTTATGACATTTTTGCCAGAAACCAATATTTACTTCTGGTTTCCATAGCAAACAATGGGCTCACTTAATGATCATGGCATTTGCTTAATGACTGCCACTTTTGCTTTACAAGGGCCATATTCACTTAATGACCACAGCGGAAAAGGTCATAAAATCAGGTGTGGCAACATAACTCACTTTATGACCATCATGACTTACAACCAAAATTGCGGGTTGAATTATAGTCATAAGACATAAGTCCAAGATTACCTGTACTATTTCAAGACAATTTACGACCTTCCAGGTTTTGTTGGGTTCCATCCCTGTCCTGCTTCAGTAGGTCTGATGGGACTTGGAGTTCCCCTTAGAAGGACACTCATTGCTTGTCCCTAAATAAGATTGAAGTTGGCCACATTTGACCAGCAGTAGACAGCTGTTGTGAGATAAATACGCTCCAGAAATCCTGTCAATTAAAATATCATTCCCTCTTCAGCATTCTGCTTGATACTATTGAAGTCCTGCACTTCCAATTCACTCCCAGCCCGGCAAGTTTTTGATTACAATTCTGTGAGAACTATTTCAAACATCTGGGAGAAACTGAGCCTCCTTCCCAGCATATTTGAAAAAGAGGCACATGAAACAACACTGAGTGAAAGAGTTGGCTATAGCAATTTATCCCACCCTGACCAGTTTTCACCTCCCAGATCTCGGTTCAGATTACCAACCCATTTCCCCTTCCCTTCTGTTTAGTCCTGATCTTCTTTTAGATCTGTCCTTTTAAAATTTCTGACCATATGGCTCCTCAGAGCTCACCTATCAGGAAGGAAGGAAGGAAGGAGCGTGGTCGTTTCACATTTCCTATCAAGAAATTCTTTCCTGATTATATTCTTGTCCAATTTGACATGGATATATCTCTGACATTTCAGCTTTATTTCTCTTCTCTTCGCTACCACAAAAAAGATGAAATAAATATAAACTAGAACTAAAGACAGAAAAACTATTTAAAAAGCGTGAAAATAATATATGGGCCAGAAATTTAAAAAAGGGAGGTGGAAGGATGAGACACAAGGAAAATACCAGCTCTTAGGCTATTATAAATGGAGGAACTGGAAGCTCTTGAACTCTATTATATTGTATATCTGTTCCATTTTACAAATGGGATATTTTAAACCTGAAAATGGAGCCTATGTATTTATGCATATATGCCCACCACTATGCAAGTTGAGCTGTATGTGCGTGTGCCGCTCGCACAAATTGAGCTGTGTGTGCGCCAGCCAGCCGCTTGCATGGCCCGGTTCTGAACAGGCCATGGCTTGGGGACCCCTGCTCTAAGTAAATCCATACCATGTCCAAGAGGGAGAGGATGGTCTCTTTTTTCTTAGAAGTCTATTTTTCTTCCATGGTACTGGTATTCCACTCACTGTGGCAGCAAAGTACAAAAGTTGGTGTGCAACATGGTACTTCCATCTGTGATATTACTATCCAAGAAAGATTATGAGAGGCAGCATTCCACAGATCTTGTTTCCTCTGCCATAATACTGAGTATGATTGTCAGTAAGGATGGTAGCTCTTTTCCTACCTCACAGTGTGTCCATTTATTTAATTGTTCATAGGGTGCCCTGAATGTTATTCTGGAATATATTTGACAAGAGCATAGCTCCTGGTATCCAGCATAGCCTCCTGGAAGAGCCGAGGTGGCGCAGTGGTTAGAGTGCAGTACTGCAGGCTACTTCAGCTGACTGCTAGCTGCAGTTCAGCAGTTCGGCGGTTCAAATCTCACCGGCTCAAGGTTGACTCAGCCTTCCATCCTTCCGAGGTGGGTAAAATGAGGACCCAGATTGTTGGGGGCAATATGCTGACTCTGTGAACCACTTAGAGAGGGCTGTAAAGCACTGTAAAGCGGTATATAAGTCTAAGTGCTATTGCTATTGCTATCTTACAAGTGAAACTACAGCCATCTTTTTCATCTTGACTTGAATCTCCTCCTCCCACAGCCCACCGATAAGCATGGAGATGAAATTTTTGATTTTTTCCCCTACCCTGTAGAGCATCCAAATGTAAACTTATTGCATTTTAACACACCGGATTTGCCTGTCACTTAACTTTAATGATTGAAAATCACACCAACAATTTTCATTCAAGATGGCAGCCCTGAGAGTGCATTTGAGCCTCATCTGTTTTTTTATATGCGTGATGTAAATAAAAAGGGGTGGACCTTCAATCCCCTAGGGGCTGCCATTTTCACTTTTTGACTACACTCCGTGGATACCCCTGGTGTTTTGCTTTCAGATTTCTGCCAGACAACTTCCTGAATCCCTAAAAGGAAACTGGGAATGCCTTCTGTGCACCATTTTCTAAAGCTGTGGTACAGGGGTGGGTTCTACTTACCTTCCCTACCGATTCGCATCGCGTCGGAAGTGTGCGTTTTGCATGCGCAGAGGGTTCTTTGCAAACCGCTTTCAAGGAGCGGCGACCGGAGAACCGGTTCGGGGGCGTGACCAGCCGGCCATCGCTGCCAGTTCGGTGAGCAGGGAGAAATTTCCGCCACCGGTACTGAAGAACCGGTCCGAATCAGCAGCAACCCACCACTGCTGTGGTACTTGAAGCCTTTGTGTGATTCCAGATTAATCTGACAGGCTTCAGAAGGGCAGCTTTCAATATATCTTGGCAAATAAAATTAGAACATTATCACATATCCTGATGTGGCATTTTGTTTGTTTGTTTGTTTGTTTGTTTGTTTGTTTGTTTATCACATATTTATTTTATGTGATATACACAACTCAGGGTGCTTGCCATAAGATAAATACAAATAAAGACATGATGTAAAATAAAAAACATGTAACAGCTGAGCATTTTATTGCTGAAGTCCAAATTAGTTCTTATAGTCCATGTGTTTATGAATATATGAATGAGATATATATTTGTACACCAGCTAGTACCATTTTTTCCATCCTGATAATAACCGAGCAATGTAAGCTATGTCAAGTGACCCAGGACTGACTAAGCAGGGATCTGAACTTCTAGTCAAAGTACAGTCTTCTGTTCCTTGGGTTAAGAAAATACTAATGGACAGATTCAGCTTTGTAGCAAAAGAGAAGAAGGAAGGCAGGCTTGACTGTTCATATATCATTAGATACACTTTGGCCAAGATTTTGTATAAATCATTTGAAGTTTATGTTCTTAAACTATTTGACCAGCTGAGCTCAACATTATATTTGTTGTTCAATACACTAGAAGAGGCCACATTGGGAAAGGCTGTTTGGCTGTGATCAACACAACTGTGCAAAGGATTTGCAGTCTGAGCTGTTCCTGGTGGAGAGGCACAATGAAGGGAAAGTCAAAAACTGAATTCCAATCTTAATTTTTAGGTTGTGTGTGTTTTTAACAAGTTTACCAAAGAATAAAAAGCTATTTCTATTTTAGTTGGTATTAGGAATTTTAATTGCAGTTGAAATCTACTTGGGATACAATAAAGTGTTTTCACAGCAATATCGCTGGCTTTCCTCGCACATTTTTTTCTGAAGCAACACACGGTTTCACATATGTTTCCAATTATTGTTCTGGGCCAAAAAAAAAAAAAAAAGCTTTCGGGTACTTTTTCCAAAAACTCTTTTCTCCTTAGGCAAGTATCCCAGCATAGAAAGTATTTTTCAAAAGTGCTCAGGAGTAGAAATTCCCAATTATACATCACACAAGCTATTTACAGAGAATTGTAGCTCCTACATGCTATCAGAACAAACCTCTGCTCTTTCACAACTAGCCTCAGACATAACCTACTCTCAGACAAATGCGGAGGTGGGAATATGGAGGAGAACATGAGATGTAAAGCACGTCATTATACAAGGAGGCCCTAATTCCTACCAAATTATTAGCATGGCGGAAAGGAAGCTGGCAGGTTTTGCTTGCTAGCTCTCCATCAGGGAAATAAACTGAGCTCTTCCAGGCATTCTATGGCCCTCACTTAGCACATACTCCCAGGATCCAAAAACTGTACCTTTGTCATGATTTCTTACAGAAAAAAGACTGAGTCCTGCATTCTGGAGATGACAAGAAGTGAAGTTCTCATTCCAATGTCCTCATCTTTCCTTTGCATTCTTCTGGGCAGGGCTAAATTTACCCTTACCAGTGCTAATAATATACTAGTTATTGTGTAGTGGGCTTCAACAGGCAAGAAACAGACCATAATAGATACAACAACATTTATTGACTGAAAACTGGAACCCCTTCCCCCTCAGTCTGTTCAATATTCATAGTCTTTGAGATAGGCTGGGGGCCCATGGATCCTGGTGGACCGTCGCAATGTTACCGGAGAGTCCTGTTTAAGTGGAGTATTGTCCATCTCCAATTGGACAGAGTCTTGATCGCCGTTTTGGTCGCCCATGAGTGGCGGCGGCTCCTCGGCCCTTGGTACCTCCATTTCTCCGAAGGTGGCCATGGGTGGTGTAGGCAAACTCAAAGGAAAACAGTTCTCTAGTGGGTCTGATAAAGCCTTGGGATCCTCATCCAGGACTAGCCTGGCCTGCCGACACTGTAACTGATCAATGTGGCATCTGATTGTACAACCATTCCCCAGAATAACCTCGTATGACAAGGGGCCTATTACCTTAGTTACCCTAGCTACCACCCAAGGTGCCCCACTCCCATAGTTCCTGGCCTAGACCAATTCACCTGGCTGTAAGTTCCTGGGGGGCAGGTTGACTGAGCCGTCTCCACCGCTACTATGTCTGGGTGCAGTTGGTTGAGCTTCATTGTGAGCTGGCGACCCCACCTCAGCTCCGCTGGGCTGCAGACTGTTGCTGTACTGGGAGTTGTGTGTTGACACAGGAGGAAGTTCGCCAGGCGGTGATTCCAGTCCCCATTCGTCATCCGCTTGAGTGCCTCCTTCATAGTCCTGACCATTCATTTGACCTGACCGTTGGTCGCGGGGTGGAATGGAGCGGATGTTACGTGCCGAATCATGTTGGCATTAAGGAATGACTGAAACTCTTCTGTCGTGAATTGTGCCCCGTTGTCGGACACGATTACATCTGGCAGACCATATGTGGTGAACAGCTGGTGCAACTCTCAAATGACCCTGATCGTTGTCATCGATGAGACTGGTGCCACTTCCAACCACTTGGAATAACTATCCACTACTATCAGGAACACCTGCCCCTGGAAGGGGCCCACAAAGTCAATGTGCACATGAGACCATGGGGCGTGTGTGGTCTCCCAGCGGTGGACTGGTACTTGTGGCATCTCCGGTTGGGTTTCTTGGCAGGCCCGGCAACTCCTTACTTGATTCTCAATGTCTTTGTCCAGGCCTGGCCACCACAAGTAGCTCCTGGCTAGAGCTTTCATCCGAACAATTCCTGGGTGCCCCTCATGTAGGGAATCCAGCACATTGGAGTGAAGACTGGGTGGAATGATGACCCTGCTCCCCCACAGCACACATCCCTTGTGGGCCGACAGTTCATTTTTTCGAGAAGCGTAGTGCTGGAACTCAGGGCCTGGCCGGGCCTCTGGCCATTCCTTTAACAGCCAGTTGAGAACGCACCTAAGCGTTCTGTCCGTGGTGGTTTCAGCTGCAATGTCCCTTGCATGTAGGGGTGCTTCAGGCAGGTCCTGGACAGGGGTGGGTTCTAACTTACCTCGCTGCCTGTTTGCCTCCTTCGCGTGTGCGCAAAAAATAAAAAAAATTCCCCCCCAGAAAAGGTGAAAACAAGATGGCAACGCATGCGCAGTGCCGGAAACTCGGCTTCTGCACATGCGCAGAAGAAAAAAAAAATTTAAAAAAAGATGACGGCGCCCACGGACCGGCACCAGCCGAACCAGATCCGTGATGTCATCGTGACATCACCAGCAGGTCACTACCGGTTCGGGCAAACCAGTCCAAACCGGGAGGAACCCACCTCTGGTCCTGGATCACCAGAATGCAACAAGCTGGGGCCAGATCCAGCTCAGTCTGCGGTAGAGGCAGTCGGCTGAGAGCGTTGTCATGGCCCATTTCCTCATTTCCTTGCCTGGCTTGTGGACTAGCCTGTATGAGTATGCAGCCATGAAAATGGACCATCGTAGCATTTGTGGTGACAGGATCTGCGGTGTCTGTTTGTCAGCTGTGAAGAGACCAAGCAGAGGTTTGTGGTCTGTAAAGATGGTGAAGGTTCGTCCATATAAGAAGTCATGGAACTTCGTAATGCCAGCCACTATGACTAGGGCTTCCTTGTCTATCTGGGCATAGTTCCTTTCAGCCGATGATAACGTTCTAGAATAGAATACGATGGGGGCCTCTCTACCATCTGGCATCCTATGGCTTAGTACTGCCCCAATGCCATATAGCGAAGCGTCACAGGCTAGTGTTACTGGTAGGGTTTTGTTGAAATGAGCTAGGGCGGAGTCCAAGGATAGCAATAATTTTACCACCTTGAACACTTTGTCTTGAGTGCTCAACCAGATCCAGGGTGCTTGTTTGTCCAGTAGGTGGTGTAGCAGTTCTGCCAGGGCAGCCTTATGCGGTAAGAAGGAGTGGTAAAAATTGAGTAAGCCCAGGAATGCTTGAAGCTCCCCCTTGGATTTTGGTGTGGGGGCTTGCTGGATTGCCCTTAGCTTTGCTTCAGATGGGTGGATTCTGGCAGCGTCGATGCGGAAACCCAGGAATTCTGTGGATTCCACGCTGATCTGGCACTTTTCCCTCTTGAGTTTTAGGCCTGCCTCGTGGAAATGTTGGAGCACTGAGCGGAGACATTCCGCCAGGACTGCCGTTGATTCCCCCACGATCAGGATGTCATCAAAGTATGGGCAAACGCTGGGAATGTTCTTCAGTGTTCATTCCATAATACTTTGGAACAACCCTGGTGCTACACTTACCCCAAACTGCAAGCAGCGCACTCGGAAGGCACCCGTGTGTGACTATTGTTTGTGCTTCTGTGGTAGCGTCGTCTACCGGTACCTGCTGGTAGGCCTGGGCGAGGTCTAACTTAGCGAAGATTCGGCCTCCCTGGAGCGAGGCGAGGATGTGGCTTACCACTGGTACAGGGTAAGCATGCTGCTGTAGTGCCTTATTTATGGTGCACTTGTAGTCTGTGCAGATGCGAACGTCCCCATTAGGCTTAACTGGGGTCACTATGGGAGTCTCCCAATGGCTACAGTCCACAGGTTGGAGCACTCCCTGTTGTACCAGCTTGTCTAGTCCCGCATCAATTTTAGGTTTCAATGCAAAGGGAACCCTGCGCAGTTTTAATTGGATTGGAGTTACTGCTGGATCAAGGTTGAGTGAAATGGGTGCCCCTTTGTATTGTCCCAGCTCAGTGCTGAATACGTCAGCATATTGTTGGCATACCGCTTCTAGATCGGCTATTTGGGTTCGATGGATGCCCGTTACCCGGATGCCCAGAGCCTCGAACCAGTCCAGTCCTATGAGGCTGGTGTGTGGCCCCTCTACGACCACTATGCTGAGGGGACCCTCGAACTCTCTGAATTGTACTCTAATGGTAGCTTCGACCCTTATGGGAACACGGCGATTCTGGAAGTCCGTTAGCGCTAAGCTCGATTATTTGAGCGGGACCCGCAGTTGGCTATGTTTGCAAATGTGGTCGAAAGTCATGGAGGAGATAATGGACAGGGCCAATCTAGTATCTAGCTCCATGGAGCATGGGACCCCTTGAAGTTTTAGTTGGAATCTTATATTTTCTTTGATGGGACATTGGACCCCTGTGCGTTGGATGCTATACCTTCCCGAGCAGTATTCAACTCTGTTCTGACCTGGGGGCCTTTTCCCCTGATGACTTCTGCAAACTCTGGCAAAGTGCCCTTGCTTTCCACAGGCACGGCAAACTGCTGTGCGGAATCTGCACTCTGCTCTTTCATGCTGTCCCCCACAGCTTGTGCAGCTCTGTGGGGGAGTTGCTTGCTCTGTGGAACGTGGCCATCTGGGTGGCTCTCTCTGCAAGCGATCGATCTCTTCGCTCTCACTGACCTCCCCTGAGCATTCTATGGTCTCTTGGTGGGTTGCCGGGGTGGTAGTGTGTGTTTTTGGTGGCTGGAGAGCCTTCATGGGCCCTCCAGCAGCCTCATCCGCCATGACTTCCTTCAGTATGTCTTGGAAAGTCAGTTTCTCCATGGCGAATAGGTGCTGCCGTAATTTGCTATTACGCAGGCCGCAAACGAACCTGTCTCTGAGATGGTCTTCCAGATCAGGGAACTCACATTTGCGCGAAGCTTGGCGAAGGGCTGCCACAAACTCTGCTGCAGATTCCCCGGATCTCTGTTCACGTTGCTCGAATGCATGGCACCAGGCGATGACCGAGAGTTTAGGCTCAAAATGTTCGCTTAATTTTTTCTTGAGGTCTGCGTAGGCCACTGTCTCTACGCTTGCCGATGCTGTCAAGTTTTCAGCGATATCAAACGTGGCTTGTCCGCAGACACATAGTATGGTTGCTGCCTTCAGGCCGTCATCCATGACCTGGTTAGCCCGGAGATAGGTGTCTACCCGGGAGACGTATGAGTTCCACTGTTCCGGGTGAGTAATATTGAATTTGTTGAGTCTTCCCAATTTAGCCATTTTGAGAAGGCCCCTGTGGTGGTGGTTAATGCCTGTACTGCTGCGGTTGGAGCTGGGCTGCACTTAGGAGTCCTGGGGATGGATCCCTCAGGCATGTCTATGCCTCCAAATGTGTCTTACTGGCAGGCAGGGTGGGGAGCGTGGTCCCACCATGGCTCTTACCTGGTCTGACGCTCAGTGAGTTCAGTCTCTTGGTTAGCAGCAGCTCTCTCCTCTGCAGCATCCCATCCTCGTTGCCACTATTGTGTAGTGGGCTTCAGCAGGAAGAAACAGACCATAATAGATACAACATTTATTGACTGAAAACTGGAACTGAGGAACTGCAGGCAAATCCCTGTAATTTATACTCTGGGTCCACAGGGCCTTAACCAATCATAATACTTGAAAAAGCCCGCCCAAATATGAATGTTCTAAGTTTCCCTCCAAAACAGTTGGAGTTAACAGTTAGGGTCATCTAAAGGTTAGTTTCACTTTAGCACAACTATATATATTAAATACATAACACTAGTCACTCTCAGTTTTGAGTACAGGCTCTTGGCAATCCCTTTGTCCGATAACATATGAACCTAAAGTAATTGCCTAAACCAGCACTTCCCAGCTTGGAATGCATAGAATATCATCGTATGAGATAATAACAACAACAATATCTCTCTGGGAGGACTGCTTTGGTAAATAAACCATGAGGAGCAAATTATGATTATGAGCGAGCATAATTAATTACCTGCATTTAAATACTCCTTTGAAACATACAATGAACTTCCATTAAAATGGTTCAAATTGGCTACTAGATGTCAACAACCTTCTTTGTCATCATTTACGAGAGAGCTTAAACCCTTTGTTTTGCCCAATCCTTCTGGATTTTTTCTTTTCATTAAAAGACATTTTTAGGAATTATTTTCCTTAAAGAAATTTATATGAAAAGCTGTAGTGTAAACCATCTAGAGAGCTAATGAAGGGCGGAGCATCATGTAAAATATTAAAATAAATAAGATGACTGTTTTTGATCCGTGTTTTTGATGAGGATGTAAACCAGTAGTGGGTTCTACTTACCTTTGCTACCGGTTCGGGAATGGGAGCATGTGGGCGTGCGCGGGTGCTTTGCGCACACGCAATGCTTCTGCACATGCACAGACGTTTCTGCGCATGCGCAGAGCGTTTTTTGATGATGTCCGGGTGGGTGGGCGGAGCCTTCCGCCACTGGCGCTACCAGTTTGCAGTACGGGTCGAACCGGTAGCAACCCACCACTGATGTAAACTCTTCTCCTACTCTGTGACCATGTTATCAGTAGAAGTACAGTAACTGAAGTGGAAGGTAATGAGTTGGATTATAACTGGGATGATGGGACTTGTAGTCCAACATATCTGGCAGGGACCGGATTGGGGACAGCTGATTTACACGGCTTAGTTAATCAATCAGTCAACATCAATCAACCTCCATATTTTAAGGGCAGTCTCAATCTTTAACAAAAGATTGAGTTTATTTTACATCAACAGAGAAGTTCAATAATGAAACTCACCTGGTTAGTTCCGAAATAAATATTGTTTTGTATAGCACTTTCCATAAATTGTCTCAGAAACTGGAAATACAAGTAATTTAAAGCCATTGTTTTTTCTTTTTAGTAAGAGTTTGAAATCTGCCCTTCTTAAAAAGGTTTTTTTTTCTCTTTCCCTTCCCTTCCCTTCTCTTCCCTTCCCCCATACACTGAAACTATGGCTATCCATGAAAATGTAAGCAATTCTTGAGCACTGGGGGGAGGAGGAGGGGTGAAGGAGGATTGGGGGGAGATTTTGTAAACATAGCTCAGGAATTTCTTTAAACACACTTTCAAAGGCACCTGGAAAATGCCATGGTGAGTAACAGCTCTTTTCCTTTCAGAGCTAAGATTATATGTCCCTCCTTGAATTACCCATGAATTTTAATCAAGCATTGATAAACTATTTCTTCGAGTGCCAGAGAAAACTTCCAGACCAGGATCTGTTAAGTGAGAAAACAATCTCCAAAAGGAAGTAATAACAATCTCAGATTCTCTGTCCCCACAGCCATGCAATTATAATATGAGCAAGCTATATGCTGCCAAAATACAGTATTACCAAGTTATTTTGAATAAAGACATAGAGTTCAATCTCCTCTCTCTCAGATGCCTCTCCTACAAACCTCAGCTATTTCCCCACAATGGTGGTATAATAATGACCTGGACTTTTGTGTATTGTAAAAAAAATGGAAACCTTCCCTTTTTTGATCCCCCCAAATTCCTTATAATTTTAGGGAGGAAACTAAGCCATGTAAGAAACTTAAGCCTGCACAAGGGACATTATTTAGGGCAGATTCCAAGACTTATCTTTGAAAGTGAAGTCAGTGTCACCTAAAATACTTAAAATTATCCCCACTGGATATACAGTATAAGCACCTTAAATTTACCACACAGCTTTGAGGAAAAATGCAAAGTGAATGTCAGAAGAATCAAGGGTTATTCATTGTTATGAATTGTTATTCATGAGAAACATACAGTAATAGGAAGAAATGTCCAGGTATGGATTATTAACCTACAGCCTTCTTGCAGATTCAGTCCTTCTTTTAGGCAGAGAAAGATAATTTCAGCTAGGATTCCATGTGGTTTGGCAGAACCAATTTCAAAATACTGTAAAAGGTCTTAGGATGGCCCTGATTCACATCTGAAGGTTAATTTTTTATATATATTTTATTTTTATTTTTAATATGTATATTAAAATATATGGGCTTTTCTCAGTCACAACCGTATTTTCCCCAAGGGAAAGGGAAGGGGGAGGAAGTAAGTGTTGACAGATGACTGGCTTGATTAATTTAGTCATCTTTCAAAACTTGCTCTGGTTTTGTGCAAGTGTTTAGCGCAATCCCAGAAGACTGCTAAACCTATAGTCAAAAGCAACCCAAACTATAGCTGACTATTGTGTATGCTCCCTCTACCCCTAACTGTGTGTTGTTCCTTTTCCTTTATGCAAACCAATCTACCAGCTTGACTTGTGGAATTGTGTGGAAATGTGGTTTTTTGTGGCAGCCATTTAGTGATTGGATAGATTGGCAGCTATTCAATAAGAGAGCCCACCAACAATACTTTCTGGAATTGCCAAATGTGACCACCAAACATTTTGATTGGGAATCATGTCCTCAAAAATGGCTTATAAATGGGTTCGGAAACACAGAATGAAGTGCCCAGAAACTTGAGTCCTTTCTTGACCATTCTCCGCACATTGCAGGTGAAGTTCTGCAATTGGAACCTTCTGTACAGGTTCTCTGTGTAATTTTCTGGCAATAGAAAGAGGAGAGATGTTTTGGATAGGCGTGATACACAATAAAAGCAAAATTTTGACTACCGTATGTGCAAAACAGTCAAAAGTCAAACTTTTGGATGATCTCTGGCAAGGCTTGGGTAAGAGTTGTGCATCTACTCTTGCTCTTGCTCTGTTTGACCTCTCAGCAGCTTTCAATACTATCAACCAATGGTATCCTTCTGAATTTCAGGAGGGGGGCTCTGTGCTGTGCTGGTTTGTCTCCTTTCTTTGGGATTCATATCAATCAGTGTTAATTGGGGCAAGAGATTCTGCCCTGAGCCCCTACTGTTTCTCTCTTCCCTCGTATTCGACATTTACATGAAGCCGCTGGATCATTCATCATCATGGGGTGAGGAATCATCAGTACACTGATGATAGTCAATTATACATCTCTGCCTCTGGCAAATTTAGCAATGCTGCTGATGTCTTATCCCGGTGCCTGGAGGTTGCGAGGAACTGGATAGAGAACAACAAGCTTCAGCCGAACCTTGGCATAACCAAGTGGCTCTGGGTTTTGAGGACTGCTGGTTCTATGCAATCTTTGGTGGTGGTGGTTGTATTGCCCCAAACAGATCTGGTATGCAAGTTGAGGATCCTTCTAGACTCACAACTCCTACTGGAAGAGCAGATGGCATTTGTGGTTAGGAGGGCCTTTGCACAGCTTCAGGTTGTGTGCCAGTTGCACCTATTCCTAGATTGAGAGACTCTGCTCATGGTCACTCATGTCCCGGTCACTTCTTGATTAGATTAGACCTCTGCTCTGTGAGATGCTTTGGTTGCCAGTTTGCCTCCAAGTCCAATTCAAGGTGCTGGTTTTGACCTTTAAAGCCCTTTATGGCATGGAGCTGAGTTATTTGAGGGACTGCCTCTCCTCATTTCATCTGCCCATTCCATCAGATCCAGCAGAAGAGGCATGCTGCAGGTCTACACTAGAAAGGATACAAGAGGCAAGTCTTTTCTGTCATGGAAGAAATGAGGTTGGTTCCATCTCCATTAGTTTTCTAGAAGGCCTGGAAAACTTGGTTATCCCATCAGGCCTCAGGGCTGCATTGAGTTTCTTTGGCAGCTCCATTGCAACTAATATCTGGTTCCCTCCCTTTGCGCCCAGAGTCTCTTTTTATGAGATGGGCAACCAAACCTTTTGGTTGCACAGGTTTTCTAGGCTATGTCTGTGAAGAATAGGTAATGGCTTGTGCATTCTTGTGATTTACACTTTAACATCTTAAGAAAAAAAAAACACTTTTAGGAGATCTTTGCCAAAGCTACTCCTGTAGAAATGATGTTTGTGTTTAATGAATATCGTATTCTTTTGTTGTATGTACTGAGCAACACAAAATCCCTTTATATAGGGCCAATTGTTGATCTTTCCCATATTAAGTAGACCTAACTGGAATTCTCTTGCTCAAAAATAAGCACGTTCTTGGAGCTGGCTGTACCAGAAAACAGACTTAGGTGACCTTAACAAGCAAAAGACGTTGGATGGAAAGGTATCGGCTGATAATTAGTGTCCTACACTGCCCATCCTGCTGTCATCTAAATTATTCTGCCTATGCGGTGGAGGAAGTTGAAGTAAAACTGAGTTGCAATTCAGGTTGGAACAGAAGTAAGAAGGAAAAGGGGGATTTATATTATATCTGATGGCAAAAAGTCTTGGGTTCGGCTGAAATATTATTCTCATGCCACATCCTTCTTGCTAATTGATGACCTTTCTGTAAGCTGCCCAGAGTCGCTTCAACGGTGAAACGGGCAGCATATACATTTAATAGATTAATAAATAAATTTCCGATTGTCTTGTTTCTAGCATTCTGAAAAAGAAACGAGGTGTTACTTAGCCCATCTGTCTTCCTGACAACTGAGGGATCATTCTTATGGATTCTGATTGTCCTGTTGCTTATGTAGCCTGTTTCCATTGAACTCTCTCCCTGTGTGACAGTGAATCCCTCAAAGCAGGGTGGCTTTCCTTTTGTTTATCCTGCCTGCTCTTTGGAGAGAGCAAGGCAAGCTTATCTCCTTTCTGCCTATGAAGTTGCCCTGCACCCATTTGCCTTAGCATTCAGACAATGAAGAATGTTTACTTCTTCCTCAAAGGACAATAAGGGTGTGATCTCAAACATTTCACCCATGTGCTCTTGGACCCTGATATGGGAGCCAAAAGCTGGCATGTTTCCAGCAAATCTAGGGGGTATCAAGAGAGTCACAAGTATTTGCTTTGACTTTTTTATGTCACCTTGCATGAAGGACATGACTCTATGAAATGTTGGTCAAGATATCAGAGTGAGGTTTAGCTAAATGTAAACCAATCGCAGGGGAAATTCAGATAAATCTGGGGAGGGAGAAAGGTTTCCAGCTTAAGTACCACTAATAAAGACCGATAAATACTGAATGCAGCAATTGTCTGCAAGACTTTGTATGGAAGGGAAATGTGGAAATAAAATAGTCTTTGTCATTTTAAAAACCACTCATGACTGGAAATCCTGAGGAAGATCATCCAAAATCATCACCTGGGGGTCTGCAGAGTTTCTGTTGGATCATGGCTTTCTTCTCCTAATGAAAGATACTTGATTTAAATAGAATTAAAGAACTACATATACAGAAACCTATAATTTTAAAGTTTACATACAGGAGATAACAGTATTCCACTTTACAAGATCAAAGCCTAATACATGTTTAGCGCCATTCAGGATTGTGGAACACTAAAAAAACCTATTTAAACATTTTTAGAAGTATATCTTATCTTTCTTTTCATATTGTTCAACATAGCAGACATGATTTTCCCCTCCCGTTTTGTGTTCACAACCCAATGAGTAAGTTAAGCTAAGAACCAGGGAATGGTTCATTCAATCCTAGTGTTTCTTCACCTCTGTTTTGCAACTCTGGCCTAACTTCCTTCCTCCCCCCCCCCAAGAAAAGTAAGAGAGAAGTCAGTTTATCTACAAGGCCGTGTTGGTTAGGAAATTATGGAGACTGTGGTTACTAGGGTAAAAATGCTCTTAGTCAAGTTTTGAACATGCATTTTTGAGCTATCTCTACAAAGCATAACAATTCCCTACTGTTTCTTAAAAGAAACTGTATTATTTCACCCTTTTTCTACATGCACATAAGCACTATGGCATATTCTTCCAGAGACTAGAGTCCAGATGGCCATGTTGGCAAGTTAGTTGGTATCAGTGAATTCACATCCAGGTCCAGCTGTCATTTTCTGCTGCTCAGATTATCTCCTCTGGAGTTGCAACACTTCTGAGGTTGGATTCCTATGCAGTGCACTTCTTGGAACATCATGAAGGGGTTACAAGGCTTTGGAGACAACAGTAAGTTGGCCAACTCACTATTCCATTTTTGGTAAAAGTGGATTTCATCTAATGATCTTTGTAAAGTCAGAATGCTGTGTCCAAGGAAATTTTAAGTGGTCCAGTTTAAAACCAAAAAAGGCAATTTTAGACGTGGTGAACTATTTCCCCCACATACTGCTGTCACTGTGTACCTCTTACTAGGGCCTATATAACATTTTACTTATTATTTTGGTGCTTTCAAGTCATTGCTGACTTTTGGTGACTGCCTGGACTGGTCTCTGCTGGCAAGGTTTTTCAAAAGAGCTTTGCCCTTGTCTTCTTACTAAGGCTGAGAGAGATGAAATGGCACAAGGTTACCCAGTTGGCTTCATGCCTAAGGCAGAACTCAAGTCTTCTGGTTTCTAGTGCCTTAGCTACTACACCAAACTGGCTCTCATATCATTCTATTACCAAACTTTTAAATATGAAATTAAAAGAGCAACTTGGTGTAGCTGAAGAGCTATGCTGTTGAAGAAGAAGAAAAATCACATTTGTGCCATTTGTGCATGCTGCTGCACAGGCATGCAGCTGTGCAGGAACACATTTGAAATATTC
>QLTV01002419.1:3416402-3437330 GCA_003457575.1 Thermophis baileyi | reverse complement strand
CCCCGGAGTGGGGGGGGGGGGGGGGGGGGGGTTGGGGGGGGGGATAGAAAGAAGAAATTACTGAAGAAAAAAAGTAAAAAGTAAAAGCAGCTGGCCAAAAAGATGGTAGAAAGAATGTAGATCGGGGGGGGGGTGTCAAACTCATGGCGTCACATTGTCATCACGTGACGTATTGTGACTTCCCCTTCGCTAAAACAGGGTGCAGCTGAAGAGCTATGCTGCGTGGCGTGGCCAGCGCGTGACGCATCCAGCCCGCGGGCCGCAAGTTTGACACCCCTGATGTAGATGTTCAGGCTGTAGAAGGCAACAGAAACAAAATGGGAGAAGGTGATACCAAAAGTGAAGTCCAATATTAACAAATCGAAGAAATGAATTGTCAAAGACTTGATGCCCATCCAATGTGTCAGACTATCTACCAGACTACACAACAATGTTCCCTGCCAGTTATTGCAAATACCAGTTTGGGGAAAAACCTTTTACACTCTTAAAAAAATAAAGCTGTAAATCCTTCTTTCAAGGTTTTAATTCTCCAATTCTGAATTTAAATTAGTCTTCCGAGGTTCCTAATTGCAATAAGGATTAGCATTTCTTACAAATTCTAGCAATAAAAACAACTGAAGACCATTCAGTTTCCCTAATGAAACTGCTCTAGCATCCTGATCATATTTTTATCATTGATTATGGTAAACTTAAATGTTCTAAATATGCATTGTATTTAGAAATGATTTATTTGTTTATTTTATACAAAAACTATTCATTATCTTACAAATGCAACAAATTAAGAAATCTGAAAGATTTTTTTTCAAATTCCACAGTAGATGGGTTGAATATAGGAAGTTTTAATTTCAAATCTCACTGTAGCCATGGTCTTACCAGATAACTTTCATCAAGTCAGTGTTTCTCAGTTTCACATATTCACATGGGATTTTTACTTCAATAACTTTACGGAGTTGTTGTAAGGTATTACTGGTTCTATTTATTTATTTAAAGTATTTTATGCAATCCAAGTGGTATACAAAAGCAGTACACAATAAATTACACAGTACATCTAATATTTCATTTCATTTTTATTTTATTATTAAATATAGTTCCCAATTTGATACTTATATAAACCCACAAGGTACTTAAAAACAATAAATCCAGTAATTAAAACAAGTTAGTCAAATCAACCCAACAGATATCAAAATTAAAACCAGTATCATTAAGATCAGTTCTAATTTAAAAGAGTGACAAAAGTGATGTGATTTCATTATGTTTGTCCCTTAATGCTAGGAAAGTGGAGTGGAGATCTTCTGGGGAAGAACATTCCATCAGCTGATAAAGGAATAGGACTGCTGACTTCGCCTGGGAGATCAGACTCAAATCAACCTTTGGTCTTGAAAATGCACTGGATCATCTGTTATGTCTCAGCCCAATCTACTTCACCCAGTTATCGCTGGGGGGAATAAACTGAAGGAAGATTCCCATATAAATCACCTTGAATTTCTGGAGAAAAAATGGGATATATAGATATGATAAATAAATACACAGTGTAAATGGCATGTGAATTTAATGAGCATTTATTGGAGTGCAGCTAATTAAAATAAGAAGAATGTTCCAAAACAACAGTTCTGTGGCACCCTAAAGACTGCCAATTATTTTTATGACCTAAACTGTCATGGATTACAGTCCACTTCATTAGAGGTTTATCAACAAAAGCATATGCTGTAATTAATTTAGTTAGTCTTTCAGGTTCTGCTGGTTTTGCTGCAACAGATTAACATGGCTATTCTTGTGCAGGATATTCAAATCAAACCAGAAGTTTTCTAACAATTAACGAGCTAAATGAAAACTTTATGTGATTGTGGCATTACTGAACTTTCATGAAAACAAAAGAGATCAAGGCTTTCTTTAAAAGCAAAAATTAAATTTTAGAAGTATTTAAATGTTTTAGGAGAAATATAAATCTGTGATAAAGATAGGCATTCTATACAAACAATTGAATATGGATGACAAACACTCTCAATCCTATTTAAGCTAAAACAAATACTACCATGGACTGAGTAATGTTAAACACAATGGTTCCTACTGAAGACCTCACTATTGATATGTTACTAGTGTAACCCTTCTAAAATAGTTTCATATGACTAAGCTATATGTGGTTACAAAATGTTTTTAACCACAAAGCTTTAGCTTCACCATTTTGCAATTACAAATAAAAGACAGGACTGCTTTCTCTCCAGAATCAAACTAAAAGCAAGTCAAATCCTGCCATTAAAAATATATTGCAACATGACAGCTGATTACATGTGAAAAATAGAATTGTGTAGGTGTAAGACTGCAATTCTTTGTATAACTCTTTATTACTTTTAGGTGAGAATTTATTTCATAGGTGCTATCAAACATGGAGGAGGAGGAGGAGGAGGAGGAGGAGGAGGAGGAGGGGAGGAGGAGGAGTTGTTTAATGAGGACAACAATGGAAGAAGACTGTTAATGCAAAGAACTGAAGATTGTTGAATACCTTGTATGTGATTGTTAAGAAGATTGTGCAGACAGAATTTTTGATAAATAAAGTGGCCGCTTGATTCACTGGAATCTTTAAAAAAGCACTGGCAACAAGAAAATGTCAGAATCGCAATAATGAAAAAGTAGTTGAGAACCAAAAAACTCTATGGAGATTCCAAATAGAAACTGATAAACATTTAGCCCATCATAAGCTAGATATGATTGATTATAAAGAGAAAAATGTATGGACAATTCACACTGCAGCAGCTGAAGACAGAACAGTCAATAAGAAAACCTAAGAAGAAATAAGGAAATATAATGTTCTTCAGAGTGGAAAAAAGAAAGTAATGGTGATATCAAGAGTGGTTGGTGCCATACCAAAAGATTAGAAAGGTACTTGCACATAACAGGAATGGGCACAATCTCAACTTATCAACGACAAAAAAAAATATGCATTACTCGCAACAATGTATATTGTGACAAATCCACGGTCCTTGGGAAGGTTTCATAGTCAAAAGTACCAAATCCAGCCAGGACTATTTGTCTAAACAGCAACCATCATCCCCATCCCTATCATTACCCATATCATCTACTGGAATTTGTGTCCTTAGCAGTATAACCCTCTGATTTGTTTTTATTCTGCCAATGCTTTCACATTAAAACAATGAAAATAAAAACTCTCTCTTAATAAAAGTGTTAAAGAGTACCAAGACTCGGAGCTTCCTGTACTTTCCAAGCGAGGGAATTCCAAGTCTGGAGGCTTCAGCAGAAAATGCCCTGTCTTTCTTATTCACAAACAAGTTCTTCCTGAAAGCTCCCTGTGGATATTCCAATTCTCATTAACAGGAGTTAATGTGGAAGTAGCAACCTGAGGTTCTTCCCAGTTCCAGAGCTGCTGCAATAAATAGCCCTCCCTTCCCTATTTCCCTATTCCAGAAGCAGAGCATCTTTAACAAAATAGCTTGCAGGATGCTATGAGAGAACCAAGATGACCAGTGATCAGACTTGCTAGTGTTACACTGTCTGCTCACCTGTTCTATTTTGCCCTAAGAAATAAGGGTAGGCCTTTAAAACAAACCCAAACCAGTTTGTAAAACTGACTCAAGTGACTGCATCTTCTTCACTTCAAGAGATTTTGTTCTCTGCATCTTATATAAAGCAGTCATGGTGTGGGTATGGGTGTTCCCCCTTAAGAAATGAATACTGTACATTTTTCCTCCACAGATAGTAAGAAACAAGGAAAAAGATGTTGGGAGGCACTGGAATTCTGCCATGCTAATTCATTGTTTATTGGTTATTTTAGGGTTGGGCCAGAATTCCTGAGATTAATGGCACATCTCCGAACTTAGAAGAACTTCCTATTGAATTCAGGAGTCAACCTATTCTTCAAAGGACCTGAGGGGGCAGGAGAAGAAGCAATGAATGGAAACTAATCAAGGAGATAAGCAACCTAGAACTAAGGAGAAATTTCCTGGCAGAACAGTTAATCAATAGAATTACTTGCCTCCAGAAGTTGTGGGTGCTCCAATACTGGAGGTTCTTAAGAGGAGATTGGACAACCATTTGTCTGAAATCATATAGGGTTCCTGCCTGAGCAGGGGGTTGGAGTAAAAGATCTCCAAGATCCCCTGTTGCTGGTATTCTATTATATTCTAAAATGTGCATATGATTGGGAAGCTAAAGCTGCAAACCCAAATCCTTGGGCTGGGAGATTAATCCCTGGGATATGTTCATGAGGCAATTTGCTCACATTTACACTGCATATTTGACCAAGCTCCATGAAGCCAGTTCTTAATCAAGTCTACCTTTCAAGTAATGTCCACCTCCAGATCCCCAGCAGATTTAAATTAGAACAAACAAAAGTGTTCAATATTCTTTACAATAAGCAAAGGAAAATCTTAAATGAATTTTAATAGATGTTTCTAATTCAAGCTGCATTCCTCAAACCATTTCCTTAAATTTTTTGGTGTCCTGCTAAAGAAATTGAGACCAAGCCATAAACCAGTCTGGTTTGTGAATTTGGATTTAAATATTTCCTGCTGTATGGAAGGTATTTAATCAAATTCTTGTACACATAACTGGAGGATGAGGTTTTCATGATGAAACAACATGTACAGCACCGTCAATCTTATGAGTTTTTCACCATTTCAAAAAAGATATATTCTCAAAAGTAAACAACTGAATTTAAAGAACTGGACTGAGTCTGGTATCAAAAACATTTTAAAAGATAAGCCTCAAGTCTATTTCTTTTGTAACCTAAGTGGTTTCAGGTTTATCTTCCACAACCTCAATTACTGTTTTTACATTTTCAAAGTATTTGCTATTATTTTGTCTCTTAAGTATTTATGATGGAGGGGAGTCTTATTCAGTTAGTTGAGGTAGAAGAACTGCATAAAACTCAAGAGAATAAAGACATTTTTTTCAGGCCACCATGCATGTGAATTTCGGGCTTGCAAAAAGTTATTTCAGGAGGGCCGCAGCAGTTGTATATGCGGAAAATCCCTTTATAAAAAGAAAAAAAGTTAATTTCGAGCACAGCTGTATGCGATCCAGGCATCCAGATCCAGGTTTCTCTCGCTCTCACTCTCTCGGCGTCTTTTTTTTTTTTTTTTACCAGATTCCTTCTGATTTTTGCCTACCACAGATTAACACGGTTCTCCTCCTCCACTCTCCGCGCGTGTACGCGTCCCTCTCTTCCATTCAAGAATCTGAAAGTTTCTTTCAACTTTTCTGCAGAAGAATCCACCATTACAGAGTCCGCCCCCCCCCATTCCTCCCCTCCCCTTTAGAGGCTTTTATCTTTCTGTCCAATCCTCAACCGAGGTAGGGAAGCAACAGATTATGCAATTGGTAGAAGCTTGAGTTCTATGGCCCGCCCACTGTTTGGTTTGTGAATGGGGCGAAGGGGTGGAGTTCCATGGAATACCAGATTTACACATACACGAATATATATATATTCAAAGTGCGGGACGTCTTTTTTCCCCTCTATTATTATTTTTTTTGCTTTTAGGGTGGATGTTGCTTATTCCAACGGCATCTAGTCTCTCCTGTTGCTGCTGGAGAGATAGATTTCATCTCCCATGCATAAGGGCGCCGACGGGATATCGGACTACCCATGTTTCTGTTTAAAGGATTAGCCCCATTGCTGGTAAAGGAGATAACGGAGTAATTGGATTTTTTTTTTAAACAACAACAAAAACAACAACAACCCCACAATCAACTCCTCAATTAAAGCACGCCTGAAACGGAGAAGTAACAGTAAGCCAAATTCTTGAATTCCCGAACTTTTGAGGGGTTGAACAGCCAGCTGGGAAGAGGAGCCAGTTACTGCGGTCGAACTTGTGAACGATCCTCCCACCCCCTCCTCAGTCCCAAGATTGCTTCGTGGCCGACCGAAGGAAAAACACGACGCTGTTAGGCGCCGTCAAGCTCTCTCCTCTCTTCGGTGGAAGAGAATACATCGGAGTAGCGTTTCGCCTTGCTGCAACCCTAGCAAAGAATTACCATCCAGCCCTTGGCGAGCGATCAACCAGAGAGCCGGTTTGGCGAGCGATCCGCCTCTCTCACCTCCTCCACCCGAGAGCAGACTGCTGGAAGAGCGAAGCCAGCCTTGTGCCGCTGCCACGTAAGCCTTTTGGCCGCCGGCCCTCTCGGGGGTCTGGGCTGGGCGCCGCCGCCGCCGCCGCCGCCGATGCTTTGAGACTCCAGCGCCTCTGGGCTGTGAAGACCCGCTCCCCGCCGCTTGCTCCCTGCCGGCCGCGCTCGTTCCTTTCCTTGCCGCTGCCTCGGATCATGGATCGAGGACCGAGAGCGACGAGGACGGCCCCTGCTTCCTTGGGCCTGGCCGTCTTCCTGGGCGTCCTGTGCGGGATTCCCTGGGGCTCCGGCGCCCAATCTTACCATGGGGAGAAAGGGATTTCTGTCCCGGACCACGGCTTCTGTCAGCCCATTTCGATCCCTCTCTGCACAGACATCGCCTATAACCAGACCATCCTGCCCAACCTCCTGGGGCACACCAACCAAGAAGACGCCGGGCTGGAAGTCCATCAGTTCTACCCGCTGGTGAAAGTGCAGTGTTCGCCGGAGCTGCGCTTCTTCCTTTGCTCCATGTACGCGCCCGTCTGCACCGTCTTGGAACAGGCCATCCCGCCCTGCCGATCCCTTTGCGAGCGGGCCCGCCAGGGCTGCGAGGCCCTGATGAACAAGTTTGGCTTCCAGTGGCCCGAGCGGCTCCGCTGCGAAAACTTCCCCATGCACGGCGCAGGTGAGATCTGCGTGGGGCAGAATACTTCGGACACTTCGGGAGGGGGTGGAGGGAGCCCCGAAAGTGCCACCGTCTTTCCCACCCCGTATCTGCCCCATCCCACTTCTCACCCCCTGCGCCCCACCAACTCTGGCTTCTCCTGCCCACGGCAGCTCAAAGTACCCCCATACCTGGGCTACCGCTTTTTGGGTGAGAGGGACTGTGGTGCCCCTTGTGAACCAGAACTCCCCAATGGACTGATGTACTTCAAGGAGGCTGAGGTTCACTTTGCCCGTCTACTGGTAGGCATCTGGTCAATCCTGTGCTGTGCCTCCACCCTCTTCACTGTCCTGACCTACCTGGTGGACATGAGACGCTTCAGCTATCCTGAACGACCCATCATCTTCCTCTCTGGCTGCTATTTCATGGTGGCAGTGGCCTATGTGGCTGGCTTCCTGCTGGAGGACAAAGTGGTCTGTGTGGAAGGTTTCTCAGAAGACGGCTACCGCACTGTGGTGCAGGGCACCAAGAAAGAAGGGTGCACCATCCTTTTCATGATCCTCTACTTCTTTGGCATGGCCAGCTCCATCTGGTGGGTGATCCTCTCCCTCACCTGGTTCCTTGCTGCTGGCATGAAGTGGGGCCACGAGGCCATTGAGGCCAATTCCCAGTACTTTCACCTGGCTGCCTGGGCCGTGCCTGCCATCAAGACCATCACCATCTTAGCCATGGGACAGGTGGATGGGGACGTGCTCAGTGGAGTCTGTTACGTGGGCATCTACAGTGTAGACGCATTGCGGGGCTTTGTCTTGGCCCCACTCTTTGTCTACCTCTTCATTGGCACCTCCTTCCTCCTGGCTGGCTTTGTGTCCCTCTTCCGTATACGGACCATCATGAAACATGATGGCACCAAAACCGAAAAGCTGGAGAAGCTCATGGTGAGGATTGGCATTTTTAGCGTCCTCTACACAGTGCCTGCCACTATTGTGTTGGCTTGCTACTTCTATGAGCAGGCCTTCCGGGACACGTGGGAGAAAACCTGGCTCCTGCAGAACTGCAAAAGCTATGCCATTGCTTGCCCCACCAACGTTGCCCCAATGAGCCCTGACTTCACTGTCTTTTTGATCAAGTATCTCATGACCATGATTGTGGGCATCACAACTGGCTTCTGGATTTGGACTGGCAAAACTCTCCAATCTTGGAGGCGCTTTTACCACAGACTCAGCACAGGAAGCAAAGGGGAGACCGCTGTATGAGGCTCCCTTGGCTTCTTCTCCCCTTGTATTGCAAGGAACAAGGGCTTAGACCATTGTTCCTTCAGACTACCTTTGCTTCTCACCGAGAGACACCTCCATCTCTAGACTGTGCTTCGGGGCAGTAAATATCCTCTGAGAATTTGTTTATTCCCTCATCCTGGCCTTCTCACTTTCTAAATGGTTCTGCAGTATCTGTTTAGAGTATCTGGCATAGTGCCAAGAAGGGAAGTTTGGGACAAAGAGAGAGAAAAGCAACCTATCTTTTTTTACCGCGTGATAGGGTGCCAAATCAGACCCCCTCCCCCAAATCAGAATCTTAGTTTACAGTCTTTCTAAAGTTATCCAGGAAGGCTCTGAGAAGGGAGAAAGTATGTGTGGGTGGGTGTGGGTGTGCGTGCGCCCGCACGCCTGTGTGCATGTTCATTCCTTTTAAAAAAGGAAATTGCCAAATAAGTCTTACTGGGGGTTCCTCCATATTGTAGCAGTGCAGTCGACTGCAAACCTACTTGGAAGTTTAAACTCCACTGGATTCAATGGGACTTACTCCCAAGTAAAGGCATAATGATTTCCAGCTATGCAAACTTGCCTTGGGAGCAAGTTACCTCACACTTAGTTGAGCTTAACTTCTGAATCCGCAGTGCATGGGCTTGGCCAGGCTGTAAGGAAAATTCTGCATTCCAGTTTTCAAAGTTTTCTTCCTGGCTGATTTGGGCTTTGGCAAAAGAGTCTTGCTGAGATTTTAGGGAGGAGCGGGGCGGGGGGGGGGGGAAGGAAAGAAACAGGGTCTGAAAAAGAAGTGACATGTTGATTTTTGATAGAATGGCTTTAACTCTCTTGTCTTTTGTTAGAGGAGACAAAAGAGAAACAAAAGTGGGTTTCTCTGCAGCAAAGCATAAGCAGGGGTTTGGTTTTTATGGGGAAACTAACAAAGAATTTGTTGAGGTTCAGCTAGAGCTGCGAGTCATGCAGCTCTTTATTTTCTTTTTGTGAACACAAGGGAAAGGGTTTTCAGGAAACCCGGTGTAACTGGAGAAAAGCTGAGGTTGCCTCTCTTTCTCTTCCCCCCCCCCTCTTTTTTTCAGAACAACTAACAAAACAGCCAATAATCAAACAAGCCTTTTAAAGCATCTATAAGGTTTTATATTCACAAGGTTAGAGTTGGTTTCCCTGGCTGATCATCTGTATCGCCCTTTGATTTGTAAATGGGGCCCAAGGGAAGCACCTAGTAAGAGGAGGAAAATATATTTTGCAGTCCTGGTCCAATCAGGGAGGCACCTCAGTGCTCCCCTCAATGTGTTCATAGATTCCCTTGAAATCAGTAGATTCTTAATTGTGGCCTTCATTGGGAATCAGTTTCTTGCAGATGTTTACATGGACTTGAAGTGCTACTACTTCAGGGAGTTTATTCATTAGTGGAGGCATTTAGGAATACAGCCTTAATTCTACAACAAAAGATTGTCTTGATTAAGGCTGAAGTCCTATGCTGATGTACCCGGGGAAAGACCCCATTCTATCCTGCATCCAGTATCAGATTCAAGGATTGAGACTCGGCCACCCATTTAGGCCCCTGGTGGCACACAATCACTCTGTTGAAAGTGCTGCACAGTCTTAGGAACTTCTATCTAGAAAAAGGTCCTGTGGAATTCAGTGGAATCTGCTTTCTGATAAGGATAGGCCTTTTCAGCTTAAGGAAATGCTGGAATTGATGTATCTTGTTCATAAACTATGTGGTTTTTTTCAAGATTCCCTGCATTCCTTTCTTGAATGATCAGCCTATTAAATATGTCTGAAGTTAAAGTTTTATATCATTATATATAACATTTCATCGAAGAGTCCACTGTTGAAAATAAATTGATTTCAGAAGCCTTTCTGAAATGCTACATTTCACAAGCTAGCTTTCTGGAAACATAAGGGGTTCGATTTAATTTTTACCCAATATACTAATTGGAGAACGGGGCTTTTAACAAGCCGTACTTGGATTTTTCCTTCCTTCTCCAGAATGCACCGATATCTTTTTTTTTTAAATGAATGGATACCTTTACAAAATATTACCACTATTAAGAAATGTAGAATTGACAAGGAAGGGAGAAAAGAATGTCAGGTATAGTACTGGGGAATAAACAGCAAGAAAAATGTTCCATTGATTCATTTGTAATATCTGATCTTCCTGGTTCTGATATTTTGGTTTGTTTGGGAATTTTTAAAATGAGCATAAGACAAGCTAGAAATGCATAATGTACATTTTGTAAATCTGACATTTCGTAAGAAAATATATATGTATTTATGTTTTTACTTAACTTTTTTGTTTTCAAAATTTCCGTGTAAGACGCATTTCTTGTATATGTACAAGATACAAAAATAAATGGATTTTTAATATAATTTGTGAAAAGTTGTATTTTAATTTGATATTTTCCCCTGCACTTCGTTAAAAGTGTTAAATCTTTATCACACTGAAGGGGAAAAATGTTGGTTAAGGAGCCGTTCCTAGACATATTTATTTTAAATAAATATTTTTGGACTGAATATGTCTAAGACTGGACAGTGCAACACAGCACGTTCAGACTTGACTGCAAGTGTCTGCTTGAAGCGATTCCAAAGGGATTTCCAAGATGGACTCCTGCTGTGATCCGGTATGGTTAGGCAGCCTTGTCCAGTGGCATGAGATTATCGGAATTTAACACACCTGGAAGATTCCAGATCCTAAACAGCTGGATTACAATATATTTGTTTTAGGCAATAGTTGTTACCGCAAAGTAGAAATAACTCTTATGAAATCAATAAGGATTGTTTTCGAAGCTAACATTTTCTAGATTCCTAGTGGCTCTTCTGGTATTTATTTAGTGTCTTTGCTGTCCTCTCTTAAGAAAAGTCCAAAGCCCTATCTTAACCAGTCTCCTGTTCTCAAAGCAGCCAATTGAATGCCTCTCAGAAGCCCACAGGCGAGTAAGGAGCACAAAAACCTTTTCTTACTTGTGGTTTGTTCCCAGCAACTGATAGTCAAAAGCATTCCACCCTCTCACATTAGGGATAATGTAGAGCCATTGTGATTAGTGGCCACTATTCATAGCATTTCTGATCTCAAAAAACGCAAGATGTCCTATCTGAGCCCATCCTCCTCAAAACAGGCCAGGCCACAGAGTAGCAGACAGAAAGAAGACTTCAGTGTTGGAAGTAAGAGGGACTTTAAGGCAAACATCTCCCAAGGCAACCAGGATGGGGGAGGAAGTGTATATTCGGGATTTGGGAAGACCCAAATCTTTAGACATTGCTTAGCTAGGCCTTCCTAACACCATTAATGAACTTACAGCCCAGATAAAAGTCTCCTACCCCTTCTAGGCAACAATCGGCTTTCAGGGAAGGTTGCTGAACTGAAAAAGGAAGCCTCAGCTCTTTGCTATCTTATCTTTCATCACTTCTTCCATGCTTTGTTTCCTTTTCTTTAAGGAAGTTACTGGTGTGTGGAAACTTATTTTCCATTATAAAGAGTAAGACATAAGAGTGCTTCAGTCTTTTAGGTGGTCCGTTTTTTTTCCAGAGAGGTCCTGTTTCAGCTTACAGTTGAGGATAGCAGAAAATAAGACTTGACTTTGCCCCTGCAGAGGCCCCTCTGCCATTCTTTGTATATGTGAAATACATAGCATGGTTTCCTCACTGTTATTGGGATTTTCTATTACACAATAAAACAATTGCACTTGTAATCAATCCAAGGGACTTCACAACTGGATGACAGAGCGGCTTTCTATCCTCTTCATGGTTATTTCTTATTTGTCCCGATAGAAAAGAATATATGTAGCTCAGGGTCGAACTATGGAATCCTTGGTACTCTCTTGGTTGTTTGCTTGCAAACGTTTCATTACCTGACTAGGTAATATCAGTGCTTGTGAATGTGTGGTTTGCTCCCTGTTTATATACAGTAGCTTTCCATGCCGGTGTTGGGAAGTGTGGTTTTCTCCTTGGAAAAAATGTCCCCAGGAGTCAACGCTGACTTGAAGATACAAAACAAACAAAAACAATTTAGACACAATATTATTTGTCTTTATTTCTTAAGATTTTTATCCCACTTTATTACTTTATAAGTAACACAAGCCAGCAAACATAGATGATATTCCTTCCACCTCCTATTTTCCCATAACAACAACCCTGTGAGAAGGGTTGGCCTGAAAGAGATCTTCTGCAGATATCCTGAGTTTTTTATATACAGGGAATCCACTACAAGGCACATTATGGAGACAGTGACATGTTACTATTACGGCCATATAATAGCTATGATACCATGTTTGGCAAACAAAGTGAGATTGCTGGAGCATTTGACACATGTACCATAACATAAGCTTGCATTAGATGAAATGGACTCAGGTCCATGAAGACTGGTGCAATCATAAATATGTCAGCCTTTTGCAATAAATCAGAAAGCACCTTTTCCAACTAATAAATGTTAATAAAAGGCATGTGTAAGACATCTTCAGAGTGTTTTGTCCCTCAGAATGCCTGAAGCACCCACACCTAGCAATAAACTTTTTGAGACTGACGCACACACACTCCCCCCCCCCATCTCTCTTATATGATTTATATGGCTCTTACTGGAAGGAATGCAGAGTGCAGATGATGGCATCATCCTGAGAATGTGGTGCTGTGGGTGGAACTCGTACCCATAAGGTTTCCCTTCAGACAAAGTTGTGAATCACTCCCAGCGAGAGAGGAGCCTGTTTATCAAGCAACAGAATCGGCTTAAGAAACCACAGTTGGGTGAGGGAGTTCTTAGAGATACAAATGGGGGTGGGGGGTTCCAAAGGCTCTGTAAATGTGGAAGAACATTGAACAAGAGGGTGGGGAAGAGAAGGAACAGCACTTAGAGCAGGGGTCTCCAACCTTGGCAACTTTAAGACCTGTGGACTTCAACTCCCAGAATTCCTCAGCCGAATTCTGGGAGTTGAAGTCCACAGGTCTTAAAGTTGCCAAGGTTGGAGACCCCTGACTTAGAGGATCTTCAGAAAAAAGGACTTGCTTAATTTCACAGCACGAGAGTACTAATAGGAGGTAAGAATTCCACCCTGAGAATGCAGAGCCATTTTTTTAAATCTTCCTTTTCATAATCCTGGGATTCCTTTTTCTAACTTGATATAGCACTTTGACAAGCATATCATGCTCCGAAGAAGTTTTAGCAGCTATTCTCAGTCAGTGGGAGGAAGCAACTTTGCAGCAGGAGAATTCTATCAACACCTTTTTTTTTCCCCGAATAAGTTTTCCCCCCCCCCAACAAATCTAAATACATATACCATAGATCACATCCAAATACATATAATTATACATATCTATTCAATATGCCATAAAATACATCTTAATTTTACACCTTTTATACTTTCATCTGTCTGTTTTCCCACAATACTTCAAATAACTCCCCTCCTTCTATCTCCCTCTCTTCCTCTTACCTTCTTTTCCCTTCTCTCCTTCTTTCCTACTTCCTTCCTCTCCCTCTCTCCTTACTTCCCTACTTCCTCTTCTCCCTCTTATCCCTTCCCTGAGTATATCTAATCATAATCTATTTTATTGTTAACAGACGAATATTTCAATCCCTAAATTCTGCCAATCATCGATGTTATTCTTAATCTTATTCTTTCCCATATCTAAGTTTTAACATATACTATATTTTGCTAGGTATATTCATTATTCCCAACATTGAATTCTATCAACTCCTAATCAACTACTCTTTTTTTATTGTGCTGAGGATGGGTTTAGGGAAGTCCTCGACTTACGACAGTTCATTTAGTGATCGTTCAAAGTTACGACAGCACTGAGAAAAGTGACTTATGACCATTTTTCACACTTATGACCATTGCAGCATTCCCCATGGTCAGGTGATCAAAATTCAGACGTTTGGCAACTGACTCATATTTATGACGGTTGCAGTGTCCCAGGGACATGTGATCAACTTTTGCGACTTTCTGACAAGCAAATTCAATGGGGAAGCCAGATTCACTTAACAACTGCAGTGATTCATTTAACAACTGTGGCAAGAACGGTCATAAAATGGGGCAAAATTCACTTAACAAATGTCTCATTTAGCAACAGAAATGTTGGGCTCAATTATGGTTGAGGACTACGGTACCTGTACTTTTAAGAAGCAAAACAAATACATTCAAACAAATCCAGCATTCCACTTCGGATCCAGATTTAATTGCAATGTGCTTAGTACAGATCCATTGATATCAATAGGACCTAAGCTAGTCATAACAAAATCCAGTATCACCAGTTTCAGTAGATCTCCTCTAAGTACAGTTCAACCCTCAAGCACCCACCATTTTGTCTCCCAATAGCCATCACTTAGATCAGGCATTGGAAGCCTACAGTCCATGGGCTGCACATGGTCCACCACTGGAAAGCACCCCAAAAGAAATATATCCATCTGGTCTGCGTGAGAGAGAGTGTAATGCTGCTTTTGTGGGTGCTCACTGCCTCCTCAGGCAGCCATGTTCGCAACAGATTAACCAGTTGCTCCTGCAGAGTAACATCCTCCATCCCGTGCTAGTGAAAGTGAGTGATCCATGAAGCAAAAAAGGAAGAAAAAAAGTGGTGGTGGTGGAAGCATGGTCCCTGGCCCCTATGTGGGAGAAAGTTGTTACCCCGATTAGATTTAGGCATATAGTGGCTGGGTTCATACATTTATAGTGATGTTCAGCTGATTTTATCTTACAGATTGTGTGACCCCAGTCTTTATATGAACCATACTTTATTGTTGTATATTTATATGTGAATCCAGCCATTGAGACTTGTACAACAAACCATGGGTAAAACAATTGTGGGCTCAGTGTGTATAATCCAAAGCATTACATTGGTCCATATAACATAGATTGGACCTCTAGATTCAACTGCTAATGAACTCTACTACAAGGAACCATAGGAACCAGTTGTTGCTTTTTGAGAACAAAAAATGTGAGTGCAAGCTAAGTCACCATTTTCAGTGTCTCTGCAGAGTTCAAAGATTTCTCTTTTGTTTAGAAAAGATTTACCATGAGAGTGCAGACTTAACACGTATTTTTGCTCTGAAGTTATATTCAGATCTGCTCAAATGAGGTCAGAAAACTTGAAATTTGTGACACAACACAATAATAAAAATAAACATAATAAAGCTGTCCATGGAAAATGTGCATATTTTTTGAAGTTTATGCCACCCACACTTCTTCAGACTTCTTATTCTTGGTATTTTTTTCTTTTCTTTTTCTATACACATCAAAGCGTATTCTTGCCAAAAATCATATTTTTGTTTTTAATAGGCAGTCTGTACTGGAGACAGTCAAATTGAATAGCTTCCCAAATATTTATCTAAACTATGAACCAGATCGGGTGTCTTCCATGGCCTAGGTCCAAGAATATCTTGCACACCCCTTTCCCCCCCACATCTATATATCTAGTATTTCCCAACATTCCAACATAAGTAAAAATCAACAATTTATAACGAAGGCAAAGAATTAAAATCCCTCTTAGTCACTGCAACTGGTTGCCAATTAAACACTAGAGCTAATAGGCATTGTTTGTCTACATCTTGCTATGTTTTAAGAGAAATGTATAAGCATACAGCTTGCCTTAGATCATTTTTCCATTTTCACAAAAAATAAACTCTCTGGGAAAAAAAAGAAGGCAGTAAGGTGTGGGTATGTGTGTGAGAGTGTAAAATACTATTTTTAAAAGGAAAAATATGTGTATGCATGCAAGCACACCAGAAGTTCAAAGCTAGCTTTGATTCTTTGAAGCAACTGTCAGAACTCATGAAGACAGAATCTTTTAATGTAATCTATGATGAAAAGGGATTTTTTTTAATTTTAATTTTCGTAAAGCCTTGATAATGCTATATTCATTTCTTTTAAAAGAGCCAGAAGTTTTAACTAGCATTTCCTGCCCTTGTTTATGAACAGCATTCTACTGGGATTGGCAGCTAGTAAGACGAATGTCATCCGACACCCTTGAATAGGAATGGAGAACTGCTTGGAATGGAGCAGGATTATGTGGGTGGATGGAAAAACTACTTGGGGGCTAATTGTTGCTCATCGTGCTTTTTTTCTTGTTAAGCAGATACTCAATATATGCTTTAATATTTGGGAGAGAAAAAATCCTTCCTAATATGAAAGTTTATAGAGGTAAGAAGTGTAGACATCATCAACATTAAGGTAGCTGTCCAGAGTGGTGAGATGGGTGGCAAATACATTTAATAAATAATAAATAAATAGGGTAAGGAACCATAGAATCCAATATTTTCATGTCCCATGCATTTATTTCAGGAAAAGGCAAGCTCGAATAAACATACATTGTTGACCTCCAAAGTTCATGCCACAATTTGCCAGGTTCTGCTTTTTGGAGCCAATGAGATCATGTAAAAGTGTGCCATTCACCTTTGGTGATCCTTGAGCTACAAAGGATCTCATATCTTGCCTTAAGTGGCAAACAAAGCAGTCTAACTGATCTGCCCAGCCAGCTACTTGGGCCACTGTGATATACTGTAATTATAATTCAGTAAGGTCCTGATGCAGATCCAACAGATATAGGAAGGGAAGGAAGAAACCCATCAGAAGAGCAAGAGCTCAACAATCACCCTATCTTTCCAATATCTACAGTGACAGCACAGGCATCTATTTTGGAAAACCACAGGTAGCCTTTGACTTACAAATTGCTTGCTTAGTGGCTCGTTCAAAATTCCAATGACCCAAAAAAAAGGTACTTATGATCCATATTCAAAATTCTAACAGCTTTCCCCCCCCTCCCCACAGTCACATGATCACATTTTGGATGCTTCACAACTGGCCTGTGAGACAACAAGTAAGCAGTTTTTTGACTAACTCACATATACACAGGGGACATACTTGCTAGGCAATCTGGGGGCTTCCAAGATTTGCTGGCACCAGACATGTGCAGGGAAGGGGGTCTTTTTGGAGAGATGGGAAATGGTATCATAACAATGTTTTCACAACGACAGATCTTGGATGAGAGACACGGAAAAGAATCTCTGCTGCTTCTCCTTTCCCATGATTCATGGAGCTGCGTGTTACTTGCCACAGCAGGGTCCAGGATAAAACTTTGAGGAGCTCCTGGGCCCTTTCGGCTCTCAGATCTCTGATTCCCTTTGCATCGCTCGTCAGCCTTTTGCAAACTGCAGCCCTGCAGACACAGTGAACTGCAACTCCCATTGCTTCTACCCACCTGAATCAGATGGGTAGTACACATTCCCAGTTGGGAAAGCAGAATGGAGTGGAGCTGCTAAAGAATCCTGAAGTAGTGCACTCCTCAGGATCAGAAGAGAAGCATGAGCCTCAGCAGGCCAACCTCTTTAAGCAAAAGGCTGCCTTTCTGTGCCTGCACAGGTGCCAAAAGGAAGAGCTGAAGATTAGATGTTGGACAAAGTGCATTCTTCTCTGACAGCCTTCTTCAATCTTTTAATCATTGCTTCTGCTGGTAAAGTTGTTCCGCCAAATGGGAGATACTGGCAGAACATTCTACAATGCTAAAGATCTACCCCAAATCTTAAGCTACCTAAGCCAAAGTAGCCGGAATACAACATGATGGTATAAATCCTTGTTCCTCTTTTTCCATGCTTTTTTCACTAGCATATTGTATGTGCATACATCTTTCATTTATATAAGAACAAAGAAGAAAGTGATGTTATAATTCAGCAAACTGAAAACAACTGGTGTTATTCAAATGCCTGCATCAAGGGTAAGCTACTGGGGTTCTCTAGATGTTTGGGGTGACAACTCCCCCAAATCCTGCCCATGCCTCTGTTTTTAGGATTTGTAGTGCAAAGATACTGGGGTGCTCATGTCCAGAATAATCTCTCTCCACATCTAAAAAAGTAATTTCCACGATGCTGCTGTTATCACACCTTGTTGCCAGGAGCCCTATTCTGACGTTCTTGACGGGAATTAGATCAGAACACTCAAAACACAAATCATCATGAATGCCATAGGAGATCCATCAGCTAGAGGCAGCAACACTGAAGTATTTTCCTACATTGATACAATGGACTCCAGTGAGCCAAATCTGAAGATAATGAATTCACATTAAATGTAAATGAAATAACTTGACTCTGGAACAGAGCTACATTTTCACCATTCCACATCGGTTGCCTGTGTGAGTTGCACAAAATGACCCAGAAGGCCTCAAATCTGATTTAAAATGAACTACTGATTCATCTTTAACTTCTAAGATTCTGGAGATAGCAACCTTGTTAGAGAGCAACCAACCCAGGCAGGAGAAGGCCTCAAGCAGGAAATTAGTCTGGACTCATTACGTAAACACAAGAGGGCAAGATCTGACACACATACACACACACCCTTCAAGTCTTATCTAATTTTTCCCAGGTGAAAGCTACCAGTCTGGAGAGATTCCTGTGGAACAGGCATAAAACAATAAAGTAGCTAGTTTGAACTCTACATGTGTAAGTCTGGTTGTTCATGCCTTACAAGCCTAATGGATTGTAATATACAAGTCAGAGTCCTATGTTTTAGTGGTACTGGCTGACATATTCTATGCATGTAAAATGTTATGCCCAAAGGCCACTTTCTGCATATGATAGCCCTGAATAGGAGGACAGCAGAGACAGAAGGCCTGTGATATCCATAACACTGTAGCAGAGTTCTCAGCACAGTCTTCCTCCACACTTGCCCCTTGAGCAAAGAACACCTGAATAAGGCGGGTTTCCAGGTCAGTGAAGGGCTATTTGTTTCCTATTGTCCATCCCTAAGTGTCTCTCTGTTGAGATTCTGAGGAGCAGGAATGCTTGGATGTTGTTCTCTTGGGCCTCCCCCACAAAGAAATTAGTGTTTGAGCTTTCCTGGGCACCTCTGAAAGGCCTTTTGTTAAGCTTTCTAAAACCAGAAAGAGAACTATTCCCCTTCCTTTCTCAAGGTTGTGACTCAACTCTTCCCAACTCTCAGGGCATCTGTCATTGTTTTCTCAAGATAGCCTGGGCCACAGTTGCAACATGTATTGGAGCATTCACAACTCTAGTGCATGCAAGCAGGTCGAGAGAGCCATCAAAGCACTGCTTGGAAGGGTTGCACTGAAGAGAACCTGTCCTTTCTGTCTTTGAGGTCCTCATTCCGTATAAATGGAAACATCCCTCCCTTGCAGCCCCAAAGGCTAAACTTTTGTGATGCAGAAAACCCAATTGGCAAAATGTGCTGAAAAGCAAAATGGGAATCTTCCAAAATCCATCCTAATCCTGACCTGGGTACTAAAAAACTCTACATCCATTTATTAATTTTGCTTGGGCAGGTCCGTCTAAAAGGCATTTTAGAAGACATTTCACTGAAAAGAGAAGCACACAATAACAACAAAGCCACTCATAAATGAATTAAGTATAAATAAATGAAAGATAGGGGAGTGAAGTATGTTGCAAGTAAAAACTCCCCACAGCTGAGTTCTGCAAGTGTTCAAGTCATTTACCGCTATTATTCATTTGTATATTTAGTGACTGACTTATTTACCATCTCTTCCATGAAAAATACATATAAATAAACCATTCAGTAGACACTTTTCTTCCAGTTTATACAGGACAATGATGAACTGGAGCAAAGTTAAGTCCTATGAGGAACTATTTAAAAACCTAGATATGTTCAGCTTGCAGAAGAGACGGTTGAGAGGGGACATGGTAGCTGTCTTTTAATACCTGAAGGGTTGTAATGTTGTAGAGGGTTTGGACTTGTCCTCACTTGCTCCAGATAGTAACAGTTACAACTATTGGGATGAAACTTCAAGGATGTAGATAGAGATTAGACTTAGACATTAGGAAAACTTCTTGACAGTAAAAGTTTTCACTCAGTGTGAATGGAGTAGTTTCCTCTTCACTGGAGGTTTTCAAATGGAGGCTGAATTTATTGAGGATGGTGCAGTCATGGCTTCTAATTCAATGATTCTCCTTATCATAGCATTGCACTAATAAAGAGTAACCTATAGAATTAAAAAAAGAAAAGAAATAAAATTTGTTGGTTTTTAACATACCCAAAGAAATCTAAACAGCTACAAGAAAGTTAGATTTAACCCAATTCCTGGCAGGCTAGTCCCAGAGTTTCCATATGCTGAGGTTTTGTTCAGAACTTCCACTGATTTGTTACTTCTCCTCTTCCTCCTCTTTCTTTCACAGCAGCCCATTTGTCATGTCACCTCAGGAAACTGCTGGGAGCAAGGGAGCTGGCATTTTCTCCTCTGAATTCCCCACACCAGCAATCCCCAGATGCATCAGCTACCCCTCACACCTCATGGATTTCAAAATGGCATGCAGCTCAACTCTTGCCTGCAGCCTTATTATTCCTCTGCTCTTTTTGTAAAACCTGTTAGCCTTTCTACCTCTCATTCCTCCACCAATATGCTTAGAATTTAACTTGAAAAGGTTCCTCACACACCATAGAAAGACTGATTGGGCATGGAATGGAAAGATAAATGCAAACTAGCCACGGTCATCCCCATCTTCAAAAAGGGATATCCCAGCCTAGTTGAAAATTACAGACCAATCTCTTTATGCTGCATCACCTGCAAAGTCATGGAATCAATCATAAACCAATCCATTACCCTCCACCTAGAAACTAACAACCTACTCTCAAACAAGCAATTCGGTTTCAGGAAAAAAGTATCCTGCAATCTGCAGCTACTACACTGCAAAAACATATGGACCTCAAAACTTGACCAGGGCAAAACAATAGACGCAATTTGCATAGACTTCTACTCAGTGGTACACGACAAACTACTTCTGAAACTAAAATCCTACGGCATCTCTGGACCCCTACATAACTGGATAGCTGCGTTCCTGTCAAACAGACAACAAGTGGGCAAAATAGGGAGCGCCCTATCAGATCCCATACCTGTTAACAGCAGTGTACCCCAAGGCAGCGTACTAGGACCAACACTCTTTATACTCTATATAAATGACCTTTGCGATCACATTATAAGCAACTGCGTTCT
>QLTV01002419.1:3394537-3415897 GCA_003457575.1 Thermophis baileyi | reverse complement strand
CTCCACACTGTATCTCGGACATTACTACAATTGAGCGGGTCCACGAGAAGAGTCCTCTACTCCTCTGCTCACAATCGAATATCTTATGCCACCATGCTTGAAATTTTGGGCTTGGACAACCTTGAACTACGTCGCCTATGGTCTGACCTAAGCGTACTACACAAAATTGTCTTCTACAACGTCCTACCTATCAACGACTACTTCAGCTTCAACCACAACAATACACGCGCACACAACAGATACAAACTCCAAGTGAACCGCTCCAAACTCGATTGCAGAAAATACGACTTCAGCAACAGAGTGGTTAATGCCTGGAACTCACTATCTGACTCTGTGGTTTCCTCCCCAAATCCCCAAACTTTACCCTTAACTGTCTACTGTTGACCTCACCCCATTCCTAAGAAGTCAGTAAGGGGCGTGCATAAGCGTACCAGTGTGCCTACCGTCCCTGTCCAAACGTTCCCTTTTATTTGTACCCATCTTATGTATATAAATAATGTTATATCTATGTATATTACCAAATACGTACTTGACAAAATAAATAAAATAAATAAATAAAAAAACCCCATTTTTCTTTTGCACTGCTGCCTGGCCCTAAATGGGGCAACAGCAGAAGTCAGGGAAACTGTCCTCCATTCAGCTGATCTTTCTTTTCATCATCTACCCAGATGTAGTAAGAGTAGTCATCATGTTCTCCAAATTTTCTAGAGGCTCTTGTACTTCATCCAGATGTTCATTCTGGTTACAAATGTATGTAATATATGGTCTGGGTGCCTGTATGTATGTACTTGACTACTCTTGCTGCTCTCTCTCCAGAAAATCCCTATACAGTAACCATGGGTGTGAAAAAACAGATGCCCAACAGATAATCTGGATTCAAATCCATGAGGCTTTGGCCATGCTGCCTGGGATCCTCAGGCAAAGAAGGAGGTGAGTTGGGAAACAGTAGGCAGTCGTCCAAAATCTTGTGCCCAAAGTCAGAATTATTATCATCTTCTACTGTATTCTGGTTTCTCTAAAAGAGATTCTCTTGTGCCCTGTAGTTTCATATATACTTATCTCAAATTTTATTTCTCAATCGTAGCTTTTTGTTTTGCACACCAAGTGTTAAAAGTACTGACAACCATAACCAGCAGCATCAAACTGATCTGCAAGGGATTTCTGGCTGCCAACAACAAGATGATCTCTCTACAAAATGTAGATTCAGAGTGGACCCATTCTTTGAAAGACTGGGAAGTTTCTAGCAAAGCCCTTCATAAATTATAGACTCACCAATGAATTCTTTTTATATCCTGATTGTAACTGCAAGTACAAATCAATGTTTGTCTTTTTGTCTGTCCTTCAAGTCATTATTGACTCCTGGTGATCACCTGGACTAATCCCTGCAGTTTTCTTGGTAAGATTTTTTGGAAGTGGTTTGCCTCTGCCTGCTTCCTAGGGCTGAGAGAGAATGACTGGCCCAGTGGCCCAAGGTCCCCCAGTTAGCTTTATGTCTAAGGCAGGAATACTCCTCATGTCTCCTATTTCCTGCTCAGTGCCTTAATTATTACACCATACTGATTCTCTAATATATGTTTGTCATACCCATATATTGTTTTAGATTGTCCACATTGTTAAAGAAAGAAATTTGTGATCATGGCAGTTTTGCATGGACTTATATTGGCCACAGTCTTGCTGTTCTGCTCTACAGAAACAGCAGGTAGGTAATTTTAGATCTTGTATTAAATATTCTTACTCCCCCACTTCATTCAAATATATAGATACAAGGTTAGACAGCTGTATTTATCATTTCAGAATAAGCACTCTGCAGTTGCAGAAAATATTTTACATAAATAATAAAATAAGTGTTTGATTATATAATGACCAATCAGCTAAATGCAATACATCACTACTTTGCTGCTATCCCAGATGATGGAATAGCACTAAAGGCTATCAGTACATTAATTGACAAGGAAATATTGGGTCAGAGTTGTGTATATCCTTGCCAATCTTTGTACTGATGCAAGGCCCCTTGCTTCCTATTCCTATTCTGTCATCTGGGAATTAATTATGGAGGTCATTGGTCTATAGCAGGGGTTGTCACGGCAACATCACGTGACTTTTTTCCCCTTCACTAAACCGGGCATGGGCGTGGCCAGCGCGTGATGCATCCGGCCTGCGGCCCGCGAATTTGACAGCCCTGGTCTATAGGATCACTTAAGAGTCACCTTGATACAGATACAGATACAAATAGAGTTGGAAGAGACCTTGTAGGTCATCTAGTCCAACCTCCCACCCAAGCAGGGGACCCTACACCATTTCTGACAGATGGCAGTCCAGTCTCTTCTTGAAAGCTTCCAGTGATGAAGCTCCCACAACTTCTGAAGGCAAGCTTTTCCATTGGTTGATTGGTCTCTCTGTCAGAAAATTTCCCCTTATTTCCAGGTTGAATCTCTCCTTGTTCAGTTTCCATCCATTATTCCTTGTCTAGCCTTCAAGTGCTTTGGAAAATAGCTTGACCGCTTCCTCTCTGTGGCAGCCCCTCAAATATGGGAACACTGCTATTATGGGAGCTCTTGCCTCACAATCAGGAGGTTGTGAGTTTGATCCTAGGTAGAGGCAGACGTAGGGTCTCCTGCTTGGGCAGGGGGTTGGACTAGATGACCTGCAAGGTCCCTTCCAACTCTGTTAATCTGTTAATCTGTCTCCCCTGGTCCTTCTCTTCACTAGACTAGGACTATTGGAGGAAATCTTACTTTACAAAGGGAAGGAACAAGCAGAATATTATAAAATACATGTATAGGTTTGGAAACAACCATAAATCCAATAATGCACCTTGCCCAGCTGGAAAGGCTGGAAGGAATTACCTGTTTGCTGTTGATGAAAAGTTCAATGATTTTTCTGCTGTCCCACTTCGCAGTTCTTCAGATATAAGAGCTTCTACCCAAAGAAACCTCAAAGATGATATTGCCTGGCCTTAGTTCATCTTGCAACTTAAGCATAATTGGAGCTGGTTAATAGCTAGATGGGAGAACAAGAGGATGTCCCAAAGCTGTAAATTAGATTGGGAAATTAAAAAACAAATCTCTGACCATAACGGCAAACCATTTCTACATTAATGAAACAACTACAGATAGTCCTCAAGTTAGGACCATAATGGAGCCTGCCCATTACGGTTGAAGGTTGGGAGGACACTAACTGAACCGTTAAGTGAATGAAGTCCTTCCCAACTCTCCCCAATGCATCTGTTAAACAAATGTATGGGTTAAGTGTGCATGGGGTGCCTCATGGGTGAGGAAGACCATGGGGGGGGGCCTAAGTGTAGGAACAATACCAACCCCCCTCCAGGGGTCCCCAAAGGCCCCCCCCCCCCCCCCCCCCCCGTCCATTGAGATATCCCATGCTCCACTTCTCACCCATTGGGTCCCCACAGCCGCTTCGGCCTCCTCCACACCCACCCCTGCACCTGCCCTGTCACTTACCTTTTAAAGATCTCCAGAGCTCAGGATGTCAGGGTAGGAAAGGAGGACAGGCTACTCTATGGCTGGGCCACCTGGCACATCTTTCTCTCTGATGCTGGGGAAAGTTTCTGTTTTCCTTTCCTGGTTAAATGCTCTCTTTCCCTCCCCCAGGGAAGGCAAATGGTGAGAGAAAGAATTCTTCTCTTCCTTGCCGTTTGCCTGGCTAATGGTGGGGGGAGGGGAGGCATGCAGCCGCCAAAACTCTTCTGTCAAGCCTTTAGGAAGAGTTTTGCCGACTGTGTGCCTGTAATAAGTAAAAAAAAAAAAGTCTGAAAGGAAAAAAGAAATAAAAATAAAATGCTGTAAATTGTCATTTGAATTTTATCCTGTCTTTATATAGTTATATCATGGCTCCCTTCTCCCTATATTCTACCCTTTCTTATCATCAAATCCCTAAGTCACAACTTCATGCTTTTTTTTTTTTCATTTTCAGCAAATAGTCCATATAGGGTTTGCAATCACTGACAAATATAGCTACTGTGTTTTTTCTAATCAAATAGATCAATTTTGCCTCCAGCTGTGCTTATATCTGTGCATGTCTTGAGTCAGAAACAGCTTTTGAAGTAGCTGCATGAACTCTGCAAAAGACATAGCTGCTTTAATGATTTGGAGAAAAATGCCTCATACATGCTCCTGCATATTTCAAGACTTCATTCAGATGCTTTGCCGAGTTTCAGTGTTAACCTAATCTGATTTCTTTGTATTTGACTTTATGCAACTCATGATCCCTAATAACTGCAGTTTGTGGTACACTGTTTATGGCTTAGTGTGTTCTATGAATGCAGCCAATAGTGCTTTATTCAATAAAGCTTAACACATTAAAGTTTTCCTCTTCCACTCTTTTATAGTTAAATTAAGCAGCACTGCTATTTACCCTCTATTTGGAAGTAAGTCCCATCAAATATAAATACACTCACTTCTATGCAGATTTATATGAGACTGAATCATCAAAACAGAGTGGTTGAACTTTGCTTCTTAATGGTATTTAACTCAGATCTCAAAAGAGGGTGCTAAAAAATGTTAGTATGTAAAAAAAAAAAAAAGGAAAGTATCATCTGGATCTATCTTCAGAGACAAAGACCAGGATGCTGTCTTATTCAAGCTTGTTGGCAGGATTTCACATTTCAAAATGTGCTAAAGGGTACTGCTGAGCTGCATCAGAATATGGGAGTTTATAATTTGTGTATTTATTTATTTACCTGTGTTTATATGCCACAGACTAAGAAAATGGTAGCCAGAGTTACATAATTAAAAAAAAATACAGTAAAACCCTATAAACCAATGTAAGTCTAATTCTACTATATTACAATGCAGTTGCTGGTTTGATGTAGCAATTAAGATACTGGGCTAGAAACTGGGAGACCATGAATTCTAGTCTCACTTTAGGCACAAAGCTGACCTTGGGCCAGCCACCCTCTCTCAGCCCTAGGAAAGAGGCAAGGAGAAAATTACTTCTGAAATCTTGCCAAGAAAACTTCAGACACTTGTCCAAGCAGTCACCAGGAATCAACACTAACTCCAAGCAAGATACACACCCTATTTATTTATCCACAATCTGGGGTTTATTATGCAAGCCATTTGTTCTAACGTTTTGTTTTGTCTTCTCAGTTTGCAAAAAGAAACATACGGTAGGAAATAAGCTGAGTGCATCAGCATGAATTCATTAGTGCACAAGTTAATTCCCAATTCTGAGCAAAACTTTTTTTACCCAAATGTACAATTTATGAACTTTGACATTTTAACCTGTAATATATTCTCTACTCCAAACATTACAGAAGAAGGACTACTTGGATAAGACCAGCATACAAGGAAGTCTATAAAGCAGGTATGTTTTTTTCCCCCAATGTTGTTGGACTACCACTCCCATGATTCAGTTTGTTTATGGTTGATGGAATCAGAAGCCAACAATATCTGGAGGGTTACCGGTTCCTTGTTTCCTGTTATAAAAATTCATACATCTGTTGGAAAAATGAAAAACTTAGCAGACTTGGGGGGGGGGAGGCAGGGAAGAAGCATGCACTGAGGGATTTTCAAATAAATATATAAAATCACTTAGCATACTACCGTAAAAGTAGCTGTGATTTTCGGAGAGAATTAAATTGGATAAGAAATATTCCTAATAGGATTTACATTATCAGATTGGTTAATTAGTTCTAGCTTTTAGTTATGAATAATGACTTTCTGTGAAGGAAAGCTGAGAAAGGACTGTGTATTTAAATGATAATCATTTGAATTCCTGTAACTGCTTTCTAAGAAGGATGACCAAGTTCCAGCAATCATACAGCCAAATCTGAAGTTTATCTCATACAGCAGTTTGCCTTGGTGGTGCAAAACCAATTTCATATCATTATTGTCAAGGACAGGCTGCAGGCTGCTTTTGTGTGTGTGTTGCGCTTGTGTGCTCTCTCTCTCTCTCTCTCTCTCTCTCTCTCACACACACACACACACACACACACACACACACACACACACACACACAAATAGGTAGGTATGCTGCATAAGAGCTGTTATTTCTCAATGCCAGAGGGTTTATTGTACGCCAATGCATAATTACTGAAATTCTCATAAATTAAGCAGGCTAGGTTTTTATACACACACACACCAACTATAGTAAAAGAGACCAAATAAATCAGACTTGGGACTAGAGGTATTTTTTACACAAGAACATAGATACTGCTGAATGATCCTTAGAAGCAGAGAAACAGCATTTTCAAAATATTTGAAGGGCATCCAGTGTCGGAAATAATTTTCTGGGTTGCTCTAGGATAGGAAATTAAATTTCTTTCTCTATATAAACCATAAACTGAGTGTAGCCAAGTTCCTGCTCTTGCCGATTACTAATTTGTGCAATAGCTGAATCCCTACTGTATTGGTAGGGATACAATACTTAGCAAAACCAAGATGTAATTCTCAGAAAGTGGAAATTAACATACCTTTAAAAGAGAACAAATAGCAGCATGCTACATTGTCTGTATAAAACAAAATTGGATGCCTGTTTATATTAGTTTCAGTGATACAGTGGGCCAGTAACATAGATGGAAACGTGTATGTAAAATCACCAGTATCTTGCCTCAGTACTGCAAAAAAAATTACATGAATATTTGACAATGTACAACTTGTGGTATGTGTACAAAATGGCTCTATAAGCTTCTTGGAATTTACTGGGAAAATGCTTTAGCACTTCAAGTATAAAAGGGCAAGTAAGTTGGGGATGGGGTGAAGATGGTACTTTGGAAATAAGGAACAGGATTTCACCCTCTGTGTTCCATGCCTGCCATTATAAATGCTCTTCCATTAAGGAAGCCTGAAATATTTCACTTCTAAACATCAGGGAATGATGAATAAGGCGCTTTCACTAACATCAAAACAGGGAAAGCACATATGGCTTTGTGTGCAAGAGGAAGCAACAAGGAGCAGAGGTGTGATTTGTGCATCTGGAGTGTAATGTCTATACAGGGAATTCACATGACTTCCCCGCAGTAAGACGACTGGCGCCTTGCACAGAGACACCTCATATCTCTCAACAAGTTTCTTCTTAAGGTGTTAAGCTACATTCCAAAAAGCTGTTGCCAATCATTCAGCTTCCTGTTAATACCTGAAGCTGCTCAAGATAAACTCCTGAATTCAGATTTCCTTCATTGCTACCAAATAAGAACATTATGGCAATTTTTATATAAAAAATAGTTTTTTTGTTCATCATTGAATCAATTACTCTAAATTGTCTATGCTTTACTTACAGTATCCACTCCAAACACATATAACACCAAGGTATTGTAACTTGAAAGCAATTATATTCCCAATGAGCACCAATTATTACAACTATTGACAGTTTAGTTACATAAATTGCATAATCTCTAATTATATGTATCAGGGGTGGGCAACTGTTTTATCTGAAAACAACATCATGCAGAGGGAAGACCCTCAGTTTAGGTCAAGATTCAGTTATACACAAACAGAAAGTTCTTGCTTACCAACCACAATTGGGACTGACAATTCTGTTGCCAAGTGCCACAAATGCTAAGTGAAAAATCTTATGACCCAGCAGGACTTACATCACTTCAGCTTCCATCATTAAGCAAATCACAGAGGTCATTAAGTGAGACATCATGTGACTGTGACTTGCAATTTCATTGCCATCTTCTCTATTTATTTTGTTATGAAACAGTTATGACTGTGGGACAATGCAATGGTCATAAATGTGCACCAGTTGCAAAACATTCACATGGCAATCACATGACCGCAGCGCATGTGACAGCTGTAAATATCACAAAGCTGAGTTTTTCTTTTTCAACCCTTGTAATCTTGAACAGTCACTAAAGATAATAGTGAGGACTATCTGTACCCATTTCCCTATCATTTTTTTTTCTTCTTCCATTCAATTGTGTCCAATTCTGACTGCCTGGGCAAGTCCCTGCAATTTTCTTGGCAAAGTGCTTTACTACTGCCGCCTTCCTAGAGTTGAGAGAAAGTGACTGGCCCAAGATCACCCAACTGCCTTTGTGCCAAAGGTGGGACTAGAACTCAGGGTCTCTTGCCTGTCAGTTTAGCAATAGCAATAGCAATAGCACTTAGACTTATATACCGCTTTACAGTGCTTTACAGCCCTCTCTAAGCGGTTCACAGAGTCAGCATATTGCCCCCAACAATCTGGGTCCTCATTTTACCCACCTCGGAAGGATGGAAGGCTGAGTCAACCTTGAGCCGGTGAGATTTGAACTGCCGAACTGCAGCTAGCAGTCAGCTGAAGTAGCCTGCAGTGCTGCACTCTAACCACTGCGCCACCTCGGCTCCTAGCCTGATGACTTAACCACTGTACCAAACTGGCTCTATCGTCTATTTAACATTCCCCTTTTCTTTGTGATCCAAATGAATTACTGTATTTCTTTTTATCAAGGTTAGCACTTTTCTCTCTCTGCTTAAGTAGAGGGGTGTGCCGACAATAGGAAACTTATTCTTGATATATTATATATGTGTGTGTGTGTGTGTGTGTCTGTGACCTTGGGCCAGTCACACTCTCTCAACCCAATTCATCTCACAGGGCTGTTGTGGGGAAAATAAGAGAAGGAAGGTGTGTTGGATATGTTCACTGCCTTGAGTTATTTGTAAAAATAATAAAGGTGGGATACAAGTAAATAAATACATCATACTGGTATGTAATATTCCAAAAATTATTTCTTTAACTAAAATCTGAAACATAATATTTATCCCACATAAATTATGTTGTATATTTGTTGAAGATAAATGTTCAAATTATTTCAACACAATAATCCTCTCAAAGTCCATTGGTGGTATTCACATTTGATGCAGGGGAGACACAATTTAAAACAGTGCCACTAGATTGAAAACTGTTAGCAGTTGCATATTGTTTTAGTCCAGATTTAGTAGCCCTAGTTCCGTGATGGCGAACCTATGGCACGGGTGCCACAGGTGGCACGCGGAGCCATATCTGAGGGCATGCGAGGCATTGCCCTATGTCAGCTCCAGCGCACATGTGCGCGCTGGCCACTGATTTTCGGCCTTCCAGAGGGCAGGGGGAGGCAGTTTTCGCCCTCCCCAGGCTTCAGGAAAGCCTCTGGAGCCTGTGGATGGCGAAAAATGGACCCAACAGGCCTACCATAAGTTTGTTTCCGAACTTCCAGTTGGGCCGTTGGGCCATTTTTAACCCTCGCCAGGCTTCAGCCTGCAGCCGTTTTCATGAATGCTGAAAATTACAGATAGGTTTTAATTCATCATACCATTCCTCGCGGGGGGAAGGTGGGGGGTTGTGGGGGGGGCGGGGGGGCGGGGGGGGGGGGGGGGGGGCGGGCGTGGGGGGGGGGGGGGGAGGGCATTGCATTATGGGTGTGGGCACAGGCACGCGCGCAAGCGCTCTCGCACGCGCACACCCTTTTGGCACTCGGGCAAAAAAAGGTTCGCCATCACTGCCCTAGTTTAAGTCTTTTCATGGATTGAAGTAAATTCTGAAGGTCTCAAAATCTGGACAGTACTGCTGCCTATCAAAAACTGTTTGGACTATTAGATGTACTAATATTAGATGTACATGTGAGTGACATGTTTTTGTTTATAGTGTCTTTCCATTTATTCAATTTTATATTCTCAGCGAGTTCAATCTCCCAATAAACTTACATATTTGTTAAGTGTGTTGAAATACATGTCTTTACAGAAAGATGTAACAAAACTTCTCCTCTACCAAATGTGTTTTAGATTGCACCATAATCAAACTTAGGGTTTTGGGGGGTTTTTTTGCTTAAGTTCCGTTGAGTTCAACAAACGTAATGTATAAGTTAATATCCAGAGACTAAATCGGTGAAAAAATACTATATAATTTTTTTTCATCAGCAGTCGGGCATAAGAGTAGATATACAGTGCAGCAAAGAATATACAAACAACGTATAAAGTTAATTGTAACTTTGTGATCTTTTCTGTTGGATAGGCAATCAATAAAAATCCCATGCAACATTACAGCCCTTTTCTTCATTTTACTAGAACGGTGAATTTCCTTTCCTCTAGATTAGTTGTGAAACGTGTCCACTCAAATATGGGCGCTATCTTGGGAATCTCAGTTCTTTATCGCAAACATTTCGGCGGCCTCTAAGCCCCCCCCCTTCTCCTTCGGGCGCCTCAACCCACTCCCGCCCCCGCCGAGCTGCGGACCCTTCCCTATGGCCTCACTCTCCAGGAATGGACACGCTTCTGACTATCACACAGGATAAGGCCTTTCTCGTCGTCAGGCCCACCCGGCGAAGACAAAAACCCTGCAATCAGGAACGGTCGCGGCAGATGAAAGCCTTATTCCCAGGGCAACGGCGCAAAGAAGAGTTTTTCGGGGGGGGAGGGAGGGAGACGATCAGGTTTTCAAGCCCGAGCTAGACCGCGGCTTTGTTTTCCCCCAACCGCCGTGCAACCTTGAAAGGAGGCCTAACTTAACTCCCTTTGTGAGAACCCGGAGGGGACTTCCCAGAAACCCCGCTCTCCCCTCCCACTTTTTTTCTCCAAGGCAATCGTGGAGGGAGCCCTCTTTTTCCGCCCCTCCTGCCCGGCAGACAAGACTTGAGCAATATGGGTTTCCATGTCGCCCCCCCCCCCGGCATTCGCCGGAGCCCCAGAAGGCCTCCTCTCCACCCCAGTGCAAGCGCAGGAAATTGCTCCTCGGGAGATCAAGGCTCCCAGGCATGTGTCCCGCAAACGATCGTTTCCGAGGGGAGTCGTCTTTTTTTTTCTCCCGCCGCCTCTCCCAGCCAGCAGAGAGCCCAGCACCGCCCCGGCTCCCGGGCGCTTTTCCCTCCCAGCTGCCTCCTAAACGTTCAATCACGGGGGTGATTAGTGGTCGCAGCGGGGCGTCCTGAGAAGAAAAGATCCGAAAGGAGCCCTAGTAGCGGTTGCCAAGAAACCGGGGCCTGCGGACGCGCTACTCCCGAGAGCTAAGAAGGCAAAGGCGAAACCCCGGCCGAGCTCGTGCGGGGAGGAAACGAAGCCTCGGAAGATTAGCTCTCGCAGCTCCCCCGTACCTCAGATGATCTGGGAAGGGGTAGTATAAAGAGGGGGGTTCAAGCAGAGAAGCCGGCACCCCAGACCTTTGGGGCTCCATGAAGCTCCCTTCTTAAGAAGGCCTTGATAGGATTGCGCGAGAAAATGCTTTACTCCGCGCGGAGTGCTTTACTCAGATTGTCTAATCTCCCTTGTTGCTGCCCTGTTGCTTCTCCCTCTTGAAACTTGGCGCAGATTGGGGCAAATTAGGGCTATCGGATCTGGCTGGAAAAATGGAGATGGTCAGAAAGAGGGGTTTTCTATGGATGCCCAAGATGGAACCTGGTTTTCCTTTTGGACTTAAAATAAAGCACTACATTCTAGAATTCTGCTACATTGTCTCAGATCTGCTGCAGTTCTATCAAAGTGGAAACTTAGAAGGATCCCAGTATGATTTTACAATGCATGCTGGAACTGTCCTTGTGATAGGTAGGTCTATCTTGACCTACTAGAATCTCTGTCAAGTTGTCAATGCTGCATTGAGTTCAGAGATCCTGTCATTGTTCCCCACCCTCAATGAAAGGCTTCCCCTCCACCTGAGGTATCCTAGGAGAACTAGGGCTGAGAGTTGGTCTCCCCTCCCCATGTCACAGTTCCTCTTTGCTACAGGTGTAGAATATGAGGTGCAGCTGGAAACTTTGGCAGGGTAGGCTGAATGGTGGCTGTGCTTCTAGTCTTGCTTGAACCTGCTACCAGAGCTAGGACCTACTCCTGTTGTGCAGCTGCAGTCCTGCTAAGACTGGAGGAAGATAAACATGACATCCTGATCTACCTACCTTCCCCAGAACCACATTCAATAGACCATGAACTTGAGACCCTTGCCCTAGAGCAGGGGTCGGCAACCCGCGGCTCCGGAGCCGCATGCGATTCTTTGGATCCTCTGCTGTGGCTCCCTGTCCCATCACTAGCTGCTCTGCCCCTCACCCTCCCCTCCCTCGCCTGGCCTGAGAAGGTAAGGGCGACGGCGGGGGATGGAGAAGTGGCTGGGGCTGATTCTCCGGCACCTCACTCTTGTAGAGCTTCTTCCGGCCCTTATTGGTGCTGGGCGTGCCTCGGTCGCTTGGGAAGACGTGCAACCTGCTCTCCGCCCCAAGACACTGGCTTGGCCCAGCCGCAACCGACACCAATGTCACTAACACAAGGGCTGGCGGGGTGGGAATGGGATCCGGGAGGAGGGAGTGTTGGAAAGTGGGATGGGACAGCAGCACCCAGCCACAACCCCCAGGCCGGCTTTGGTGGGGCCGGGAGGGTGTGCACGCGTGGGGAGACCCTCAAGCGGGTGCCAAAGTGCAGCAAAGGCACGGGGGCGGCGGGCAGGCACTGGCTTAAGGAGGGTCTTAACAGGACACAAAAGGACACAGCTTCTCTCCTGCACGAAGGCTCCAGTCATCGCCTTGCCATGTCGTCCCCCCCCGGCAGCTCTTCGGCCGAGTGCAGAGGGCGCGAGCTCTAGCCCGAAGCGGCAGGAAGCGAAGTCTGCGTTACGCACAAATGTGACGCGAAGGCAGGTACAGGCTGCTTTGCACCTGCACTAAGGCTCTGGCGACCCTCCCCCTCCTCTCGTGCGGGGGGGATGGGACATGACAAGGCAATGGCTGGAGCCTTAGTGCAGGAGACAAGCGGCCCTGTACCTTCGCGGCATATTTGCACGTAACGCAGACTTCACTCCTGCCGCTTCAGGCTGGAGCTCGCGCCCCCTTCACTTGGCCGAAGAGCTGCTGGGGGGGGTGACATGGCAAGGCCTTTGTGCAGGAGAGAAGCCACGTTCTTTTGTGTCCTGTTAAGACCCTCCTTAAACGAGCGACCGCCCACCCCGCGTGCCTTTGCTGCACTTTGGCACTCGCTTCAGGGTCTCCCCATGCGGGTGCACCCTCCCAGCCCTCCCAAAGCTGGCCAGGGGGTCGTGAGAGGGGGAGGAGGGTTGCCCGAAGGGAAGCCTCCACCACGGATGGTGATCGTTCCTCAGCAGAGAGAGAGAGAGAAGGGGAGAATGAAGAGAGAGGGAGAAAGAGAGATGGGGAAGAGGGAGAGAGAAAGAGATGAGAGAGGGGGAGGAAGGGAGAGAGGGAGAAAGAGATGGGGAGAGGGAGAGGGGAGGGAGAGAGAAAGAGATGGGAGGGGGGAGAGGGAGAAAGATGGAAGAGAGAAAGATGGCGAGGGAGAAAGAGAGAGAGAGAGATATCTGTTTCCCATAGAAAAGAAAACAGAGCCACAAAACCTGGGTAGGTGTGGGGGAGGGGTCATGTCACTTGGGAGTGAGTGACATCAAGTTGGCCACGCCCACCCAGGTTTTGCGGCTCCCGGTGTTTTGTTTTCTGTGGGAAATGGGCTCAAATGGCTCTTTGAGTGTTTAAGGTTGCTGACCCGACCACCTTCTACCGTCGAGGCCTTTGAGGCGAGGAGAGGCCAGACACCCTAAACCTAACGCTTGGAGTGAGTGACATCAAGTTGGCCACGCCCACCCAGGTTTTGCGGCTCCCGGTGTTTTGTTTTCTGTGGGAAATGGGCTCAAATGGCTCTTTGAGTGTTTAAGGTTGCTGACCCCTGCCCTAGAGCATGGGTGTCAAACTCGCGTTGTCACGGTGTCGTCACGTGATGTATCGGGACTTTTTCCCCCTTCGCTAAACCAGGCGGGCGCAGGGACAGCACGTGACGCATCCGGCCCGCGGGCCGCGTGAGTGTTTAAGGTTGCTGACCCCTGCCCTAGAGCATACCTCCACATGTTCATCTCCAGCACCTCTTAGTTGGCCTTACTGGGTGGGGTTGTCTGCTGAAAATTCAGTTCACCTCTGCAACCTTCACTCCTGGCAGCCTATTGTGTCTTATTAATGAACACCCTTTTGTTCCCACAGGATTATGCCATTAAACTTGCTTTAAAAAAAGCAAACATAATTGACCCCCCCCCCAAAAAAAGATTCAAGGTGAGTAAGAATAATCATTTGTGCTAGGCCTGTGTGTATTTCCATTTGCAGAAATATATGAAGTCTAGCAGAGAATGGTTTGAAAGCTTCATATAGATTTTCAAGTTATTTCATGGATAAAATACCTACATATTTCTTACACTACCTCACATAAATATACGGTATATTTATACATATATATGTACACATAATGCTAATGTAACACAGTATTATATTAACTAATACAGCAGTATGGCTTATAATGTGCTTATTAGTTATTACTTTTATAAATGATTTAATCATTATGTATGAAAATGACTTACATAGTCATAGGCCTTATATGCAATAATCCAGGGTACTTTACACCAAGATCAGTAAAACAAAAAAAAACCCCACATAGTAGCCATGGCTAAGAGTGCCTTTGCATACCTTCAGGTTATGCGCCAGTTGTGCCCATTCTTGAAGCAGGAGGCTCCACTCATTGTGCCCTTGTAATTTCCTGTTTGGACTACTGCAACACACTCTACATGGGGCTGCCCTTAAGCATCAACTTCAGCCGACAGAATGCAGCTGCACAAGTTATACTGTTGGTTATTTGGCACATATAACATTTCTTCATTGCATTGATTGGCAGTGAAGGTGAGAGCCAGGAGACATGGCTTCTCTACTGGAATAACCCCTGGCCTATGGATACTCTCCCTCCAAAAATTAGGATGACCCCAACCCTGCTGGTCTTTTGGAAGGCCTTGAAGATTTTGCTATGTGCCTAGGTCAGGGGTCGGCAACCTTAAACACTCAAAGAGCCATTTGGACCCGTTTCCCACAGAAAAGAAAACACCGGGAGCCACAAAAATCTTTTGATATCTAAAATGAAGATAACATTGCATATATCGTTTTTTACCTTTATGCTATGTATAAAAAAAAAAACTATAGTGTGTTGCATTTATGTAATCAATGAACTGCTACAGAGAAAACAAATTTTTATTTCTGCATGCAACAAAAACATTTTGAACTCCGAAAAAAAAGATGGTTCAAAAAGCTCAATAAATTGTGTGCCGGCGGGTGTCACACATTGGTGGTTGTGACGCATGTTTTGAGCGACAGGGAACCGCAGCAGAGAGATTAAAGAGCCACATGCGGCTCCAGAGCCGCGGGTTGCAGACCCCTGGCCTAGGTCAAGGGTCCAAATGGCCATGTTTCTTGGTTATGTTGACACTGGTACATTACATTATCTCTTGGCTACTATATGCATTTAATTTATTTTATGTTTTAGCTTTTAATTATATTTATGATTGTTGACTGCTCAGAGTCACTGGTTTGAGATGGGTAGATATACAAACTATAGCCTTATAAATAAATACATAGCCTTGAAGATAGCAACAGCAATAGCACTTAGACTTATATACCGCTTTACAGTGCTCTACAGCCCTCTCTAAGTGGTTCACAGAGTCAGCATATTGCCCCCAACAATCTGGGTCCTCATTTTACCCATCTCGGAAGGATGGAAGGCTGAGTCAACCTTGAGCCGGTGAGATTTGAACTGCCGAACTGCAGCTAGCAGTCAGCTGAAGTAGCCTGCAGTGCTGCATTCTAACCACTGCGCCACCTCGGCTCTTAACCATTGTTATCAGCTCTTTATATGTGAAAAGTAGGATGGAGCCTTATCACTGACATAGCAGATTCTTTTAAAGATTGCCAGAAAAATTCACAAATTATGAAAAAAGCCACTGTATTTAAAAGCAATCCATGCAACTATTAGACTGCCTAACTTTAATAAAGTTTACTTTTTTCATTGTAAATATCAGTGTGCAATCTACATCTGCAAGCAACTGCATTAATGGTAAGCAGCATCAGGTATTTGGAGCTGTAAATTTATTTTTTCAATGTTGAAGAACTAGTCTTTTAACAAAGGAAAAGACATTATCCAGCCATCCAGTTTCTCTGAAATAGATGTGTACATCCAAAGAATACGAAGGTGCAAAAATATTAAACCATTCCTGAAATTTAATTAATATGTGTAATCACATGTCCCCAGAACATACTCATTTTAGAACATCACAAAAACGTGTTTTGATAATACACTATTTTGATTGCCTCTTACATAACACACTGATTTACAATTTTACTTTCTAAAGAAATACAGTAGAGTCCAATATGTCTGAAATATCTTTTCATTGAGTAAGTTACAGGTTATTGAAACATTACATATTTCAGGATAATTTCCCATTGTTTAGACAAAATAGGAAGTTTAATTTCCTTGTTCCTTGCAGACATTTTAAAGGAAGTCTTTAAAATGTGCATGTAAAATTGTTCATCAGTAACAAGTATAAAGATTAAAATTGGGTTTTTTAAAAAATCTTATAGTGATCACTTCTATTTGTTTAGGTGTCCCTGAAGCGGAAAATGTCACTTTTTCCAAATTGAGATGCCAATAAAATGTTGTAACTGAAACTATTGCTTAAGTGTTGCAACAGACAAATGATATTTATCCTTTAACATCAGAAATGTTGCATTAGTTTATTAAAAACATTTATAAGTTACATCTTAGCTTTCAAAGTGGTTCACAAAGTACAGTACCCCCTCTAAACTAGGATACACACTCTTACACCTTCACCATATACTGTATATTATTTAGTAAAATGTGAAAATGAGAGACGGGATAGGTCTAAGGAAAACACAAAAAGAACCATCTCAGGGTCAGGTCAGGTTTACTGATCCACACCCAAATTCACGGCTTTTCAGTCTCTACTTACAGGAATGCAAATACTTCAGTACATCCCATTTGGGGGCTCTAGTTACTTTCCAATGCTCAGCTTAAAAACACTGCCCACTTTGGAGGCCGGATCACCTTTTTGAGGGCTTGTGTGTTTTGTACAGTTTCTAGTGCTGCTTTACTTTGTTACATGAAAAGCACTACAAAACCCAGCTGAAAGTAGCCTGCTGTATTAACTTTATACATGGCAGCCGGGGAGCAGTTTTAGAAGACTGACATTCAAGTGTGCTTGACGGGCTACATAGGCTTTGGCCGCAAAGACACTTGCCTAAGGAAAAGCAGAGCATTTTCCTACCCCGAGAGCAGGATTCATATTTGTTCTCCTGACAATTAGCTATCAAAGCTAGATTTGGAGGAACTGTTCCAGCCCTGAGAATATCAACGCTAATGCTTATAAAGGGGGGAACAGAATCACAGCAGACCAAAATAACAGCTAAACAAGATGTATGTTGTACAGTTGTTCTAATAGTATAAATGGCTGATTGTTAATTCCAATAGGAGCTATTTGTTTTGTTTCCGTTACAATCCAGGCATGACACCACCTTCTTCAACATCCTCTAGCACACCGGTGTCAAACTCAACGTTGCCGTCACGTGACGTTTTGTGACATTTTTTCCCTTCGCGGAGCTGGGGTGAGCATGGCCTGCGCGTGACGCATCCGGCCCACGGGCCGCCAGTTTGACACCCGTGCTCTAGCACCATGTTTCACAACCTCAGGAATTTTAAGATGTATGAATTTCAAATTCCAGAACTCTCCATGACAATGAGCAGACTCTGAACCTTAGACATATTCATTCCATGATCTGTTGGTTAAGGGGCTAGATCTCAGTTGCTACATGGGTCATCATAAACTGCTCAGGTTCAGTCCTCTGCTAAAGTATCACGCTTGCAAGTAAATTCAGACAACTTTTAAGAACTCATTTGAACAACATATTCATTTTTTTTTTTAAAGGCACACTGTAAAAGCAAGCAGCACTTAGGCTGACCATCCCTTTCTTGATGTATCTAATGATTGTAGTTACCTCTAGAACTCTTTCCACTTTAATTGACCTTGGGTTCCCCCCTCCCTTTATTAGCTATATGCTAACTATAACTATAGCACTATTATCATGGCCATGGATAAATGGCTTTGTAGGGTAGGGCTTACAGATGATGGGTGTAGCCACACTGCCTCTTAAATTATTCCTATCCTCCTCTCATGCCAACTTTACTCTAAATTGGTTTTAAAGAATCCTGTTCAGACTGAGACCCTTTGACAACAGCTTGCAACATATTCGGTCTGGATTTGACAACATCCAAATTAATAAATCAGCCTAGATAACTCCTGGCAGAATCAGACCGGCCATGAGCATTTATCTGCTCCCCCCCCCCAAAAAAAGTGTTCTTGCTCTGAGGTAGTCCTATCAAGTCATTGTGCTGCTTCTCCTGTTCAAGGATATAGGACAGAAGACAACATCAGCCTAGGAGCTGAGGTGAGAATTCCTGCCAGTGGGAACCCTAGTTTTCCAGAAGCTCTGCCGATTTTCAATAATACACATGAAAATATCATCTTTTCCCCTGCAGCTGAATGGGAAATAAATTGGCTTAGCTGCCCAACAAACATAATACTGTGGAAACAGAAGAGCAGAGTTAATTCTGGAGCAGCACAAAGGGAGGTATTCACTGGCTGCAGATCATATAAAATGCTTCAGTAGTAATAATAAAGAAGAGGAGAGACAATGGGATGTCAAGAGTTGTAAGAGTTGTAGAATAATGTTACTTTTTGATTGGAGGGAGGAATTTGCAGGGCAACATAGTCTTGAAATTTGATCCTCATCCTTTCAAAAATCTTTCATTTTCTTTCTTTCCTCCCAACATTCCCTCCGCTGTAGTTTAAACAATTTCCTTTGCTGCCATGGCAACATGAAAACAACCTCAGAGCACAATGAAAAGGATGGCAGTCTTTTCATGAATCCTGGGACCAACCAGAACAGAATTAAAAAACAACAACCAGGAAGAATACTAGAAAAGTAACCTCAAGGGGAGATAATAATATCAGGTTACGCTTTCCAATAGGTTACTTTTCTAGTTCTAGTTTCATACAAAACTTCTTTATGGATTAATGTTGCTGTTATGAAATTGAGCTATACTTAGTAGCATTGTTAAGCTCTAAGTCAGATGGGAACGTCCTATAATGAAATATAACTCTGCTTCTAGAAGCAAAGGGAAGACTCCTGAAGCGGCATTGCATTCATCTTAGAAATGTCCAATCTGTCTCTCTTAAGTCGTGGCACTGGGCAGGTGATCAGAAAGAAACAGGAGAAGCTGGAAGTGCATTTTGATCCCCAGGTGAGTTGTGGTTTTAATACAAAAAATGAGTTGCTAATACGAATCAGCTTATGCTTCCCCATACACCACTAAGTGTGTTGAGTCTCTGATCATCTTGTGCAGAGTCTTAGGATAAATATTAAACAAGAATAAGATTTTTTACTCTTGAAAATAATTCCAAAATGAAAGAAAGACTGTTTTTTCTTGGTTTTGTTTTGTCTGAGAGATGGGGTGCCTTTTTCTTTTGCCTGGATAGTATTTCAACACTGGGAGTCTTGTGAAATTATCCTCTTCTGTTTTAAAACTAACAATAACATACTGCATGCCAGAACTTCAGTGATTCCAGAATTATGGACTTTGGTGGTGCTCAGTTTAAACCTTGGCTAGAGAGTTTTGTTTCTTGTCAATTAAGGATTTTAAGATGCCTCTTTTGCACCAAATGGGACAACAATGCGAAGTATGATGTTGTATCAGAACTATGGAGAAATCACATTGATTCTGAAGATTTGGTAGATCAATGAGATGATAAGAATAGGGTTCCAAAATGGTATAGAGCCTGCACAGTCTGGGAAGATGAACAGTTGTATTTTTTTCTACAGACTGCATAGTTACGGTAACATAATAATTTAGCTCATTGTAGTAACAACTGTAATAATAACTGGATGTAACATATAGAAGCTTGCCGAAGAGAGATCTAACCTAGAATTAAGAAGAAATTTCCTGTCAGAGAACAATTAATCAATAGGACAGCTTGCCTCCAGAAGCTGTGGGTGCTCCAGCACTAGAGGTTTTTAAGAAGAGATTGGACAGCCATTTGTCCAGAATGGTAGAGGGTCTCCTGCTTCAGCAGGGTGTTGGACTAGAAGACCTCCAAGGTCCCTTCCAACTTGGTTATTCTGTATTCTACTACTATTAAGTTAGGTAGTTTCCTCACTTATTGCCCAGTCTTCTACATTCAATGAAATAAATGAATTTTTTGGGGGGGGGGACACAATAGGATCAAAGATCTTGCTAATGTATCAAAAGAATTGATCTAGAGTGCAGTGATTGAGCAATTCTGCTAAAAAATAGATTTTCAGAATGTTCTGTTTTCTTACCGGTACTAGCTTTTTGCTCTAGAAAGGGAAATCTGTACAGAGCCACTATGAAATAATTGCACTCTAGATTTTTAATTTTGTTGTTGATGTTATCATCCCGTTTTGTCAGATCTTATCTATGAAAATATTTGCATTTGGCCTAAAAATGCAAGTGCAAAAGTAATATGAAAAGCAATGTGGTATTTGTAGATAACCATTCTTTTTATTTCAAAACTGTCCGCTTTATTTTGTTACGCTTGTTTTTTTGGAAGTATCACATCTCTGCACATATTCTTTTCTCTTTATTTTAATGAAATATCTATTTGGCTAACCTGGGAAAAGAGAAATAATGAAAACAGATCAGCTCTTTCGAGCTGGAAAAGAATAAATGGGCAGAATTTCTTAACAGGAAGCTTTCAAGTAACATTATAGCTAAAAAAAACTTTTGTAAGCAGACAATGTAGGATGATTTTGATCATGTAGTTAAATAGTTAAATATGACATTAAATAGTATTATATAATGTTTATATATCAATTTCCAAATTTTATTCTATTTCAGCTAATTATAGTGTTGTTCAGCAACGCTGAAGGACTCTGGAAGAGAAATAATGTGTAATACTCAAAGTATATGTTTAGAATGATACATTATTGATCTTTCAGTCACTGAATTAGTAAGAAAAATAAATTTAAATTGTCCCAGTGTTATTTTTCAGTTATACCGTGTTTCCCCGAAAATAAGACAGGGGCTTATATTTTTTTGACCCCCGAAATATGGCCTTGGCCTTATTATCGGGGTGGGGCTTATTATTTACAGGGTGCAGGAGGCGGGGCGGGCCGCGAGACGCGCGTCTTACTGGAATCTGGCAGCACCGTGGCGTCTCTCAGCCGGTCTGTTTAGTTCCAGTTCCAGTTCCAGCTCCAGCCATCACCATAGAGCAGGAAGCGCACTCGCAGAGCGGCCGCTGCCCTGGCTGGGGTTTGGAAGCCACAGAACCAGAGTTTGGGGGAGAGAAAGGAAGAAAGAAAGACTTCTGCTGCTTCTGCTTTTGGCTGCATGCAAGGAAAGCAGCAGAAGTCTTTCTTTCTTTCTCTCCCCCAAACTCCGGCTCTGCGGCTTCCAAACCCCAGCCAGGGAAGCGGCTGCTCTGCGACTGCGCTTCCTGCTCTATGGTGACAGTCATTGGAGGCGTCCCCTTCCCCCCTGCTCCTCTCCACTCCAATCTCCCCGCGGTCCCCCCACCTGAGCGCTGCCTGACCGGCGCACCCGCCGGCATGCC
>QLTV01002419.1:3363287-3392057 GCA_003457575.1 Thermophis baileyi | reverse complement strand
GGGGGGTGGGAGGTGGGGCAGGGGGTGCGTGTATGTGGTGGGGGAGGGGGCCTTATGTTCGGGGGGGGCTTATTTCAACGCATGTCCCGAAAAGCCCTGTTGGGCTTATTATCGGGACATGTCTTATTATAGGGGAAACACGGTAGTATCTATGGTGATGGAAACAAATAAGTGTCCTGCCAAATCCAATGGATATTTACATAAAAACAAATCTCATTATATCTGGTGGGGCTTACTCTCAGAAAAGAGTGAATATTTTGCAGCTTTCCTATATATTATGATACATTATTAAAACAGAGAAGTTACACACTTTAGCTAATATTTTTGTTTCTTCTTAATTAGGTGCTATGAATATTACTTTTCTGAGCATTTTAAGTTTTCAATTTGTTCTCAGTCCATATAATAAAACCTTTCCTTTGCTTATTATGATTGACAGTTTCATTTTCTGCTTTTAAGTATTTATATACAGTATCCATTTTCCTTAATGGCAAATGCTATAATAGACCAAACTACTGTACCTTTCACTAAGCAGTTTTATTTATTTATTTTCTTTCATGTTCTTATGGTGGTAAAATGACTTTATTGTTATGGATTTCACTTTTCAAATTCTTTTTTTAATGAAAAAAGTAGAAGGAAACTGTAGAGTCAAACCTACCCCATGGATCACACATAGGCTGAAATCTTGCATCTTTATTAATGCCCTGGCTTATTTTCTTGTGACTTTCGAAGTCTTTGACTGCACAGTTCATTTATTCAGGCAATCATTCATGTAGGCAGTGGAGGAAGCCCAGTATAAATCTACTGGACAAGTGGCTGAAGTAAATCTGTAACCCCCCCCCCAAGCGTCATTGTCCATGCATATCTCTGATATCCTGGAGAGTTGACACACTACAAGCCCCCATCCCAGAGATCAGTCATGTGCAGAGATGGTGTCACGCTGGGCCATAAACAATATACAGGAGCGGTTCATGCAGGCAGGATCAGATGGGAAATGAAAGAACCTATCACATCACAGTGAGGGTCAAAACAGAACCAGGAACTAGGGAAGTCTGTCAAGGAGGAGTGTAGATTACAATTGATCCAACGTCTCTGAGCAAATTATGTGGGTTCTAGAAAGAATTTATCCAATCCATTTCTGTTCCTTCCAGACAGCAGAAAAGAATTCTGCCAAATATGTTAGAGGGCTTCCTTTGATTCTCCATCAAAGAAGTCAAGTCTGAAGGGTTGTGGTTCAAATCTGCATTTTTATACAATGTTTACAATAGCCATGTATATCGTTAGGAGTAGACTCATATTTACTATGACTGTAAAAAAAAACATTGGGAGGGGGAACATTATGAAGCATAACTCTCCAAATCCATTGCTTGAATCCTCAAAGCAATGCTTCCTTCCAAAGGCTCAGCATAGCTGCTTTGCTTTGGCTACAATTATAACAAAAGGCCATGTATATATGCACACACATACACAGAAAAAGTGGGGGGACCCTTAAAGCAGCTGCTCCAAGTTTTCAAGAAGATATAATTCTTCAGGAACTCTTTTGCAGTGCCTCTTCAAATAGCTTTCCACAGTCTCACTTTTAGGCAGTGAGAAAGTATCACATCTTGCATGCTGGGTCAAAACATCAATCAGATGATGTAGCAGAGGCATGTTTCTATCAGACACATTATTTGGAAAGGACTTCAGAAGCCGCCACTTGAATAGCAATGCCTCATAATGTTATGCCTCAGGACTTCCTCCATAGTCCACAGCGGAAGTCACGAGCCACAGCTAAGTCTGGATAAATTACTACTGGAAGCTATGATGATCCCCTGTGGATGCTGAAATGTAATCCCTCTTTCTGAGGTTGTAATCTTATGACTCTGTCATCATGTGGGAATTGCAGGAATGGCCTTTGCTTGCTGCCAGCAGCTTCTGGGCCCTCCAAGTAGTCACATGATGACCCCCTCCTTCTCTCATTGGTTTGATGTGTGCAACCCATGCAATGCTCTTGAGAAGCTGCTGGGGTTCTGCTCCACTGATCCAGAGAAGCTCAAGCTGAGACACCAGAACTGTCTCCAGCTTTCTTATTATTATTAAATAGTAAATTTAAAAAAAAACCTAGAGGACTCCAGGGATTGTTCCCAAATTGTAAATTTTAATGTGATCATACAGGACCGGAGAGTAATCTTTATTTAAATGCAATGGAATAAAATTCAGTTTCTGATTTGAACCCACCTATTACTTCGTGGGGAATGGCTTCCAAGATCCTATTTCAAGGCTTGGTGTATATTGCACCCACTTGAATTCCCACAGTTCAATTCAGTGGTTATCATAAAAATTATAACTTTATTTATTTATTTACTAGCTGTAACCGGCCACGCGTTGCTGTGGCTCAGTCTGGTGATCACCCGTGTTGTAATTTTGTTCAGGATGCAATTCTACATCGAACGAAGCAGCAGCAGATCGATTTGGTGATGACATTCCCAATTGATTGAGAACTTTGTTCGCGATTTCTAAGCAGAAATCTTCAATCATTATCAATGCTTCGTTGTAGAATTGTGCTGTGAAATGCATAGTATAGTGTGTATTGCTTTTATGTCCAACAGATGGCGCTGTTTTTCACAAAAAACATGTTGTTACCTGTCACAGGTGTGACATCTATATAATATAGGTATATAAAAACACGCGCGTATTCGAATACAACGTTGTGTCAAAATTTCAAAGCAATCGGTGAAGAACTTTCGGAGATTTAAGATTTTGAACAAACGAACATTTACATTTTTATTTATATAGATTTATTTATTTATTTATTTATTTATTTATTTATTTATTTATTTATTTATTTATTTATTTGATGTATCCAGCTGCAGTATAATCCTAAATGGCTCACAAGCAATAATAAAACATAAAAAAATCCTTAAAATCCAAATTAAAAATCTCCTCTACCCTCCAAACTCAATATACCTTCCAAAATCCAGGGGAAAAAATCAAAGCTTCACTGGATGACAACCATTCCAATACAGTATGAATGTACTTATATAAGCTTCATATCCCTTCATTACCCATCTTATTAGATTATTTCTGTAGTGAATAATCTCAAACTAAAGCAGAGATTGGTGATTTGATGTTGTCCAGATGTTTGGTTTATGACAATCTTTCACCCTAGCCAGAAGCAAAAACCTCTGGAGGATATTAGGTAGCTAATCTCTTCTTATGGGAATATGTTTGATTGTCTACTATCTTTATCACATTGCTTTAACTCAGGGGTCGGCAACGCACGGCTCTGGAGCCGCATGCGGCTCTTTGGGCCCTCTGCTGCGGCTCCCTGTCCCATCACTGGCTGTCCCGCCCCTCGCCCTCCCCTCCCTTGCCTGAGAAGGGCGATGGCGGGGAATGGAGAAGTGGCTGGGGCTGATTCTCCGGTGCCTCACTCTTGTGGAGCTTCTTCCGGCCCTTGTTGGTGCTGGGCGTGCCTCGGTCGCTTGGGGAGACGCACAACCTGCTCTCCGCCCTGAGACACTGGCTTCGCCCGGCCGCAACCGACGCCAGCCTCACTAACACAAGGGCTTGTGGGGTGGGAATGGGATCCGGGAGGAGGGAGCATTGGAAAGTGGGCCAGCAGCGCCCAGTCACAACCCCCAGGCCGGCTTTGGTGGGGCTGGGAGGGTGTGCATGTGTGGGGAGACCCTCAAGCGAGCGCCAAAGTGCAGCAAAGGCGTGCGGGGCAGGCGGCCGCTGGCTTAAGGAGGGTCTTAACAGGACACAAAAGGACACAGCTTCTCTCCTGCACAAAGGCTCCGGTCATCGCCTTGCCATGTCCCCCCCCCCGGCAGCTCTTCGGCCGAGTGCAGAGGGCACGAGCTCCAACCCGAAGCGGCAGGAAGCGAAGTCTGCGTTATGCACAAATGTGACACGAAGGCAGGTACAGGCCGCTTCGCTCCTGCACTAAGGCTCCGGCGACCCTCCACCTCCTCTCGTGCGAGGGGGATGGGACATGGCAAGGCGATGGCTGGAGCCTTAGTGCAGGAGAGAAGCGGCCCTGTACCTGCCTTCGCGGCACATTTGCAGACTTCACTTCCTGCCGCTTCAGGCTGGAGCTCGTGCCCTCTGCACTTGGCCGAAGAGCTGCTGGGGGGGGGGAATGACACGGCAAGACGATGGCTGGAGCCTTTGTGCAGGAGAGAAGCCACGTTCTTTTGCGTCCTGTTAAGACCCTCCTTAAGCGAGCGGCCGCCTGCCCCGCACGCCTTTGCTGCACTTCAGGGTCTCCCCGTGTGGGCGCACCCTCCCAGCCCCCCCAAAGCTGGCCAGGGGGTCGCGAGAGTGGGAGGAGGGTCGCCCAAATGGAAGCCTCCACCACGGATGGCGATCGTTCCTCAGCAGAGAGAGCGGGGGGGGAGCAAGGGAGAGAGAGAGGGAGGGAGGGAGATGGAGGGAGAGGGGGACAGAGAGAGAGGAGAGAGAGATGGAAGAGGGAGAGAGAAAGAGAGGGGAGAGGGGGGGAAAGGGAGAGGGGGAGAGAGAGAGGGGGAAAGAGAGATGGGGGGAGGGAGAGAGGGGAGGGAGAGAGAGAGAAAGAGATGGGAGGGGGGAGAGGGAGAAAGAGAAATGGGAGAGAGAAAGATGGGGAGAGGGAGAAAGAGGAAGAAAGAGAGAGAGAGATATCTGTTTCCCATAGAAAAGAAAACATAGAGATGGCTGGGGGGGTCGTGACTTGGTGGGAGTGAGTAACATCAAGTTGGCCACGCCCACCCAGGTTTTGCGGCTCCCAGTGTTTTGTTTGGGAAATGGGTCCAAATGGCTCTTTGAGTATTTAAGGTTGCTGACCCCTGCTTTAACTGAAGAGTTCTCTGCGCCCCCACCCCCTTACTTGTCTATTCTACTGTGCTCATTCGGGAGGAGGAAGGAGATTCATATAAAATGAAATGTTTCAAAATAAGAAGAGAAAGCAGTTTTGTCAAATATGCTGCTGGCATAATTGGAAAATTCATGAAAACATCTGCTATGCCATCTCACATTTTATTAATGTGATTGATAAATCCTCTTCAAATTGCAGTTGTTAACAATTCTCTGTGTGTGCGTGCATGTGTGTGTGTGCACGCACATGCCTTTGAGCCAGTCTTGACTCCTGAGCACTACCAGAGCAAATCCCTGCAGTTTTCTTGGCAAGATTTCAGAAGTGATTTGCTATTGCCTCCTTCCTAGGGCTGAGAGAAAATGACTGAGCCAAGGTCTGCTTTGTCCTAAGAAGGGCTAGAACTCATACTCGCCCAGTTTGTAGTCTTATGTACCAAACTGGCTGTCAATAATAGGACTGCCCTGTACGATATGTGCAAATAGAAAATTGTATTATGAATGAAGGTGAATATACGTGTCCCAGGATAACGTTGCAGGATCCAATCCGGGACCAGAGGTTTTGTCTTCTGAGCTTTTGGACTCGTGCTGGAGCCTATCTTCAGGGAACTTCTCTCTAGCAGTGTGTGTGCTGTTCTGTATGTGGTATTTATACGGTGCCTACTTATGTGGCTTTTTAGATGCTGATTGGGGTGTGGTATGCTGGTGGTATATCAGCACTCCTGTTGACTGACAAAGGGCTTGTTTCCCAGGCTTCAATCACTTCCCTGGTTGTTTTTGTGCCTGCTCATCCAACAATCTTAATAGCTGCAAAGTTGAATACTTCAAGTACTTAGAAGGCGAAGGCTAGGCAGCACAAGCAAAGGACAGCCAATGACTTAAAAGCCAGCCATCAACACACCCCCATCAGCATCTAAAAAGCCACATAAAATAGGCACCATATAAATACCACATACAGAACAGCACACTCACTGCTAGAGAGAAGTTCCCTGAAGATGGGCTCCAGCACCAGAGGTGGGTTCCTCCCAGTTCGCACCGGTTCTATAGAACCGGTAGTAAACCGGTGGTGATGTCATGGAGCCGTTTCTGTTGGTGCCGGTCCGTGGACGCCGCCATCTTTTTTTTTGCTTTTTTTGGGGGGGGGAATTTTTTGCTTGTTTTGCTTCTGCGCATGCACAGAAGCCGAGTTTTTGGCACTGCGCATGCGCGGCCACGCGGCACGGGAGGAAGCGAACCGGCGGCGAGGTAACTTAGAACCCACCCCTGTTTAGCACAAGTCCGAAAGCTTGGAAGACAAAACCTCTAGTCCCAGTGACCGACCCAGATTGGATCCTGCAGAAAGTTGTATTGAATTTTTGTTTCTAAAATCCATTCTGTTATTGCATCTCCTCCTCCTTTTATTCATATTAGGATGACCTGAACTGGATGTCCCCTGAAGGCCTTTGCAATGTCAACAGATTACTGGATCACAGGCAGATCATGAAGGAGTACTGGGGGCTGTGTCCCCCAAAAACATATTGCACAAGAAGAGGCACACTCTTTCTCTATTCGGAAGATGTAGCCAAACCGTGGAAATGGAAGTTGCAGCAAGGATGTCAGAACAAAAGCCAGACATTATGTGTAGATCTTCACACACTCCAAGATTTGGCACGGGCTATCTTAGTATATGGAAGCAAACAGGTATTGTTCATATATTTCAGATGTACACATGTTTAGTTAGGCTGATGGCATTTATTTAAAACATTTCTATACCACTTGTCATTTTAAAAATCCCAAAGCAGTTTACACTCATTAAAAATGCAGAAGAGAAAAACAGGATGAAAATAAGAGATGCCTATCTCTGGAATGGTTGGCTCTTAAAATGAATGGGCCACATGCTCAAGGCTTTTTTTAGAAATTTTAACGCTTAGCTTTTCCAGAAGATCTTTGGGAACTGATTGTGAAATCATACCGGTAGGCACTTACACAGAGCTCTGCATCAGGGGTGGGTTCTGGATCCTTTTGCTGTCGGTTTGCTCAGGGTCGCGCCGTGCGTGCAAAAAATAGCTTCTGCGCATGCGCAGAAGGAAAAATTCACTTCTGCGCATGCGCAGAAGCAAAATCCAAGATGGTGGCGCCCACGGAGACACCGAAAGAACCGGTTCCGTGATGTCATCGCCAGTTTATTTATTTATTTATTTATTTTATAAAATTTATATGCCGCCCAACTCCCGAAGGACTCTGGCTTTAGTTTACTAAAGGTTCTAAAGAACTAGTTAGAACTGGTAGGAACCCACCTCTGCTCTGCATACAGTATTCTCTTATTGGACATTAACATTTATATTTTTGCTATTGAAGCTTTAATACATACCATAATTTTATTTCATTGCTATTTTAATATCACTAAATTATGTACAGTCCTTGTGGACTGACATGATAGATAAGTTGGACAGATGGATAGATATTCATGAAATCCCAAATACTAGGGAAAGGTAAAGGCAGAAGGAAGAAGAATATTTAAAAGATACCTAAACCTTGCCATCACTGGAGTCTGAAGAACAATGGAAGGGAGGTCATTCCACAGGGTAACTAGAAAGCCCATCATCCTCAAACAGCAACTTGCAATCCATGGCTCTGACTTTACTATGACTTGCCAGCTAACTCCAAGCAAGTAATAAATTCTATCGACTAGTGCTAAGTTAGGTATGGCATTTCACATGATGAGAGTGAAGAAGTTGAAATTAAACCCAGTTAAGATTAAGGTATTATGGTCAGTAGAAAACTGCTTTCTCCACATTTAAGGTTCAGCCTTTCTGTGCAGTTGACCTGAAGCAGTAGGTCCAGGAATTGGGAGTGCTTTTTTGACCCCTCCCCATCTTTTTTTAGTGCAGGGACATCTTGCGATTTCGAAAACAAAAGATCATCAAAGAAAAACTAAAAGATATGGAATTGCAGAATAACCTTGCAGCTGGTCCAAGCCTACCCTGATTTTTTTCTTGGACTATAATAAAATATTTGTTTCATTCAAAACCCCTTGCAATCTTTGTAATCAGGGTGGCAGAGGCAGAAGCAGTCCATAGAAACAATTCTGGCCAATGTTCCAGCTGCAACTGACCCTTAGCTGATGATATATAGTGTAATCATAGACCAGACTGAATGTTACAGTATTATTAGGCCATCCTGGAGAAGTCTGGAGGTTTTAACTGTTGCAAAGTGGAACATCCCATTTGCTTACCACTGCACAATACTGGAATTGTATTATGCCCAAGGGTGCCGGTTACTTTTTAGTATAGTTTAAAGGGGCGGTTTGAACATTTCAAGGCTTGTTGCCTGTCTTTCTGAGGGACTGCCCACCTCAATAGGTTACTGTAATGTCTCAATATGAAACATTAAAGTCAATAGGAGAGGCTCTCTTAGAGAAGCCCTCACATTTGGGAGCCCTTATTGGGGCACCAGGGAGAGCTATTAGGGAATGCATTTCCCTTACGAGCTCACTCAGCTCCCCACTTAAGAGAAAAAATGTAATTTATGATGATTTTTACTTCTTTTATCAGATTTTATATTAGGAATGGTAGCTTTGGGTAGAAAAGTGTTATGTATATCAACTTAACACTAATAATAGCAACAGGAGCAGCAAATGTCAATTTCTCATCTAATTAAGCAAGAATCACTTTCATGGGAAAGAGGTAGCTGTGTATAAACATATCTATTGCTTCGTGGCTTGCTTCCCCACAAATGTTTTTAGAAGTATCTTTTGGGAAAGTACTTTGACTCATTGCTTTGTGAAACCCCTTGTTCTTCTGCCCAGAATTATGAGTCTCAGGTTTCATGAGAAGACAATCCAGCTCAGGCCGCTGTTTATACATTTGGGAGTTTGAAACAAATGCCCTTCAACGGCTCCTTTAAATGAGATCTCAAACAGTTCAGGAATGCCTCCAGATGCTTCAGCTAGTGGTTGCCAGAAGCATTTGGCATATCTGAATACATTTCCCTTCCAGTCAATTCTCTGTTGAATACTCTGGGAAGAGATCCATTCAGAAATACTGTCCAGCCCAGTGCAGACACCATGCCTCGACTGTGGACAAAAGACGCCTCTAAAATCACTGCCTGTGGTACGAGTCCATCAGTGTACCGAAGCATTGCATCCGTCAAAGATTAAAGGAGCAGAAAAAGAGGACTGCTGTGATGAAACAGATGAAATCCTGTGCCGATTGCCACCAACAATTAGAGTCCAGCAGGGGCACTCCAGGCGCTTTCAATGCATGCTGCCATAAGAGGAGGTGGAAAATTACGATGGAGCATAGACTGAGATCAGGCACAGGGTTGCATTCTTACCAGGAAATAGGAGGCTGCATTTCTAGACCTTCCCTTTCAAAGCTACTCTTGAGTCTTCCAAGATGTGGATGTAGGGTGTAGAAAATTACTGCTTTTCTAAATCAATTACTGACATGGAAAACAATTTTGTTTTGTTGGTTAATTTATAAAATATGTGATTTACCTTCCCACTTGCAGTATGTAAGGTATGGAGAGTTCGTTTGATGCTGTGTTGTATCTAATTTTTTTTTAAAAAAAAAACATTCCCTCCCAAAAAGGCCTATTTATACCTCATGCTAAAAGTTGTGATCTAGGTATGTAATGCAACCTGTAAGTTACCGATCTACCTCAGACAGGAAAAAAATCTTGGACTGGATATAGCAGAGATCTGTCTTAAATAATGAGTTGCTGCCTGAAATCTACTTCAGAAAAACTGACTCAAAGGTTATCTTTAGAGGATTGTGAGGAATTTGGGGTGGGGGTGAGAGGCGGATTGGGCTACGTTGCCTGTGGAGGCGGGGGTAAAGAGATACTAATTCCAAATGGAGAGCTGAAGTAGCACTACCCAATTATTCTGGCCTTTTCTCCTTAACAATTTTTCCATTAAAAAAGCAAGGAAGGAAATATTAGGAAAACATGGGAATATTACATATGTCAAGTAAATGTGTCCAGCTCCATAAATCAGTGAGATTTAGTGTTAAAAGCCTCATCTAGATGTACTCCAAAGATAACATACATAATAAGCATTCTCCTGGGCTGCCATTCTGTGTCAATCCTATGAGTGACATCCACTGGGAATTGCGAATTGCGTTTAGGTCTCTTTCCATTTTCAGGAAAAGGAGCTAAAACCAAGAGTGCCTGAAGGTAAAGTCAAAGAATTCAAGATGGCAGCCACAACCATAAAAGGAAAACTTAACTTCTTTTTATATGCATCCATGCACCAAAAAAGGAGCAGGGCTACGATCATCTGGTCACAGCCATCATCTTGCATTAGTTTCAGTTGAAAATGTTCTCTCTGACCAAGTATTTTAAATGGCACAATTTGAAACATTTAAATTCCCTTTTTATGGTCACATTTTAAATGGTTAGCCACTATGAACATGAATAATAATGAGACAAAGTTTGAAATAAACTAGTAGTAGTGCTAAGCTACTTCCACATTAAACCGTTACTTACTGGCCTTATTGAAGATTTGCTGCTGAAACTATAAAGTACTGGAATTGAAATGCCTATACAAATACCCTGGAGCGCAAGTGTATAAACTGAAACTTGAGAATTGAAAATAACTGGCTGATACCAAAGAAAACAAACAGGTCTACGCATGTCTGCTTTGACTCAATCCACTTGAGTCATTTTCTTAACAAAGCCCCAGTACATGCTAGAAGTAGGAGACAAAGTAGCATTCAGCTTAGTTAGAAACCAAGAGGTTTTGTCAACTCTCTGCTTTTCAAATCTTGATTCATATGAAAGGGGGGATAAGGGGACTGAAGAAGAGGAGGCCTGCCTTGCCACCGCAGTTTGGAGAAGGGAATTTGAATCAGGAAGCATATTTCATGAGGTAACCCAATCTCAGCACCTTGAGATTTTTTAAATAAAATGGAAACTAAAGAAAACCTTGATTTATTCCCGCTTCTGATTCAATGAAATTGCTTCAGTTCTGGAAAGATTTAATAGCAATATGACAATAAAATTAAGTATTCAAATAATGATAGAAAACAATTTCTGCTCAATAAAGAAAGAAGAAAGGATTCTGAACCAAAGATCCCCCAGTCATCTCTAAGCACAATCTATTCTGTGAGTCTCTTTCTCTTCCTCCAGCTTCATCTGATCAGAGACAGGATGTTTTCTAGAGCCCCATGGAATCAGAGAAAAGTTGAAAATACCCAAAATATTTTTCCACAGTACATCTATCTAGTAGGATGGATTCTTGTTCACAAGTACATATAATATGATCATAGTCAATAATGTAACTTCTGTTCCCATGTATTCTTAAATGTCTGAGATTAGACTCAATGTTAGCATGCGGTACCTCTAAGTAGTAGCAGAATTCCTGTGACCTGACAAGGCCCATTGTTCCCTAGTTAGGGAATTGAACTTCATAGTAATCCATTGTTGGTGGTTAGTGCTCCATCATTGGCCCAGGTCTTGTACCAATCCAACATAGTTATGTGTAGGAGGGAACCCCATGCTCTTCTAATTGCTGTCATTTTGTTTCCCCTCTGTTGTCTCAGACGGAAAACAAATGGCACGTTGGGGGTGGAGTAGAAATAAAATGTGAGCTGCCAGAAAGGAAACCTGATGCTCCTTTCATGAGTTTTAAAAAAATTAAATTAAAAAGTTGCAGGGAGAAGCTTATTAATGCACTATGAAATAAGCACTTCCTAAAAAAGAAAAGATTAGGAGGGCCTATCAGCATGAAGGTCATTTTACCCAGCAGCTGACATTGTTTTATTTCCATTCAACTTAAAGTCACTTTAGTCACTTTAGAATCACTTAGGTGAGATGGGTGGTGTATAACTTTGATAAATAAATAAAGTGCTTGTGAGTCATAAAAAATCATTTTCTCCTTTTCTCAGCATTGCTTCAGGAATTAAAGTATATTGTCTGTAAATATTTCTTTAGGGTTTAGGCAATGTAAATAGTTCCCCTATAAGTACGCTATAGCTGGGCTGAAAGAGTCCACATAACCCCCAGAGGCAGAGGAGAGCAAAATAAAGTTCTAACTCTTTATTGCCCTCTTGTGTTCTTTTGAATATTTACATCCCAGATATAGGAGGCTATTTCCCACTATCACAACTTGCATTTCCTCTTTACTATGAGGATTCCCCATCAATCCTCCAAGGAAAGCAGTCATTCACTTTCACAAACACATCAGATTACTCAGCTTTGTAAGACAGTCACACTACAGAAACCAAAAGGGGGTTGCATGTTACATACATTTGTAAATGTCTCTGGAAGTCCAGCAGGAATTTATCTAAAGGATGCTGGACAATTAGGTGCTGCTCCTAATCCAGTGAGATATGCATGCATAGACCCCTACAGGCATATTTATAAAATCCCCACCTGGACCTGGATTTTCCTGGAAGTCTAATTTACTTATTATGGGAGTCCCTTCTCTCAAGAGAGAGAAAAAGAGCACTTTTCTGGATGGAATATTACGTTGTTTTACGATGGCACAGATTTCATTTCAAATAAATTTGAAAGACTAAAGTATTCTTGCTTTGTTGTATAAAAAAATGCAAACCTTTCAAGACCAGTTGCAAAACTGCTGAAAGGGCTGATTATTCCCCAGCTATTAGCCAAAAGGCAACATTCAGAGTTGATTTTTTTCAGTTCAAAATACACTGAAATTTCAAATTATTTTTTTTAGCATGTGCTGCAAAAGCCATATATGCCTGGCTGCTTTCTAACCTGCTCTTACAATATGCCTACCTTCACACTCACTTGGCTCTTTGTAGTTTTCCATTATTTATTTATTTAGTAGGATTTATATGATGTTCCATTCTGAAAGAATTCTGAGCATCTTAGGTTTTTTTTCAGTAAGAAGGTTAAAAATAAGAACCAGTGCAACAAAATAAACATTAGCAATTAAACTGAAATCATAAAAAGCTTTGGCATTTGAGAACACTCAGACATCCCCAAGCCCAACCCATAATGAGGCTCTCTCCTTTATCTGTCTGTCTGAACCACTACATTGTTTCCTCTCTAACTCAGCAAGCTGGCAATACTTTCAAAGAAATGTTGGGTGAAAACTGAATAAAATCTATTGTTCCTCAGTTTTATGTAGAGGCACCCATTTTAAGCTTTTGATATTTTGTTTTCATATTAAAAGCTGTGGCAAGATAAGAAAGGAATTGCTCAGCAGCCCTATCTGTACTTCCTGAGAGATTCAGACTGTGAGATGGACAGATCGATGAGACCAGGCTATTCAGCCAAGAGGTACCTCCTCAAACTCTCCCAAAGCTGGGATCCAAGTGTTTTGCAAAAACTTCAGAATGCAGGTTAGTATTATAAGAAGACAAACCCAAATTGTTAAGATAGTAATTCTCATCTTATCTGATGAAACAGAAAATAAAATGGTAGCAAGTATATTTTCAGATCAGTCTAGACCTTCATTACAGAATCAATTCAAATAAATAGAAAAAAAATAGCATTGTACTTGAGAGTAGATTGGGCCCAAATTGCTACATTCCTGGATGACAAATTGTGCTTAATAATAATTTGCAGAGAGAAAATATTTGCCTCTTTCCTCGTATGCTATGCCCATCCTCTGTTTAAATAATTAAAACATATGCTTTGTGAGCAAAGGGTCTCCATTTCAATCCCTTTCCATTCCCAGTTGATGTATTGTAGACAATACTCAATAGACAGATCAATGTTGAGTTATTTTACCCAACGGCAGGTGTATGCTGTATATTTTTCAGGATATATCAGTGATCCCTTGTTGTTTAAGGAAAATGCAGCCGCTCTCAGGAAGAAATTACAGGATCTATCAGCTATTCCACCAAAGTATAACCTACATATTTTCTACACTCCTTGCTTGTACTCACAAAGTGAACTAGAAGAACAGACTTATTCAGGTACAGTACAAATACATATATTTTAACAGAATTAGTTACGATTGGATTTTAATTTTTGCAAAGACATCCATAACAATTTAGGATGATGTCAAAGGGGCAACATGCATGATATCATCACACAAAATCCATAATTATATGTAAAAATATTAGTTCTCCCTTTGCTGCTCTGCAGATGCCTCCAAGGTTGTTGCCAGGAATGGTTTGGAGTATCTGCTATATCTGTTCCTGGTTTGGCTATGTTTTTACATTCATGAGATTGGAATTGCTGCATCCTGGTTGACATTGGTTTTCAAACTTCAAATGTGATGGGGGGGGAATTCTGGGGATATGTGACCCCTTTTTCCCCATCTGCCTGCAATCTGTTTCCAAGTACAATTCAAGGTCCGAATATTAACTTTAACTCCCTAAGGCAAAGGTCTCCAACCCCCAGGCTGCGACCTATTACTGGACCGTGAGCCATTTGGAACTGGGCCGCGGAAGCGGCAGCAATTGTGCGGCCACGCATCCCCACTTGCGTGAGCAGCAGGCAAGCACGGGCAAGCACGGTCCATTTGCACAAGCAGTGGCGCATGTGACCGCTGCTTGCGCAAATGGAGTTGCACACATACGCACGTGCTTGCAGGCCACTCGTGCGGAACCATCCCCTCTCCCCCTCCCACACACCCAGTCCACAAAGCCAGAAAGGTTGGGGAACTCTGCCCTAAGGAGTTTTGGAACAGGATCCTGGAGTACTGTATCCTGTTCTCTATAATAAGCCTGCCAAATTGTTAAACTCTTGGGTGATGGCCTTGTTACTAAGAGTTATAGACCATTTACCAGTGACTGACAGAGATGATCAGATCTGATGCATCATTTAACTACCCAACATACATATAAATTGCTGAGAGTCTAATGAGATTGAGGCAGTATATACATTCCCTAAAAAAATAAAATAAATGTTGGTGCATTATTCTCCTTTATTTCACTAAGGTACACTGAGAACATCTTCCGTAATATATCATATTGTCAAATCATGTCATAATATTCATAAAAAAGAAAAAGCATCAATATTTTCTAATTCAAGTGAATACCTCTAGTTATCATAGCTAGAGCAGTACGGGTAGTCCTTGACTTACGACAGTTCATTTACTGACTGTTCAAAGTTACAATGGCACTCAAAAAAGTGACTTATGACTGTTTTTCACAGTTACAGCCTTTGTAGCAGCCCCATGATCATGTGATCAAAATTCAGATGCCTGGCAACTGTTCCATATTTATGACGGTTGTTGTGTCCCAAGGACATATGTTCATCTTTTGCAACCTTTTGACAAGCAAAGTCAATGGGGAAGTCAGATTCACTTAATACTAATTGCAGTAATTCACTTAGCACCTGTGGCAAGAAAGGTCGTGAAATGGGGCAAAACTCACTTAACAAATGTCTCACTTAGCAACAGAAATGTTGGGCTCAATTGTCGTAAATCGAGAACTACCTGTACTATTTTTAGGAAAACATCAAGTTTAAAGTTTCTAAAGCAAATGAATGGGATGGTCGTTTGTTAAGCCTGATTTGTGAAAGCTGCCCATCCTATTTAGGAGTGATCCACTGAACATGCTTAGACGTATTTATGAATAGCACAGACAAGATTAGGCTGAATCATAATTGTTCCTTGATGTACAATGCAGCCACTTTGGTCATTTATTTCCGGGCTGTGATGTTTCTTAGGTCTTGGTCCTCCATTGCGTAAAAAGTCAAAAAATAAAGCCTGCCTGGTGAAAGGTGACGCAGAACATAATGCCAGAGAAACAGGTCGAATCCCTTTAAGAATTTCTGTAAGAAAACTGAGTTTTCATCTTCAACCACAGCATTCCAGAGAAAGCATCTGGGATCAGAATGAGGCACACTGGCAGATCTCTGAGGTATTATACTTCCTTTCCCCATCAAATAGTTTCTCCAGCTCCCAACTGCTTAATGATGTCCTGTTCCCATCAATAAAATAAAGAGTTGAATGATCTTACAGAGATGGAAGGGTGGCTTGAATGCCTCAGAGGACATACGTGGTATGTATTTGCTGACCTGTTATGCTGTTCCTATTGTCACTGGGTCTGAGTGGCTTACATCTGCTATTCCATAACTGTTTTTCATCAAGATTGAATAACTGTTAAGTCACAGTTTCTTGCCAGGGACAATAAACAGACTCCGTTCAAAACAGAGCACCAGACCTCAGCAGGAAAGCCTCATGACGCGCCTGTCCCCAAGGCCTGCTGAAAAAAGAAATTGTTGTGGCTTTTCTAGGGCCCACTTTAGTGGGGCTTTAAAAGGGGGGGGAGGCTGTTCCAAAAAAGAGGGACAGCAGTTAAAAAGCTCCTTTACTTTAGTTAGGCCTCTGTCTAATAGCTGGCTGGAAAGGAGTATATCCTAGAACAAGTGAGGGTGTGATGATGTTAACGGGATGGGAGAGAGGGAACATAGGGAAGTTGGAGATGAATTGCAGCCTCTCCCTCCCACCTTTGTTTTAAGGTTATATTATGTTTTACATACAATTTACTGCAATCACAAAGAGTATTATAGGAAGAAACTGCAATAATTTTACTACTACTACTACTACTACTACTACTACTACTACTACTACTACGTTATAGTTATTTTTATCATTAGCACTTGCTTGGTACCGAACTCTTATGTCCTTCTTCCCTCCTTCACAGTTTTTATAAGATGTTGGCCACCATATGTCTCCCCTTTTTTTAGTGTGTAGGAATTTCTGCATGTTAGGGTTGTGCAAAAATAGAGAGATTCAAAACAAAATGTTCTCTCTCTCTCTCTCTCTCTCTCCCTCCCTCCCTCCCTCCCTCCCTATGTGTGTTTCATACATACAGAGATAATATGCTTAAATAAATTATGAAAGTGAGGCCTACCCACCCACGATTGTTCAGGAGTAGGAAGCTTTCAAATATATGGATAATTCACTGCACCTCCCCATATAAACCAAATAAAACCTTTAAACTATAACTACTGCTGAAGCAATGAGAACAGTATAACCACTAAATTTCCTCCTCTTTTATAAAGAGGAGAAAAATATCCTTTGCCCTTTTGTTTTCCTTTTCTCCTGATATTGTATTCTTCTGAAATAAAGGCAAGCATTTTACCTTTAAATGGCAATTTGGAAAGTTAAGTAAACTACCCCAAATGAGGGTCCCTCTGTTATCTTGATATCAAAGAGAAAGTAGGTTCTACAGCCTTTAGTTCATTTTTATCTCTTTTGGCCACCAGGAGGCATGACGTTGCTGGTTTTACCTTATTGGGAATCATCAGATGTGAGTGGCCAGATGTTATTCTGTGAGGCTCAAATCCTTTACTGGGACTTGAACTCATGGCCATTTGCACTTGAATGACTATATACAGTGCGATAGCTTTATAAGTTACCAGGCTGCTTACATTTAGCAGTTTGCAGGGAGGGATATACAGAAGTTATTAGAACGTTACTATATGGAGAGCTTTATTTAGCTAGTGAATTGTTCTCTGCTGGCATCAAATAGAAGTGCTGGGGTTCATTTAATGAAGATAGATAAAAGGAAGTTTTGCTTTACACAATATTAGCCACCAACGTGAGAGTTTTCAAAGGGAATTAGACAGATCTGTGGAGGATACGTCAGTGGCTGCTTAATTATAGCAATAGCAATAGCACTTAGACTTATATACCGCTTCATAGTGCTTTACAGCCCTCTCTAAGCGGTTCACAGAGTCAGCATATTGCCCCCAACAATCTGGGTCCTCATTTTACCCACCTCAGAAGGATGGAAGGCTGAGTCAACCTTGAGCCGGTGAGATTTGAACTGCCGAACTGCAGCTAGCAGTCAGCTGAAGTAGCCTGCAGTGCTGCACTCTAACCACTGCGCCACCTCGGCTCTATTTGAAGTTGAGGCTACTGCTACTTAATGACTGCTTCATTATCTTACCAGTATTAGAGACAGTATTCCTCTCAATAATAGTTGCAGAGCAACACAACCAACAAAATGCTATGAACTTAATATTGTGCTGTGAGCTTTTTATTTTTACCGTATCTGGTTGACCATTGTGAGAACAAAGGGATAGAACAGAAATGTCTTTCATCTGGACATGCTAGCAATTTATGGCACATCCAGCCATTGTTGTGGTGCTACTGTATATCACTGCAGCTTTGTCTTCCCATAGTGGTGGCTAGATGATGTTATAAACTGCTAGTGCAAGAGGATTCTTTATTTTCTTATGAATAGAACAGTTGGGGGTTTTTTTCTCTTTGCTGGTTTTTAAATGCAGCCTTTCAAGTGGTCTTGTTTACCTTCTTTTAGGGCAGAGGGGTAGAATGTCACCAAGGTGGAAAGACCAAGAAGGAGCCACATAACTGTGAAATGCCAAACCAATCAGTAAATTTTCCATTATTGGGAAATACACGAATTGACACCTCTGAATTTTGGTGTGAGCAATCCCATGTGAATTTCTATGGTGGTTTCTTTCCTGGAAAAAAGATCACATACAGTGGTAAGAAGATGCTGCAAATTTATGAGCCAAATTAAAAGCCACCACTATATTTTTATTTGTAGAGGCAGTGGGTAGTTGAGAACCATTAATGGCACCAGTGTTTCTACCATTCAAAGAAAGGTATTCAGTATTCCAGAATGTAAGAATTAATGCAGGAATTAATGATGTTGCAGGATGGTTGTATTTGTATATTTGTGTACATGACACATTGAACCACAAACCGAAATGCCAACTACATTGTAGTTACTGTCTGGTAAAAATCGAGTCTGCATAACGTAGTAGTCCAGAAATTGGACTAGAATCAGGAAGACCTAGATTTGTACTGGAGGAAAGAAGAACTATTTAATAAGCAAACAAATAAAGGTTCATAATATTATGTGGATTGAGAACATTTAGCTAACTGAGTAAAGCGCAGCCAGGTAACAGAGTTAGCATGGTATGCAAACACAGTCATTATACCTCCCTCTGCTGGAATTTTTTGAATTAAGTACAAAAACCAACAAATATCACCATGGGGCTACACTCTGCTATATTACACTTGCTTTCTGGTAAATAGCCTCTTTTATATCAGAAGCAAATACTGCAACATCTGGAAAGGAGAGAGATACAAAGAATTGGAAACTGGTTTTTGCCAGCTGATATAATGTTTGGTTGGAAAGCATATTCTACAGTAATATAAAACTATTTCAGACATTACTTTGCCCAACATAGCTGCCTTGTGTAATCTGAGAGCTTCCTTACAAAGAAATGGCTTAATCCTTGCTGAAATGATCAAGCCACGACTGGAACGTAATAAATTGTATTGAACATAATAATTTGTATTGAACATAATAATTTGTAGATAGTATCCACCTGAGAGTTTTATACCCCCAAAAGGTGGTGGTGGGGAGCATATCAGGGAAAAGAGTATGCTAGTTTTTTGCATGTAAAGTTGTAAAGGAGCATTCTGTCATGTGGGCTCCATTTCCAATGTAATATCTACAGCCTATCACAGAGTGAGCGCTGACTCAATCTTCAGTTCAGCTATGACAGTTTCCTTCATAGATTTTGGTGAGAATTAACCATGGCTAGAGAGAAGGAGTTAACCTAGTTAACCTAGTAAACCTAGCAGTTCGAAAGCATGTAAAAATGCAAGTAGAAAAATAGGGACCACCTTTGGTGGGAAGGTAACAGCGTTCCGTGCGCCTTTGGCGTTTAGTCATGCCGGCCACATGACCACGGAGACTTCTTTGGACAGCGCTGGCTCTTCGGCTTTGAAACGGAGATGAGCACCGCCCCCTAGAGTTGGGAACGACTAGCACATATGTGCGAGGGGAACCTTTTCCTTTACCTTTAGAGAGAAGGAAGGCAATTTTGGATCTCTGTTTTCCTGTTTGTTTCATAGTTAACCAAAATCACCGGAAGAGCACTTCTAGCCGAGGAAGAGGACTCTCTGAAGACACAGCAGTGTTCCCCCTGATTAAACCAGGAGGTAGCAAAGAGCAAGATGAAATCACAAAGAAACACAGGAAGCAGGTCAATTCTTTTGCCCATCTGCCAAATCCTACTATTTTGGGGGGTGAAGGATGACTGAATGCCTAAGAACCATAAAAATAGTTCAAATATTTAGAATTTGTTAGCTTTAAAAAAAGGATTAATCCTGGAAAAACTACACATATGTATATGGAATAAATTGGAGATTACAAGAGATTGCTCTATTTTGCTGAAGACAGAAGTCTGAGGCAAGACTGGTTTGGATGGGAGATTTCAAGTATACCTCTATAGGTCTCCTGCATGAAAAAAGATCAGGAGGCAATTGTTCCAGAGTTAAGGAAATATTAAATCAATGGATTAAAGAGTCTAGGAATGGAGGAGAGGCTACCAATTTAATAAACATGGCTAGTGATCTAGTCTTCAGCATTCTGCATGGCCTCCTATTCTAACATTGTATCGCAGGTCGACTGAAATGCAATAGTGCGTCCAACAATTAATCATTCCCAAAGTATATCCAAATAAGGGGAAATTGTACTCTGGGGTACAATATGATGTAATTCAGTGTCCCTGAGGCTGCAATTCAATTTTAATTGGAGGGAACTGCAGTGAACAGTTGATCAGACTGTGTGTCTCATTAAAATCAAAGGGAATTAAGCCTGTTTAACGGGTTAATTGCACTGCGTCCTGTATACTTTTTTTCCATGTTGTATATATAACAGAAATTCTCCTAAATAGCATGGCGAAAAGCTTAACACAGCCTTCCCCACTGGGTACCCTCCAAGGGAATTGAACTTCAATTCTTCTAATCCCCAGGCTATATTGGCCACGCTAGTTGAACTATGGGAGCAATGCCCAGTATCAAGAGGGATCAGGCTGGGGAAAATGACACACATACACACACCCCTTTTATAAAATCTGTCCATAGCAGGGTAAGTGTGCATTTTTAGGCACATGATTTTGATGTGTTTTCTGTCATTTGGAACAATTTATTGTGCAAAAACTGTCAAAGATCTGTGGCATTCGCTATATTAAAAAGTGCCTTGAAGCTCTGTTTTTCTCCAGGTGCCAGAATTTTGCAAGTTACCTCAAATAGCTGAAAGCTCACCCAGCGTTCAAAGGGAAAAAATAAAACCCAGTGAGCTTTCAAAAGAACTTGTGATCCTTCCACTGCTGGTTCAGTCGGAGTCTCCAGCTAAAGCAAAAAGCTCAAGAGGTACAGCCACACCCTTCGAATGAAGGGGACTTGCTCATTACGGGTAGAGAATCAGCAAAACCAAACTTCCAGAATGGGTTTGATGACTTGATGTCTGCTTAAAATACCTATCTCTGGATAGGCTTGGTTTAGGTGGCTGTTCCCTCCTCGGTTGAAACACAATGCATACATCAAAGGCAGTCTGTCAGCTCATTTCAAAGGGTGCTGCTCCCACCAGCACAACACTTGCCAAACTCCAAACACATCATCTTTCTCTAGCTTTGTCTTGTGGGTCTCTCTATTTTTATCTTGTGGGTCCTGATCACTACTTGGTCTCTCTTTCACACATCTTAAAGAAAACAATCTTAATCTCCCTTTCCCAAGAATTTCCTTGATTTTCTGGATTGGCATTGCCTGTTGACATAATCTTAACTAGCTTGTTTTCTTTACTATTGAGCAGCAGACCAGCCTCTTCAGCGAGAGGGTTTTTAAAGTTTTCCTCACTTCTAGCCATCAAAGTGGTCTCATGAGCATAGATATTCATGACCTAATAATTTCTTCCATTAGCTTACATTTATTCAAAATCTTGTACAATCCCCAAAATTATTCCAATTTTTTTTCATTATCATAATTCACTGGATTATAATATGGAGCTACCACAAATTCCATGAATTCCTATTTTCATATATCAAAGGTATATAGGAAAGTGTGTACAACAACCTATAATCTCCCATTCATAGCTTCTGATATACAGTTTCAATCCTTCGTTCATAGTTAAACCTGAATCTTTACTTCCCTGCCTGCATTTATCAACTCAGTTCCACAATATCAGTTTACCTTTGTCCAGATCTATTACATTCCCTTTCTCTTAATTTCACAGATACACAATATATGTAAACTCATATCTATTTGGGGCAGCATAGTTCAAACACAATTAAAGTCCTGATTTACTCCAAGGATATGCACAGTGTTCAAGCCAAGTTCTCTTATCTAGATTAACCTTGCAAGTTCAGAGATATATATGGTGTACTGTTACACTAGTTCAGGGGTCGGCAACCTTAAAAACTCAAAGAGCCATTTGGACCCGTTTCCCAGAGAAAACAAAACACCCGGAGCCACAAAACCTGGGTGGGCGTGGCCAACTCGATGTCACTCCCACCGAGTCACATGACACACACCAAGCTACGCCTACCCAGGTTTTGTGGCTCTATGTTTTCTTTTCAATGAGGTATCTCTCTTTTCCCTCTCTCTTTATCTCTCTCCAACATCTATCCCTCCCTCTCATCTTTCTTTCTCTCTTTCTCTCTTTCCCTCTCCCCATCTCTCTCTCTCTCTCCCTTCCTCCCCACCCATCTCTCTCTCCCTCCCTCATCTCTCTCTTTCTCCCATCTCTCTCCCCTTCTCTTTCTGTGTGCTGAGGAATGATCGCCACCCCCAGCGAAGGCTTCTCTTCGGGCGACCCTCCTCACCCTCTCGCGACTCCCTGGCTGGCTGTGGCGCGTGGGGGGAGACCCTCCTCAAGCGAGCAGCAAAGCGCAGCAAAGGCGCACGCGGAGGGTGGGCGGTTGTTCACTTAAGGAGGGTCTTTGGACGCGGCTTCTCTCCTGCCCTAAGGATTGCCCATTGCCTTACTGTGTCCCGTCCCGTCTCCCCCCCCAGCAGCCCTTTGGACGAGCAAGGAGGGCGTGAGCTCCAGCCTGAAGCGGCAGGAAGCGAAGGTTGCCTTATGCGCAAATGTGGTGTGAAGGCAGCTACAGGGCCGCTTCTCTCCTGTCCTAAGGATCCGGCCATCGACTTTCCATGCCCCCCACCCCACATGAGAGGAGAAGGAGGGGGAGGAGGGTCACCGGAGTGAAGGCAGCTTTTGCTTCCTGCCGCTTCGGGCTGGAGCTTACACCCACCCAGCTCGGCCGAAGAGCTGCAGGGGGGGGACGGGACGGGACGGGACAAGGCAAGGCAATGGCCAGATCCTTCGGGCAGGAGAGAAGCTGCGTCCAAAGACCCTCCTTAAGCGAGCAACCGCCCGCCCTCCGCGTGCGCCTTTGCTGTGCTTTGGCGCTCGCTTGAGGGACTCCCCGCGCATGCGCACCCTCCTGGCCCCGCCACAGCCAGCCAGGGAGTCGCGAGAGGGGGAGGAGGGTCGTCTGAAGGAAAGCCTCCGCTAGGGGTGGCTATGTTCCTCAACCAGCACCAGAGAATCAGCCCCACCCGCTTCTCCATTCCCGCCGTCGCCCTTATCTTCTCAGGCCAGGTGAGGGATGGGAGGGCAAGGCCAGCCAGTGATGGGACAGGGAGCCACAGCAGGGGGCCCAAAGAGCCACATGCGGCTCCGGAGCCGCGGGTTGCTGACCCCTGCACTAGTTCAACTCTTACTCTTTTTGTATAAGGATTTGCACATTTCTTTGGGGATAAATCTCAATTTCACATTTATTTAGTCAATATTGTGCAAAATGGATGACGTTTTCCATTTTACTACAAGTTTATTTTCAGGCCTCCTTTCAGCCTAGCTTATGCATTACTACAATAATGCTAAACAATTGCAGAAATGAACTAAAACTTAGTGATACTTATTACAGAGTGCATTGCGTTTTTCATTGTCAGCATTATATAATTCTAAAGTTTCCATACTTTCTGCAAGGTAGCTATCAAGGCCATAGTTACATACATATTGACCTGAATTCAGTTTATTTCTGAGTAGACATATAGATAATTGCATTATATGTGATTATACATTAATGATAAACGTTTAACATGTTAGTTTTAGTTTGGGTATGTTCATATTTTGATTGTGGAGCAACAACTGCTATGATCTGTTCTCTTACTTTGCAGGGATTTGTTCTAAAGAAGTCAAATCTGAGACTGATGTCATTGATAAGCATTCGGCCCTTTTGCCAAATGATTTTGTTTTAGACACCAAACATAGAAACAAGCAGAAGCAAACTATCAATGATGGCCTCCTAAGGGCTTCCCAAGATACTTTTTATCTACCCCTAATAAATCCAGGCAAGTTTGCACTGAATGATGGGAAGAAAAGAAAGAGAGAAGTGTCCACTGGAATTGACAACACAGAACAAATAGGTCAGATAAGTTTTAGTTAACAATAGCATGAGCTTAAATGACCATTAATTAGAATTGCTCGATTTTAAACAGCTTTTCTTCAACCAGAGTCCTTTGGGAGTTGTGCGGCATAGAAATACAATTAATTAAATTAAATTAAATGGTTCCATTTTCTAAAGATTATAAATAGCTGAGTTTTCTTAAATTATATGTCAAACTCGTAAATTTACAGATATGAAGACTGCAGATAGTCATGAATATAACCACTAAAATACAGGTAGTTCTCGACTTATAACCATTCATTTAGTGACCATTTGAAGTTACAACAGCATTGAAAAAAATGACTTATAACCAGTCCTCGCACATATGACCATCACAGCATCCACATAGTCACATGATCAAAATTTGGGTGCTTGGCCACTGGCATGTATTTATGATATGCCGGGGTCATATGATCGTCATTTGCAACTTTCCCAGGCAGCTTCAGACAAACAAAGTCAATGGGGGAAACAGGATTCACTGAATAACTGCCTGATTCATTTAACAACTGCAGTGAACTGTGTAACAACCATGGCAAAAAAAAAAAAGGTGAGAATTGGGTTTAACTCATTTAACTGCCTTGTTAGCAATCATGGTTGTAAGTCAAGGACTACCTGTTAAGGGTTTGTTTAGAAGAAACAGTAAGCTACAGAGAAATATTTAGGATTTTAAATGTTGCTAATTTCCAATACTGGTTAAATCTGAGATTTTTCTCTTAGTCCAGAGAATTTATTTCCATTGATATAATATTCCTCTTTCTCTCAACCCCTTTCTTCTTATTTTCAAGAAAGCCATAAAAGCACTTCACTCAATATCCTTCTGACCGGTCCTAATGGAGAAATTATCTGTCCATCACTCTTGAGATCTGTTCAAACTGCAGATAATCCCAGGGAATTTGAACTAGCTACAGATGAAGAAGGTAAGAACAAAACGTTTGCTTTAAAAAGAACAGATTTGCTCATATAATTTAAATGTCAGACAGCAGGAATAAAGAATGTAGCCAGATTAATAGATCTTCTTCAGACAATATTGCTTTTGATACTAAAAAAAACTATTAATGTATGTGTTCATTTATGTAAATTATTGTTACTTAATGAGGGGGTGGACGGTGGAGCCAAGATAGGGAAGAGGCATCATCCACTGTAAAGAGCTCCTCCAAAGAAGTACTTTTTTATCATTGTACTTTTGCTATTTGCTCAGTACAAGCAATATTTTCTTTTCTTTATAGGAAATCTCTAAAGAAGCATTGATTGGTTGATAATGTTCTATCAAATCAATAGCAATAGCAGACTTATATACCACTTCACGCAGCTTTACAGTCCTCTCTAAGCGGTTCACAGAGTCAGCATATTGCCCCCAACAATCTGGGTCCTCATTTTACCCACCTCGGAAGGCTGGAAGGCTGAGTCAACCTTGAGCCAGTCAGGATCGAACTGCTGGCTGTGGATAGATTTAGCCTGCAATACTGCATTCTAACCACTGCGCCACCATGGCTCAATGTTGACTCTTAGCAACCAGACTGAGAGATGTTCTCCATTGCCACTTTAATTGAGTCTATCCACCTTGTTATTGCTTGTTCCCTTCCCTTCCCTTCCACCTTTGCCAGCACTAGAACCTTCTCCTGAGAGACAGGTCTTTGCATGTGTTTGAAGTTGGATAATTGGAGCCTGGTCATTTGTACACTGAGTGAGAACTCTAAGTTGATTTGTTCAATGCTCCCCTCGATTGTTTCCTTGGCAGTCTATATTATTCCCAGGAATCTTCTCCAATACCAAAATTCAAAAGTGTCAATATTCTTTCTATCCTGCTTCTTCAAACTTTCACTTCAATAAAGTGTCACAAGGAATACCATTACCTGCACTATTTTGATCTTTCTAAAGGAGAAGGCAGCTTATTTATATCCTGGTCAGGTGGTGATATACTGCGTCAGCCAGCCAAGCTTTTCAGAGGTACTTTGATGTAATTTTCAGAATTTGATTGAGGTTGTTTGTGTGCAAAGGGGAAACAAAGAATCTTATTTTTTTAATTTGTTTTATTTTTTATGCTCCCCACTCTTTTCCAATACATATGCACATATATTAGCATCTGTACAAAATTAACAGAGCATTCCTGTGATTCTGTTAACAGTGATGGTTTGCTAGTTAGATAGGAGCTATTCAAACAGTTTCATTTGTACAGAGAAATGCTTTCCATCTCAGCCTATCCTTAGTAACCATCAGCAGCAATTTCATTCTATAATCTCCTTGATCTCATCCACCTGTGTTATCCCTGATCTTCCCATTCTTCTATTTCTCTCAGCTTTGCCAAGCTAGCTGTTTTTTCTAGACCATCTGTCTACATCATATGTCCCAGTGGTGGGTTGCTACCGGGTTCGCACCAGTTCAGGCGAACCGGTAGCAGCGGCGGCGGGAGGCTCCGCCCACCCACCCGGACGTCATCAAAAATGCTCTGCGCAGAAGCTTCTGCGCATGCACAGAAACGTTGTGCGTGCGCAGAAGCATTGCGCGTGCGCAAAGCATGCCTGCTCGCCCGCCCTCACACTCCCGTTCCCGAAACGGCAGCAAAGGTAAGTGAAACCCACTACTGATATGTCCAGAGTATGGATATTGTGCATGCTGTTCATTGCCTCAATTTTTTGTGTTTGACTGATTGATTCAGATAGCCATTAACACCAGTGTAATGTCTGGGTCACATAGCTGGGGATTCTATGTGCGCGTGCACACACACACACACACACACACACACACACACACACACACACACACTCACACATCCCAGCAAAGAAAACAGCAAGATAATACCACTTTAAAGATAGCATAACATCTATCCTCCCAGTCTTCATGGGATTGTCACTTCCAACCACTCCATGTTGATAATGACCTCCACATTATCCAGTCCATGTGCAACTATAGTACAATACTCATTGGTCTCTCCAATATACACAGGGAACACCACCTGTCCAATATGAGAGCATTATCAGAATACAATAACGAGACAAGAGCCAGGTTCTGGTTCCAGTGATACACATCGCAGGATTTTCTGCAGATGAAGGATATATTCTTTTTGTAATAGAGACTACTGTGCAACTAGCAACACTTTTGTTAATAGGCAAATAAACCATACAAATAAGAAATGATGGCTATTCCCATCACAGGCACAAGAACCAGTCTAACCTGGTGCTTCTTTTTCTCTGTATTGTCATGTCTGGCTCACTAGAATGACAACAATGCACTCTCTGCATTATTCTTATTAATGCTGTTTCTTCTACTTTTCATTTTTCCGAAACTAGTTTCATTACTCTTTTCCAGTGATTGTGTTTGTCCGATGCATTAATTGTGTTCCAATATTCACTGATACCATTCAAACATCAAATAAATAATGCATTAACCCAGCTGTCAAGGCCTTTGTAATCTCCTCAGGATACAGTACAGTACAGTACTGAGCTAGCACGGAAGTGGCCTGAAAGGGAGTTGTAGGCATCTAAATGTAATATACAGGGAGGCTCACTCTGCTCAAACTTTTGATTCTAAAGCTGCAATCCTTATAGAATCACACTGAAGTTTGTGAATTTCCAGTGAATGAATGAATAAATTTTATTGATTAGCCCATTGGGCCATATCAAAACACAGAACTCCACAAACAGATCATTACAAAAGTTGGTGAAACAATTTAAATGAAATTAGAATAATACATGATTTAAATAAAATTACAATCTAAAATAAGATCAAAATAAAATATAATCATTTAAGATAAAAATTAAGTACGATTAAAATTTATATTATAATGTTACCCCTACATCTACTCAAATCAGTCTTAAAACTGCTATTAAAATTACATTTATTTAAATCAAATCAAATGATCTTCCCTACAATCTACCACGTTCTGCTGCACCAACTTTGTCCTTTTTTCCATCAATTTTACCGCGAATTTAGCAATCCATTTCACCAGCCGCAAATTAGAACCTAACAGACAATATTGCAAAAAGTGCTCTTTTGATGTAGGGATCTTGATATAAAAGATCCTGCCCAACTGGCAATCCCTCAAATCTGAATATAAGGGACAATCAAACATTACATGGAACATTGTTTCAACTTCCCCCGTCCCACACAAACAGACTCTTTCTTTTACAGGGATACCCTTATATCTACCCCACAGCATATTTGTTTGGAGTTGAAGGTTTAACATGCCTCTTTTTTCATGAATTCCCACTGGGAATTTTTTGGCAATTCAGGGGCAGGTCCAGAGGCTGCCTCCCGCACCTCTCTCTTGCAATTTTCTGTGTGTTTTTTTCTTTTTTCCATTACTATTAAAGAAAATAATAAATATTAACAAAAGAGTGATGGCATTCTGAATGAAGTGAGTTTAAAATATCTTTTTTAAAGAAAAGAATCCCAACTGGGAAACACTTTTGTTTAATTTATTATCAAATTTAGTCTGCGTATTACCAATTGGAAGTAGAAGCTGCTATTTCAAGAACAAAAGTGGTAAAAAAAAGTAAAAGAAACTGAGCATTTCTCTAGTCACTAGAGTCTAGTGTATTAAATTAGAGTTTCTCTCATTTCCATCCATATTGCTTTGGAATAATCCAGTGCAATGTTAGGTGAGGGTCAAACGGACAGCAAAATGGTCCTAAAGTATTTTTGCTATAAAATACAAGTCTTGCCATATCTTCCTGAGACATCACTCCAGATTATGCTGAAAATGATATGATCAGTGTAATAATATTGTTGGATTGTCCCTAATTAGTTCCTCTCTAATTATATTACGTACCTCGGAGAAATCTTTTAAACAGCATGGAATTGTGGGAA
>QLTV01002419.1:3304267-3356176 GCA_003457575.1 Thermophis baileyi | reverse complement strand
GGTTCAAAGTTACAATGGCAGTGAAAAAAGTGACTTATGACCATTTTTCACACTTAACGACCGAAAAAAGTGACTTTTTTCACTGCCATTGTAACTTTGAACAGTTTAGTGACTGTTCAAAGTTACAATGGCAGTGAAAAAAGTGACTTATGACCATTTTTCACACTTAATTTTTCACCGTCGGTCGTTAAGTGTGAAAAATGGTCATAAGTCACTTTTTCACCACATTTTACAAGTTGGCCACTCCCACCCGGTCACATGGCCATCAAGCCACTCCCACAAAATTAAGCCACGCCTACAGAGTGGTAGTAAAAAAAATTGGAACCCACCCCTGATGGCATGTCTTGAATTTGCCAAACAATGCAAGATTTCAAAGCCAGAGGCTGGCCTGAGCTGGCAGAAAGGGATTGATCTTGGAAGATCCTGGATCTTAATGGATGAAGGCATCTGCTGTCTCTGTTTCGAGGAAGAAAAGGCACATAAGATAAAAATGGCGTTTAACAAATCCTAGATTTGGGTTTGAGTTTTGAAAGGACAATACATCTCCTTCAGTTTTTGTTTTTTTTTAGCTTAGACAATAATTAGAGAAGAGCCAAGCTGGAGACTTTGCTCAGGACTCATATAATGCTGCTACCTTGGATCTGGTGTATTTCTTGACTCAAGCAGTGAAATTGCACAGCTTGAGCAATTAATTCTCAAGCCTTTGACAAAGTCAGTTGGATTCTAGTAATGGTCTGGTTCATTAATGTTTGCTTTGCCTTTGTACTACTTTTCTTAGAAAAAGGGGCCATACTTTTATACAGCTCTCAAACCCCAGAAGCCATGTTGCCAATTAGCCCAATGCAGGAGATGTTCTCAAATGCCATGGTCTTTACTCCAACCAGAGCCATAGTCATGTGCAAGATTAACTGGGTACAAATTGATGCAATCTTCCTGCTGTGCAGCTGAAAGTGTGGGAACAGTGTGAATCATACAGTTTCTGGCTGAAAGATTCTTTTGCCACTAGATTGCCTTGAGCAAAGTATACTTTTACCACCCAGTTGTTATTATCTGGACCTTGAGACTGACAGCCTTATAAGGTAAGGTTCCCTTTACGTCAAGCTCAACTCTTGGTGACTCATCTATGTGGTTTTCTTATCATGGGATATCTGTTACCATTGCCTTTTTCTTGGATTTTTTTTTTAATAATTCCCTATCTAGGGTTCTACTGAGATTGTTATAAAACTGTTCAAGAAAGTGTTTTTTTTAATATAAATCAAAAGCAGCTATTTTGAACTGAATGCCTATTTAGTTATGATACAGACAAGCACAGGGCCACATAAAGTATTCACACATTAGATATAATTATGCTTGAAATAAAGTACATAATAATGTAATTATGTGATGTCAGTGTCAGGGTTCCAAGTAACACCCCCAACGAAAGAAGACTCCGAGGCTAGGCATTCCTCAAAGTTCCATTTTATTAGAGATGTCATATTGGCACATCTGGGAAAACCTGAATCTGAAAGCTTCCAGGTTTTCCCCACCCAAAAGAAAGTCCAAGTCCCTTCCCCTGTACCCACATGTCCATCACATGGTCCAATCAATGCACCGTCCCAACTGGAGATGCCTCCCAGCCACACCCCTCCAGGTGCAGGGCAGAGTGACCTTGACTCTCGGAGAAAGGAATGTTATTATGAATATCAGTGGTGGGTTGCTACTGGTTCGCACCAGTTCGGGAGAACTGGTAGTGGTAATTTGGCCAGGGTCACCGAACCGGTAGCAACCGCTGGCTGGTCATGTCCCCGAACCAGTCCCCGCTCCGACGCTCTCCCTGCCTCATCTTTGCCATGTGCATCCACAGAACTGCCTCATCCTGCCTACAGACAGGTAAGCATTTGCGCTAGCCTCCCCCCCTCCCTGCCGGGCCAGCGTCTCCTGAAGCCTGCCACCGTTGCAGCCGCAGTGGGACAGGGGGGCAGCCCGCTTCGCAGCCACGTGGCTACGAAGCTTGCCGGACTGGGCGGCCCCCTCCCCGCCTGCAAGCATCTCCCGAAGTCGCCACCGCTTTTAACCCAAGTAGCTTCAGACAAAGGGTACCCTTTCCAATGAACTAAGTACTGTAACTGTCCTCTAAACAATCTAGAGTCTAGAATTCTTTTTACTTCATAATGGGTTTCCCCCTGCACCACTATGGATTTGGGAGCTGGCCGGGTCTGTGGCCTTAACCTCGACCCGACTGCAGGCTTTAGCATACTGCAATGAAAGACAGGATGTACTTTCCCTAGTATGCATGGGAGGCTAAGCTGAACTGTCACTGGGTTAATTACTTTCACTATGGGGAAAGGACCTAAAAACGTAGGTCCCAGCTTTTTACTGGGCAGCTTCAGTCTTATGTATTTAGTCAATAGACCTGATCTCCCACACAGAAGGTGGGTTGGAGAGATCGGTGTTTATCCACTTGCTTCTTATACTTTTCAGCTGCTTCCGCCAGCGCGGTTTTCGTATTCTCCCACCCCTTCCTCAGCGACTCCATCCACTCAGTCAAAGTCATGGAGGAGGGTGGTTCTCTGGGTAGTTCAGGCATGGGGACAAAATCCATGCCGCTGGTGACCTGGAAAGGGGTTAATCTGGTGCTGCTATGCACTGCGTTGTTCTAAGCCACTTCTGCAAATGGCAACAGGTCTGCCCAGTTCTCTTATTGGTAATCCACATAGCATCTTATATATTGCTCCACCATTGCATTTGCTCATTCCGCTGCTCCGTTCGTACTCGGATGGAAAGCCGAGCTAAGTCCTTATGTGGATCCGACCGATTTCAGGAACTCTCTCCAAAACGTAGCAGTGAATTGGACTCCTCGATCTGAGATTACCCGGCGGGGTATCCCGTGCAACTGGTAAATCTGTTTGATGAACATCTTTGTCAGCTTCTTTGCAGAGGGCAATCCTGAGCAAGCAGTAAAGTGGGCTTGCTTAGAAAATAAGTTGATTACTGTCCAAATCACTGTATTTCCCCCACTCTCTGGGAGCTCGACTATAAAGTCCATTGCGATTTCCTCCCAAGGTCTGCTGGGGCTTGCCACTTGTTGAAGGAGTCCAGGGGGCTTTCCTGGTCTCATCTTCATGGCAGCACAAGTGGCACAGCTTTTTACATAGTCCTCCACATCCGCTTTCCTCTTAGGCCACCAGAATTGTCTCCTAGCCAGGTGCAGGGTTTTCAGGAACCCGAAATAGCTGGCCAGCTTCGAGTCATGGCTGCTCTGTAGCACTTTCATTCTCAAGCTGGCTGGGACATACAGCTTGGATCCCTTCCATGCTAGTCCATCCCTCATGGTTAAGACGTCTTTATTGAGCCAGGGGTCAGCTGGAAGCACGGTTTTCAGTGCTGCTGTCAGTTTGTCCCGTCCGGGGTTGGGTGGCCGCCTGGCTTGGCCTCTGGTGGTAACTTGTGTGGCTTGTTGTGCAGGGGGAATGATGGCATGGACGACTTATTCCCTGCGGCTATCAAACTGTGGTTTTCTTGATAAGGCATCAGCAAGCAGATTTTTTTCCCGCTGGGATATACTTTAGCTCGAAGTTGAATCGTCTGAAGTATTGTGCCCAACGGATCTGTTTGGGAGATTCTAGGACAGTGGTTCTCAACCTTCCTAATGCCGTGACCCCCCCATGACCCCCCCCCCGCCACCATGACCCCCACCCTGCCCCCTCCCTGTGCGCAATGAGGTGACAAAGGGGGCGCGGCACCAGGGGTGAAATGCTCCCAGTTCGGGCGTGCCTGTGGGTCGCCGGACAGCTGGTAGCGACGGAAGCTGGAGACTTCTCCCGGTTCGGGCTTGCCTTTGGGTCGCCGGACAGCTGAGAGCATCTGAAGCAGGAGACTTCGCCCGTGACGCCGCCATTTGGGATCTTTTACCCTCTGCACATGCGCAAAGCGTTTTGCGCATGCGCAGAGGTTAAAAGAACCCAAATGGCGGTGTCCGGGCGGGTGGGCGAAGTCTCCCGCTTCCGTCGCTACTGGCTGTCAGGTGACCCGCAGGCACAGTCGAACCGGGAGCATTTCACTCCTGCTGACGGTGGCACCAAGATGGCGGGCTAGCGCGCGGGGTGACCCCTGTGAAAAGGTCATTCGACCCCAAAGGGGTCGTGACCCATAGGTTGAGAACCGCTGTTCTAGGAGATTCTAGGGGTTTTTAGGGCTTCGAGGTTTTTGTGATCAGTCCAGACCTCGAAAGGCACTTTACCCCCTTCAAGAAAATGTCTCTAGGAGAGGAGGGCCCAGCAGACTGCATAGGCTTCTTTTTCCCAAATAGATCACCTTCTCTCTGTGTTGGTGAGCTTCTTAGACACATATGCACAAGGCAGGAGCTGTTCTTGTGGGTCCTTTTGTAAGAGCACGGCAGCTACAGCTACATCGCTAGTGTCTGCTTGGATGATGAACTGTCTCTCTGGGTCTGGGTGCTGGAGGATTGGCTCCTCTGTGAAGAGTCGCTTTAATTTTTCAAAAGCTCTTTGGCAGTCCATTGCCCAGGCGAGCGGTTGACTCAGCTGCGGTTTTGTGGGAGGAGATCCAGTTTTCAGCAGTTCTGTTAAGGGGAGAGCGACTTCTGCGAAAGCTGGAATGAACTGCCTATAAAAGTTTGCAAACCCCAGGAAGCTTTGAAGCTGTTTGCGGGTGCGTGGGGGTTGCCAGTCCAGCACCGCTTTCACTTTCCTTGGGTCCATTTCCACCCCTCCGCTGGATATTTGGTAGCCTAGGTAATCTAGGGAGGTCTTGTGGAATTCACATTTTGACAGCTTCGCATAGAGCTTGGTGGCTAAGAGTTTTTTCAGAGTTTTTTCAAGTTTTACATGCTCTTTGAGAGTTTCGCTGAATATGAGAATGTCATCTAGGTAAACTAGGACCCCCTTGTATAGATGCTCATGTAGCACCTCATTTATTAGTTGCATGAAGACTGCGGGGGCTCCTTGTAGACCAAACGGCATGACTTTGAACTGGAAGCTGCCAAGCAGCAGTTAAAGCCAGTTTTCCATTCGTCCCCTTCTCTGATTCTTATGCGATAGTAGGCTTCTCTCAAGTCTAGTTTGGTGAACACTTTGCACTTGGCTAAGTGACTTAGCATGTCTTTCATGAGTGGGAGGGGTAGGTGTTCTCCACACACACGGCATTAATTCCACGAAAATCAACGCAAAGCCTCACACACACACACATCTTTTATCTCTTTAAACAGCATGGGGGCCGCCACTCTGGACTTTGCTGGCTGGATAAATCCCTGCTCCAGATTGGCATCGATGTATTTCCTTAGTTCTTCCATTTCTTTGGGCGTCATGGAGTACATCTTTGGCTTAGGCAGCTTGGCTCCCGGCACAAATTCAATCACGCAGTCTGTTGGGCGGTGAGGGGGGAGGAAGTTGCAGTCTTCCTCGCTAAAGACCCCCAACAGGTCCTGGTATTCCCTTGGCACTTGTGGGCTGCTGGGTAGTCCGTCTGCGGCGGGGGCTGCGGTTTCGGGCTCGTTGCCGCTGCCGGGGTTCGTGGCTTTTTGACAACGGTCCAGCTTAACGGGCAGTAGCAGCCCGATACCTATTCTTAGCTTCCTGTAGCCTTCCTCCCACATGATGGTGGGTCCCCATTTATCCAGCCACGCGAGGCCCAATATAATTGATTCAGTCATTTTTGGAGCGATGACGAATCGGATGAGTTCTCGGTGCCGGCCCATTTCTAGCCTGACAAGTTCTGTCACTAGTGTGGCTGGGGCTCTGCCTATTAGTGTCCCATTGACCTGCTCAAAGCTGATGGGGCACGCTAGGGGCCTCGTGCTTATGCCTAGCTGTTCGACTATGGGGAGGCTGATTAGACATCTGGTGCAGCCAGTGTCTATGACAGCTTCTACTTCCCCCTGGGCCCCCATTTCTGGCACTACTATCTGGGTCTTGATAATAAAAGGGTGGATGGCTACACTTACCATCAGGTCATCGTCGCCGGTACTCCCCTCAGCGGAGCTTGGGGGGTGTCCTCCGGTTGGAGTTCCCTCGACTTCATCTGGAAGGAGCGGAACTTCAACAGCCTGTCTGGCAATTTTCCCCTTTTCCGGCGGCTTCCGCAGGGTTTTTCTTGCCCAGGGTGTAGCTGGAGTTTGAACTTGGGGAACGGGAGCTGGAGCCAGGCATTCTGATGCCCTGTGCCCATGCTGTCCATACCGGTAGCATTTGACAGTCCCGGAGGTTGTGGCAGCAACTCGGGTGGTTTAGCCTGGATCTGGTGACCCAGGGGTCTTCTCGCCAGTTTCTCTGTAGTCGGCTTCCTATGGGGGTGGATCTCCAGATCCATGGCCACTGCTGTGCTATACCATGCTTGTATGCATTCTGGGACCACCCAGATGCCGCAAGCTTGTCGGAGGTCTGGGTCGAGGGCCTCTTTGAAGTGGTGAATGAGGGGGTGCTCCAGCCAGTCCCTCAGTTTCATGGCCAGTCTTCGAAACTCCCACACTAACTCCTTTGGAGGTCGGCCCACTTGTTTCAATGCCTTGATTTGGGCCTTGGCCTCTACTCGATGGGTCATGTCTTCGAAGCGGCCTCGGAGCAGCTGGACAAATTTGTCCACATTGTCTAGCTCAGGGGCTTCCTCATCATGGAGCTCAGCTATCCACTCTGCCACTTCTCCCTCATTCATGCCATCTGCAACCACCGAAATCAAATCCCGATTGGTTGGGTATTGATCCTCATAGTGATCAGTGTGCGCCCAGACTCGATTGAGGAAATAGGCTAGCTACCCTGGGGTCCCATCAAAGGTTGCTCTAAATCGCAGAGGAGGAGCGGCTGGCAGGGCTGGTTGCTGATCCGGCACAGGCTGCTGGGCTGGCACGGGCTGTTGGGCCGGTACCAGCAGTGGGGCAGCGACCGGTGGCTGGAGTTACGCTGGTTGTTGGACAGGCACTTGTGGCGGGGCCATGACCGGCGGCTGGAATTGTGCAGGCTGCTGAACTGGTACCTGCAGCGGGGCCATGACTGGTGGCTGGAACTGCACTGGTTGCTGGATTGCTACAGGTTGCAGAATTGGAGCGGGTGTGCACTGGTATTGCACCCACCCCTGGCCGGGGTAGAATGCCCACCCAGGTGGGATTTGGTCGGCTGGGGGCAGTCTGAGGACGGGCTGCTGGGGCGGAGTACTAGGTCCTAACAGTCCCGGTTGTGGTCCTTGCAGCGCTGGACTGAGATGAGTCATTGGGCTCTGCTGCTGCCCCATTCCTAATCCAGTAAGAGCTGTCTTCTTGGTAGACTGGGCCCGATGTGTGAGGCTGTGGCACAATTCGTTTTGTGCTGAATAAAAAGAGGCCGACGCTCCACTCAGTAGTGCTGCAGCTTCGAGGCTCGGAAAGGTGAATGTGGGTTGAGCCAGGGTCCACCGGGGTTGCCCAGCCCCAGGGAGCTGAGCGGCGCTGCCCACGTTGAGTTGGCCGAACTGCTCCAGAAGGCCCGCTAATGACTGGCGGCGTGATGGCGGCGGGAATCTCCATTCCCGAGAGCATCTGGTGTCTGCCGGTCCCAACACCCTCCATTCGTAGGCTGGGGTCTGGTCCGCTCTACTCATTCCCATCTGCTGGCTTGACAGCATTTCTCCGGCCATTGCCTCCCGGGGTAGCGCGGCTCCCGCAGCCTCGCTCCATAGAGTAAGATCTGGCTGAGCGGCTTGCCCAGGCACCAGTTCTTTGGGCCGGGCACCCAGCTGGCGCTCCGCTTCCGTGGCCATCTCTGCTTCCACCACAGCTTGGGAAGGGGAGTAGATGGTCTTGACATAAATCACTGAGCCATCCCCTGTGACTCCCTCCGTGGCTGCCTTGTCTTCCTCCATCTTCCCTAAGTCTTCACGCCGCCCGGTATTGGGTCAACGTTCAGGGCTCAGGACCCTGGACAGCACCCCGGAGTTCAGGGAGCTAGTTAGAGTTTTAAAGGCGATTCGGGTTAATGTCAGGGTTCCAAGTAACACCCTCAATAAAAGAAGACTCCGAGGCTATGCAAAGTTCCATTTTATTAGAAATGTCATATTGGCACATCTGGGAAAAGCCAAATCTGAAAGCTTCCAGGTTTTCCCCACCCAAAAGAAAGTCCAAGTCCCTTCCCCTGCACCCACATGTCCATCACATGGTCCAATCAATGCACCGTCCCAACTGGAGATGCCTCCCAGCCACACCCCTCCAGGTGCAGGGCAGAGTGACCTTGACTCTTGGAGAAAGGAATGTTATTATGACTATATATCTCCCCAGCTCCATACAATCCCCCCTCCTGGTTTCCCACAGCACTAAATGTGGCAGGCCTGAAGATCCAATGCCCAAGATGGCTTCCAGGCCTGACAGTCAGTTTTTCCCTAACCAAACAAGTCAATACGGTGCAAGGACTATGTGCTATTATTTCAGAATTACTCACTTATAAAATACCCAGATTCTTTGTCCAAGTCATCCTTATGTTCTTCTGTTCTGCATTAGGTGACTAGTTATTTTTTTCCATTTTTAATTTTAAATTAATCTCTAAGGTCCATTGCCATCCAGTTATTGATATTCTACATTGGTTACGATTTGATTTTAATGAGGCTTCTCACGTACATTTTAATTGATTGTATGCTTTATTGGATGCCTATAAACCAGGAGTGTCATGCTCGTGTCGTCACGGCGGCATCACGTGACATATTGCAATGTTTTTCCCCTTCGCTAAACCTGATTGGTTCAGCAGTGTAAAATAAAATGAATGAATAACTTGAGAAAAATATAAAATGTCTAGAACAAGCCATATTCAAAGCTGCAGTTGACCTCAAGAGCTGCTAAATTGGGAGCAAAGATTTGGACTTCCCCAAATTTTCAAGCATCTTTATCGCTTGACACTTTCTTGGTGTACCTGAACGGCTGCAAATGGAATGTATATAGATGGCCTCTGCCGCAGTTAGAATATATTTTATTTTAAATGTGTTTTAATACAGTTTCATGGAGACTTTGCCTATTTCTATTGCGACATTCCTCTTGGAAGGATTGATCTGCTGTCTCTCACTGTAAAAATAAATTCATGTGGCATTTTCAGTCAGAGTATATATCAAGCTCAAAATTCATTAAAGAAAGTCCTTTAATTTTTCATGCCCCAGAGTATTTACCCTTGAACTCATGCCAAAGAATTAACATTTAATTAAATCTTCGCAGCATGGTGTTAGTTCCCTCAAATCCAATTCTAGTGTGTTTACAGGAAATCCTTCTTATTGGGCTGCTTTCTCTTTAATTGTGGTTGCCTTTATCCACATTCTTGAGATTGCAAACATTTCTACTGCAATAAATAGAAGCTGGCTAAACAATATAATCCAGAGACTAATAAAACAGAGAGGATTGGTATTTAAATGCTTTGTTTTTTTAGATAACATATTTATCTACTTGAAAGTAGCGTTGGAACTTAGTGTTTGCATGTCACTGTGGTAGTTAATGAGATTTCAGATACGTTATCTTTTCTTTTTGCAACTACCCAGCTATAGCCTTGAGATAGTCCTTGCTCTAAATTAGGATGTTTATCTCTTTAGTTGAAAGATGTAAATCACAATTTTAGGTTTTGCTGTGCAGAAGCACTAAACATGTAAGTAAGCACAGATTCCCTGCTGCAAGCATGAATAAGTAATCAAGGCCATCTCCTTCTTTGCAGCTGGGAACTATCCCAAATCTGCTCCTCCACTGGCTTCAAGCAATAGAATGTCCATCCCATTTAATACAGGTAGTCCTCGACTTACAACAGTTTGTTTAGTGACTGTTCAAAGTTACAATGGCACTTATGACTGTTGCAGCATTCCCATGGTCACGTGACCAAAATTCAGACACTTGGCAACTGATTCATATTTATGACTGTTGTAGTGTCCCGGGGTCATGTGATCCCCTTTTGCAACCTTCTGACAAGTAAAGTCAGTGGGGAAGCCAGATTCACTTAACAACTGTGTTACTAATTTAACAACTGCAGTGATTCACCTAACATCTGTGGCAAGAAAGGTCATAAAATGGGGCAAACTCCACTTAACAAATGTCTCGCTTAGCAACAGAAAGTTTGGGCTCAATTAAGGTTGCAAGTTGAGGACTACCTGTAATAGAATCCAAGGTCTCTGGTGGAGATTTTTCCTCTCTTGAAATACCTTTCCTGTAACTGCGCGTGCTTGGGATTAAAGGACGGAACTTCTGATCTAAATAAAAAGCATGGTCTGTTTCAGTATCCCCTTGCTTTTCAAAAGGGATAGACTACAACTCCCAGAATTCAGGCTGGAAATTAGCAGAATTTCAGGCCAGAACATCTGGAGGCTATCAACTTCAGAAAGTGGCCGTAGGCTATAGATTCTTTTCTAACGTCATCCAACATGATGCTAGAAGGTAAAGAATACTAGACTGTGTATTCACATGCAGATGTCTTACAGAGAATTGAAAAGATTCTTTTCTTCCCATCAAACTAGTTAATTATTTCCCTTCCCCATATCATTTTTTTGATTATTTTTAATTACAGTATGCAGATTGTCCTTTATAGCATAAAAAACAAAACAAACAGCTTGAAATAGTATTAGAACATTGGAAAACTAAAGGTCATTGTGGGCATTTTTTTTTTTAAGATGCTGAAGGAAAATGTGGGAATGGTAATGGCTTAAGAGTGGTACATTAAAAAAGAAATAGGAGGAGTGGTTTTTTTTTTGCTGCCCAAGGAAAAGCACTAGACATAAATATCACCAAGGTAAAAATGGAGAAGATCAGTTTGGATAGTAAATGTTTATTGTGCTGAAATAGGGATCAAATAGTTGACTTTATAATAATTGGGCATGGCAGAACTGGACAGACTAATGATGAAAAAGGCATGATGGAGTTGGGAAGACATTACACTGGCATTTCTGTAGAAAGTACAGATCCACAAATAAAATCATGGAAAACAACAGAGCAAATAGGATTTTAACATTTAGATTGACACCTGGGACAACATCCCAAATATTATTGAAACTGAAAATAACCATTGTTGATTTATTGATGTAGCCATTCCAAGAGACGGTAACATGGAAGACAAGAAATTGGAAAACATTTTCAAATTACTGAGATTGGCAACATTTGGGTGGCATAAGTGTGATTCCACATGGTCTTGGAAACAATTTGGATTCCTAAAATTGGAATGAGAGCCAGTTTGGTATAATGGTTGAGGCATTAAGCTAGAAACTGGAGACTGTGAGTTCTAGCCTTGCCTTAGCCACAAAGCTAGTTGGGTGACTTTGGGCCAGTCACTCTCTCTTAGCTCTAGGAAGGAGGCAGTGGCAAACCACTCCTGAAATCTTGCCAAGAAAACTGCAGAACTACAAACAATAGCACTGTGGAGCATTTCATATGTAATTAGATGCTATTTTATTGCAATTGGGCAGGGCTTAAGTCATGAAGAAGAAAAATGGCCAACATTAGGTGCAAAACACAATTAGTGGAATTGGAATAATAATAAAGGTGAAAGCTGTTCTAGTACTGAATATCATGCTCCCTTCCATGTGGAATAATTTTCCAGTCTCATTCTTTGGATGACTCCATTTCCAAAGGATAGTTTCTCAAGATACATGTTCTGTGTTTGGCCTTTTATTTCCCCTCCATCTAAAGAGCAATGGAAGGGGTTGGTTTTTTTTTGCACATTAATCAATTATTACTCAGCTCTTAAGAATGATCCAAAGATCTCTTCTCTACTGCTAATGCAAAAATCTGTGTTTCTCAACACCCCAAACATAAGCATTTTACAAGTAGTTTCTTTCTAGCTAGCATGCTTATTTTATAGTATATCTTGCAGAAGTGTCATAGCCTTATTGCTTGGTTTTTATAGCAGTTGTGTGTGCAGTACAAACTTATTATGAGTATGCATGTGTGGGCAAAGAAGCTAGCCATCACTTTTCTACAAAAGGAGCTTTTAAAGCATGGATTAGGTATTTCCCAAATGAATACCGGTATGAAAGTTAAAAAAAAAAAGTTCTAGTGCTCACTACTCAATGCCACAGTGCTGTTTCATGTCTGTAACTCAGTTGTTATTGTTGTTGTTATTTTTCACTCTTCAATTGATAGTCCTTCCTTGTCTGCATTACATATCCATTCTTCTCCTTTTTAACAGTAGGCATGGTACTTTAGAACTATTGAATATTCCATAATACTAAGAATCAAAGGCTTCCTGCCACTCAGTAACATTTAGAAAGTCTCCACATCAGTCATCTCCAGAGGTGTCTATTAGACTATTTAATACAAATTTGTGCAGGAATTAAACACATTTTATTCAAAGAGTAAAACATAATGTGTACATTTGATTAATTTGTCAAAGCAAATATTGCTTAATTAAGGAACTCAGTGATTACTTCCTAATTCATAAATATTAATTATGATCAAATGTTGTTGCCTAACACATTAAAGGCTTTACTTATTTGATGATTTAATTTTTGGAATTGGAAATCTTACAGTTTGAGTTATTAATTAAGGGATATAATAATTAAGGGGTATACTTCTCTGACTTAATTAAGCAGGAAATGTTAGAATCCTTGAGTTCAGCCATTGATTGAGGCAATGCACTCAGCAATTTTAATTATTTATGGTTTTAGTTTTAGGAGAAAATGAACTATCCGTTGAAGTAAGAAGACCTGCTTCCAGTATTCTGCCAGAGATTTTCTCTGAAGATCAAGCACCAAATGAAAAGGTATCACCAATTACAGTGTTTGATCTGTGATATATAGGTGGTAGAAATGATTACTGGTAGTCCTTGATTTATGATCAATCACTTAGTGACTATTCAAAGTTATGACAGATCTACCCAGGGCTACTTACAACCTGGATTCAAAGTTCCAATGGCTGCCACCCCCACCCAACAGTCATGCCTTTGCCTTTTGGACACTCGGCAACTGGCCTGCATTTACGGCCATTTGCAGCACCCTGCAGTCACATAATCGTGACTTGGATTTATTGTTTTATTTTATTTTATTTTATTTTATTTTATTTTGCCAGAAACCAGTATTTACTTGTGGTTTCCGGCAAAGAATGCCTATTGTAAACAATGGATTCACTAAACGATCTTGGTCTTTGCTTAATGACTGTAGCATTCACTTTATGACTGCCATGCAAAAAGGACCACTGCAAAAAAGGTCAAAAAAGTGGGCGCAATCACGGTAACCTCGTTAAAAACCAGCATGAGTTACAACCATAATTCTGGGATCAATTATGATCCTAAGTCGAAGACTACTTGTTCTTTGAATTCTGAAGGGATATTTTACTAGGGAAGCAGAATGAAGGAAACAATTTTGAAGTGAAGTATAGTTCTCCACTAGAAAACATACCTTGTAATATGCCAAGGAGAGCTAGTTTGGGGGTGGTGGTGTTAAAGCTCTAAGCTAGAAACCAGGAGACTGAGTTCTAGACCCATCTTAGGCACAAAACCAGCTGGGTGACCTTGGGCCAGTCTCAGCCTTGAGAAGAAGGCAATAGAAAACCACTTCCAACATCTTGCCAAAAAACTTCAGGAATTTGTCCAGGCAGTCACCATTTGTCAACAATTCCAAGAGAGAAGCAAATCCATATTTTCTATAGAGAGAGAGAAGATGTAGTGCTTTCTCTATATGCTTTGACATATTTCTTTTGTTTTGCCAGAGCTTCCCAGTGAGCAGTCTTTTTTATCTCGCTATGCAAGAGAGCAGTTTTGCTAATTCCTCTTACCCAAAACATGCAAAGACATTCTTACAACATGCTATAATATTCAGTAGCAATGTAGCCATGTTCTCTTCATTGTACTGTTTTTGACTATTGAAAATTTGATACATCATTTGCGGTGGAGGGAAAACTAATCCCACAAAGAAGACAAGAGCAGCAACATTTTTTAGAAAAGTGGGTCCAGTCTTCATTACACAGAGTAGAAATGATTAAGTATTTTCACAGCACAGAGGAGCAACATTGCACATTTTCCTTACCAAGACAGAGTTCTAAAAACTGGATCTGCAGATATATTCATAAAGCAGTGGACAGTGGCTTGTGCATGTCATATAATCAATATACTTTACCCGTGATCAGATTTAATGCTGTATGGTAAATGTTTACTCTGTAAAAAGGACAAATTAAGACTTATGCAACTAGAAGACATGTGATTTTATTGAATGAGTATGTGGGGGGGGGGGGTGTGCCAGGCAACCCAAGAAGAGAATTTAAGACTTAATACCTAAGCCTACATTTTTTGCATTTAGGTGATGAGTATGGGGGGGGGGGGGTGTGCCAGGCAACCCAAGAAGAGAATTTAAGACTTAATACCTAAGCCTACATTTTTTTCATTTAGGATAGATGTACGTCCAGCATATTTTCAAGTGGGGTAAAGTTAGGCTTCCACTTTGAATACTTAACTTGAACAACTTTGTTTGGCAAGTTCTACTAACATTTACAGTACTCTGAAGTACTGTATTGTAGTAAGATCTGCTATGTTCACTGAGACTTATTTCTAGGTAAGCATGCATTAATTACAGCCTTGATGTTGGTTAATATTATTTCTGTTATTTTTGTTCTAAAATGTTTTAAGTATTACAGAACTTCAAAAAACCCTCTTATATAAATAATGTCTATAAAGAATAAGCAAGAGTAAGAATTTACCTGATTGTATATAATTATCATTTAAACCCTGTTTTCTTTGATCTTATGATATACAATGAAATCAAGGTTGCTACACGTTAAAGAGGTGTACAGAAGAGGGAATTTCTCCTTCTCTTGAATTTCTGTACTGGAGAAGAGATTCTTTGATAATGCAGTTAGGAATTGTATAGGAATTTCTAGTATAATTTCCTACATTCCTAATTACATTAGTCATAACTCTCTTCTATACAGATTCCAAGGATGTGGACATTTTCTCCTCTGCTGAATTTGGTCATCTCATATATTATTGTTTTATTATTAAATTATATTATTAAAGTGGTGGATTAAAAAAAAAAAGAATTGCCATATATAAGTAATTAAAGTTAAACAGCTGTTAAATCCTATAGCAAACCTCACTGATCTGAGTGGAGGGAGGGGAATCAGGGAGATGGAATTATCAGTTCCACTATGAATGTGTGTGTAGTATTAAAATCAGGAAGAAAATCTAAGGACTTGTACTAAAAATATCTAAATGTGTAACAAAACAAAGCAGAAACAAAAATCCCAAGCAAACAGCTACGGTTGTTTTTCCTGGTTATTTCAGAAGGCTTATCTTTGGAAATAATAATCCATTTAGATTTGGGGTAAGAATATAAAGGAAAAAAGAAAGCATGTACAGGTAGTAATCAACTTACAACCATAATTGAGCCCAAAATTTCTGTTGCTAAGTGAGACATTTATTAAGTTAATTTTGCCCCATTTAATGACCTTTCTTGCCACAGTTGTTAAGTGAATCACTGCAGTTGTTAAGTTAGTAACATAGGCGTTAAGTGAATCTGTCTTTCCCATTGACTTTGCTTGTCAGAAGGTCGCAAAAGGTGATCACATGACCCTGGGACACTGCAACCGTCATAAATATGAATCAGTTGCCAAGCATCTGAAATTTTATCACATGACCATGGGATACTACAACATTCGTAAATGTGAAAAACAGTCATAAGTCACTTTTTTCAGTGCTGTTGTAGCTTTGAATGGTCACTAAATGAACTGTTGTAAATCGAGGACTACCTGTACTTAAACATATAGAACAGCTGCTCTATAGCTGACATTGTTTTATTCCTCTTTTGAATTTTCTCTTTTCATATAATTAATATTTAGAAATCTGCATATTAATAAGTCCACAGCAGATTAGAAATTCAACTTTTAAAAAGCATAGAGACGGGATATATGGGAAAAAGCAACTTGTGCAATACTAAATCTATATTGAATGATCCCTGTAGAGTTGTGGTGGTGCAAACACCTGGCTTAGTCACCATACACCTAGAGTACAAGTCTGAAGGCCTCAAATTTCCTTTTCCTTTTCCAGAAACACTCTAATTTAGTGTTTCTCAATCACATCAACTTTCAGATGGGTGGACTTCAATTCCAGAATTTCCCAGCCACCATTTTGTCCAGGGAATTCTGGGAGTTGAAGTCCACATATGTACATGTGTTTTTGTATAGGGGTCAATTCCCAATGGGTCAGAAGTTATTTATGTAAACAACCACTGCAAACTCCTTCATTATCAGTGAAAAGTCCTATCAGTTCACAGAAAGATCTTTAAAAAGAAAATTCAGAAGTCTTCACCCTAATGTATTTTGGAGTGTATTTAGTTTATATGGGAAGTTTTTCAATTGCCAGAATTCCTGTGTCTCATCTCTTTCTTTTCAATAAATCTTGGTAAAGAAACTCTGTGAGAATGGTGCTTCTCATTTAGGCTGATGCTGAAGAGCCTGACATTTGCCTTCTGCTTTGAGGTAGCACCTTGGTAGTTCCTGCTGCCACCATCAGTCTTCCACGGGGCACCTTTCCTCTAATCCCATTGTGGTCGAGAGATAGCGCTCTTATAATCTGTGCTGCCTTATTTACTCAAAAAGTAAACAAAAATATATCAACTAAAAGGTAAAAAAGGTTAAAAAATAGTTAAAAGAAAAAAAGAAAAAAAGAAAAATAAATAAATAAATAAAAGTAAATGCAATAAATAAGGTAAATAAAACAAAAAAGATAAATAAAAGTAAGTAAAATAAAAGGTGAAAAAGTGAAAAAATGAACTAATTTCAATAAAATCCCTACTTTAACCAGAGCACAAATGGAATGATCCTAATCCTTGCTTTTTCTACCCTTGGTTAACAGGTTCTTTGTTTCCTCTTCTAGGTCTATCTTCATTTAAAATGGCCAAAGCTTTTCTTTATCTCCCACAGAGGAAAGGCTAACAAAAACTGACTCTAGGTATATGGCAGGGGTGGGTTCTAACTTACCTCGCTGCTGGTTCGCTTCCTCCCGCGCTGCGTGGGCCTGCGCGCATGCACATGCGCAGTCCCCAAAAAAACCATTTTTTAAAAAACCGCCAAAAACAAGATGGTGATGCATGCGCAGTGCCGGAAACTCGGCTTCTGCGCATGCGCAGAAGAAAAAAAAATTAAAAAAAATAAAAATAAAAATAAATTCAAAAAAAAGATGGCAGCGCCCACGGACCGGTACTGACCGAACCGGATTGGTGACATCATTGTGACGTCACCAGGGAGAACCGGTCCGAACCGGGAGGAACCCACCTCTGGTGTATGGTGACAAAGAACATCTCTCACTCAAGGATGTGTATAGTGTGGCTTCACTTGTTTGGCGTGAAAGCCTCATTTGCAATCTAAGGGATGGATCCAGAGGGCCTTCACAAGTCCTCTTCTTTGCACAAAAGAGTGTTTTAATAGTGCAAGACACTATGCTTTGAGTGCCGCCCAGAGTTGGTAATAATATGGGTGGCTATATAAATGTTTTAAATAAATACATTTAAAGAAATAAAATCCTTGCGTGAAAATACAACTGTGATCCCAAGATGTTCTCTGCATGTTCAAACATTGGCTAATGTTTCAAAATATGTGGTAGCACAAGGCCTTAAAGAGGTTCACATACTCTATTTGCTGATGTACAAGAGTTCACTGAATAGCAGTTCATCTTGGAAACCAACTATTAGAATAAAATATTTTCCTTTCCAGCTGAGAAAAACTGATCTTCTGAAAGTAAAATGGAACACATTTCCTACAGAACTGGTCTAAGTTAGTCCAATAGTAATGAGTAACTATTATATGTATTCATAGCCCAGGCTTACACATCAGGGTTGCAGACAATTTCAACTTTTTCTCTTGACAACTGTAGTAGCTTTCCATACATAGGAATAGTAGTTTTAGAGCAGCAAACTTCTAATTTTAGATATCCAAGGAATCCTTCTCAATGTGAAAAATCAATATATTAATGTGTTTCATATAAGAAATTTTATTTGTAGAAAATAAATTAATGTTGCAATTATACATTTCATACTATGTAAACAGAAATGCCATGTCGAACCCTTGGATAATTTAATGGGGTTCTGAGGAGTATAGTTTGAATACCATAGTTCTAGAGCAGGGGTGTCAAACAGGGATGCTATTCACTTACCTTCCCTACCAGTTCGCAAATGTGAGCGCCCACTCACATAGTATGAAGTGGAGCATTTCAGACATGATGAGAGAGAGACATAGAGAACCTATTTATACCTCAAGAGCATTAAGTGTGTCTACAATTGTAATTTTCATTCTAGGAAACCATCCAACTTTCTGTTACACTGAAGAATGGACACTATGCCCCACCTGCACATAAAAGGCTGGTATGTTTAAGCATACATTATTTTCAACCACAGTTAAAGAAAACTAAATACGGAAATAATAAACTGTTCAGAAACAAAGTCAGAGAAATCTATTGTGACATAATTCCAAACATGCATAATATGTTCAATCTTAATTTTACTGGCTAGAATTCTAAATCCTCAACATAGATCCTAAATAACATAAATTTTGATTTACATAATTGAACAAGTAGAACATAAGCCTTATGATGGCTTATCTTGGGTGGGCTCTATTCTCACAGTACCACTTTACTTGAGGCAAAGTTTGGGGAATACATATTCTGATGTGCAAAAAAGAAGCCAAGATGAAATTAAAATTGGGCACATGCCTATTACATATAAACAGGCTAACATCTAGATAGCATCCTTCATTCCACCTGGTACAGTAGATCAGTTCAGGTGGGCTAGGACAGGCTAGGTAGCATGCGCCCTTCAACAGAGCTGATCATCTGAGGAATCCAAATAAAATGGCAAGATAACTGGTAACCTTTTGTTCTCTAGAATTTGCCCATTTGAGACAAATATTTCATCCGCCAAATGATAGGATAGGCCTTGACACATTATATTTAAAGACCACTCATACTGACCTAATATTTGGGACATTCCCTATCACTACCTTAATGTATGTCTGCTTTGCTTGTTAGAAATAACCCTTCTGTGTGGAGCTATTTGCAATATCAGTATATTTGTAAAATAAAGATAAGGTGTGTCAGCCCGGCTTTGAATGTGCTTAGTATGGAAAAGGATTCCAGCTGAACCATACAAGAAACGATAATTTTGTTTTGGAGACTATAATCCAGATTCCAGATTCCTGGCACTTTCGTACAACTAAAGTTCAGTGGTTCTTAAAGGAAAGTTTCAGTATTTCCAGGTGCTTAACTGCTTGCCTGGTTTTGTAACTTCATTTAATTGTATTAGTTTAAGGAGTACTGCTGCAGATCAGAGGTATGCTAAACTGTACTTTAAATTCCCATAATCCTTCACCAGTTTGTTTAAAGTTTGTTGAGTTTTAACACATTTATAGGCATCTGGATGGGAACACCTGGGCTGTTCCATGTGGTAACAACTTTCTGGAGCATCAGGCAGGGTTCAGGGTTGTTTTTTTTCCCATCAGTTATTATGAACCTTGAAAGGGAAGACATGCCCTGGATTGAAATAGTCTGTAAGACAAGTCTGTTTTGTGCTCTTCCATCTCCTGCAAGAAGGCAGATTTCTTCCTGGCCCCTAAAATCCATCTGGCAAAAGGACCTCATGAAGCTGAACTGATCCCAGTGCAGGAAATCTCTCTTCAGCTGTGGGTTAACTTTGCTATTCAGCTTTCTTTCTCGTCTGGAGAAACTGAGTCAAGGCAAGGCTCCCTCCCCAATGGCTGTTACCCAGATGCTTCTTTCATCACTTTTCAATAATGGCTTTCCCTCCCCAATCCAGCACTTCCTGTTTTTCTCATTTCATTTCAGCTTATTACCTGAGGGGGAAAATAATGAGAATGTAGGTGCCAAAAGAGGAGTCAGTAACTTGTACTCAGCATCTGGAGCTGACTGCCTCTGAGACTGAATCAGGCCCATCTTATAGAATCATAGAGTCAGAAGGGACAGCACACTGCTGACTCATACTTAAGCGGTGGCCCACCAGGATACCTATATCCTTCTCATGGGCACTACTGTTGAGTCAGGTACTGCCTATCCCATACCTATGCATCTTGTTTTTCCTGCTTAAGTGCAGGACCTTCCTTTTCTCACCATTGAACTGCATCTTGTAGAGCCATGTCTTCTTTTCAGGCCAGAAATTGCTCTGTTTGCCCTGTTCCTCAGAATAGTTGTTGCAGCAACAACCAAATTAAAATAAGCACCACACTGATGTGATCTATTGCACATCAAGGTGGAATTAATACTTGTTTAATAGGAATTCAGCCTCATCAGAATAGGCAAAGGTGAAAGTTGATTGGAAAAAGGAAAAGGGGAGCAAGGTTTGCATGCTAATAAAGTATGGGTAATCCTCAACTTATGACCTTAGCGATTATAAAGGTCTCCCCTGCCAGTTGTGTCCAATTCTAGGGGTGTGCTCATCTCCAAATCACAACCAAAGAGCCAGTGTTGTCCGAAAATGCTTCTCTGGTCATGTGGCCAGCATGACTATATGCCGAAGGCACACAGAACATTGTTACTTTCCCACCAAAGTGGTATCTATTTATCTACTTGCATTTGTGTGCTTTTGAACTGCTAGGTTGGCAGGAGCTGAAACATGTAATGGAAGCTCACTCCATTACATGGTACTTAGTCTCAAATTACCAGCTTACCGGTCTACAAGTCTAGCAGTGGTTGAGTGGCTCACATCTACAAGACGATTTATGACATTTTTGCCAAAAACCAATAATTTCCTCTGATTTTTGGCAAAAAAAAAACGCCCCATAACAAATAATGGATTCACTTAACAACTGTGATGTTCATTTTACAACTGCCACATAAAAAGTTCATAAAATCAGGTCAGTCACATGATGACCCATTTACAACTGCCATGATTTACAGCCATAATTGTCAGGCTTATTATAGTCCTACATAGTCTGTGTATGAAATTAAATTAAGACATGACAGCATAAAAATAAGGTTAAATATTTACTGGACCTCTAGCGTTTTGTTCCACAAGAAGCAGAAAACTCAATGGCACAAACAAAATAACTTGTTAAAATGAAGAAATGAAAAAGAAATCTACCTAAAGTGCTGAGGTGATAGAAATATAGTTTGCAGGAAAGGACTTAGGATGGATCTTTCTAAGAATGTTGTTATTTTATGTGCTGTAAGTGCTCGGCACAAGATAATAGGCTATATTGTTTTCCCCAGCACATACCTTATTAAAGAGTCAAGAGAATAACATAACTCAAATTTGCAAAATTTGCTTATCTTTTTAAAAAGGAACTTCCCCTAACTCAACAGACTCAACATTTACCAAGAAATGGGACTGGCTTTGAAAATCATGAAGTCATCACAGGTAAATTTACCTCAGTTTCTCTCATAAAGTATTTATTCTTGCTTCAGGAACAGAAACTGGAATTAAAGCTGCTATCTTGTCTTGTGCACTAGGAAATGAGGGTGTTTCTGCTGAGTTTGGAGAAAGACATCAGCCAAGTCAAACTGGTCTCTGCAGAAACAGCTACCCACAGCAGAGTGAGGAGGAAAAGGGTTACTCCAGCTTGTCACAAACACACAGCATGAAGCAGAGGAATTCTAGTGACATTATGCAAGGTATTGTTCATTAATGCATTAAGGCTGTAGTTCTGTATACCCATATATAGTGGTAACTCCCTTGAATTGAACAATGCTAGCTTGCTGAGTGGTTATAGATTGGATTTCATTGGAAAAGCATACTTTTATTGCATCAATTGTTTTGTTACAGCTGTGTACCCAACAAAACTAGCTTCAGAAGCATTATGCGTACGCATTTGCCCTCTATAGGCATCACAAGTCCTATGGAGAAATCCCTAACTTGTAAATATCCATTCTGATTATGCAAACAGAACTCAAAGGAGTTCTCACTTTCCATGTCCTACCATGCTCAGATGGTTCCCAAATTCTCCATCCATTCTATCCTCACAAACCACATATATATACCAACACATATATTGCCTTTGTTTTTTTAAAAACTTCTCGTGTCTTTCTTTTGAAGATCAATCGCATCAGCTCCATCCAACCGTAACTATCCCCCTTCCTCTTGTTCTATTCAAGTTGCTTTGCAACTTGATCCTCATTCATTATTTCTAATGAGTGAGTCTCCTCAACATACTTCTTTCCTTCTGGTTACCTTTTTGATCCACAGTTATTCAGCACTCATTCATTCTCGATCCTACCTCTCCCTATTTTACCATGCACATTTCTTAAGTAATCCATTCCCACTGCATTCAACTTGTTTCTCCCGACAAACCAATTCTCTATAACAAAGTGAGCAGAAGTATGCTAAATTTTTTGGGTGACAAACATTCATTCCATGAAATGGACCACATGCTACCTACTAACTTTTTACTAACATTTGTATAGCTTAACATTTCTCCATCCATTTTCTCATCTTTAATAAACATTCTACCAATATACACAAATTCATCTTATTCTAGTTTTCACCACTGATGTGTAATTTGCAATCATTTATTCCATTTACTCTATGAGACACAACTACAGCACATGGTGATTGATACATTAATTTTCAGATCAATAGTTCTGGTTATATCATACAGTCAATCAAAAACTTGTATTATCAGCGGATAAAACTGCATCAACAACATATACAGTAAAACGTACCCTGACAAATGTAGCTGTAATGTTTCCCCAAAGAATTTCTTATATATTTACAGGTATCCCTCAGTACAACAAATAACCAAAGAGACATCACATATCTTTGATTTGTTCCTGGCTCATTATGGAAATATTGAATAATTCACTAAGCATTTTATTTATTCTCACATGCTTTACTTCTATCAAATACAGCTCTTTCTGTATTCAGCAACCAATCGTCAACTTTGTATTTGAACAAACTATTTGATAATTCAAGCTTATTCACTGTCATCTGAATCAACAAACACGCAGTAAATACTATTTCACATTCGCGCAGTCTTAATGACCTACTGAAAAGTAAAAATCTGAAGTGCTCCTGCACACTACCTGACATCGAGCCATACAGCATTCATCACGTTCGTTCATTGTTACCTCTTGTTATCTTTCAGGCAGAAATCTGCCAAACACATTCCTGGTTACACTTAATAAACTAATTCCCTTATAGTTTTGCATTCGTTCTTGCTACCTTTCTCTTTATTTGGGAAAACAGTAACCATATTCTTCCAATTATCAGGCACAGTTTCGGCTTTCACATAGCTATTACATTAATCTACAGTCATCCCATAAATAAACCACATCTTTATTTTAACATGTCTCCTGTTAAACTGCAACCATATCATTTTTCAATGTGCTCGGAGCATATATGACTTCACTTGCATAATTTTTTTGTAAGTAACATTTATAGCATTAATTTCAATTTCACTCTTTGGCATATTATCACTCCCATATAAATCTCTAAAGTATTCCTTCCAGCATTCCCTCACTTCCCTGTCATCCCAGATCATTTCCATGCCTTTTTTATTTCCACTCACTTTGTTGGAGGATTTTTGTTTATCCCTTTTCACTCCCCTTCCAAAATAATTTTTTCATTTCTTAACAGTTATTTGCTTTCTTTGATTACATTCTTTGCAACTCTCTTTTTCTCTGTGTACAATAGAAGTCAGTCATCCTCTATTTCTCCAGCAATTATTCTCTTATATGAATCCAATCTCCCTTCATTCAGTTGACAGATTAATCTCTCTCATAATAATTTTCCATAAAATGATTGTACTTTCTCTGTCTGCAGCTTCTCTCTATTTTCTTTCCTTTTTGCCAATGTTCTTTTTGCCCAAAGACCTACTCTTGACACCACTAGAAAAAGTGATCTATCTCATATTTAAGACCTTTCATTATACTTGTAACCTTCACTAATTCATTATAAACAATTAAATCAATTATTCCTCATAGCCATTTAAATAAATAACAATTAAATCAAACATGTTTAATTTATTTTCCATTTTCCATCAGTAAACTTATGCTTAAAACACAAATTTGAAACAAATAAACCTTTTCTAAGCAAATATGCACCACAATATTGCAATTCTCCTTTGCTCTTGGAATTCTGAGTACAAATACATTTTCTATATACTCTGTTACTCTCACTAATTCCTTTATGCCTCCTAATGGAAAAATGTTTAAATGTTTAAACATTCATTTAAAATGTTGCAGAATTTTTTACTACACTCATCCATTACCATCATTCACTGGGCTGTAACAAATGTAACATGCAGTTATCATCAACCTGAAATGTGACTTTCATAACCCCTCACACAGTGCAGATGATACTTAGTCACACTTTTTGACATACATTTGAGTCATTTCATTCATAATAAGCATTCATTCATTTTCTTGAATGTATTTATCATTCTACAAATCCAGGCCACCTTTATTAAGATCTATTAATCCCTTTGACTCTCAGGCATATATTCTTTAGGCAAGAATTTTGAAAATATGGGAAGTTCTTTCTATACTGTGATTTCACCTAGCATTACAGTCAGCAATACCTTCTCAGATTGACACACACCCTTGTTGACCTAGAATTGTGCAAAAAAGGTCTTCCATGCTCTTTTAAAGACTGGCAAGGTTGTTGGGCTGTTCAAATCTCTTAGGGGATACTATTCCAGATGGCAGGAGTTGCAATAGAGGCAGTGTGCCTTCTATGTCCTATCAGAAGATATTGTTTAATGGACAGAACCAGAATTTTCCATGCCCATATAACATGTATAACATGTAGAAATAGTTTCATGCTTTTTAGTTGCATATTACTCATAATCAAACAATTGTTTTCTATAAGCAAGTGTTAATTGTCTATGTGTATATTCACCATACGGATATTGTTAGCTAAGCTATGTCATTTGGTATATGTACAATGATGCACTGAATATATTTTACTGCCATTATGTGTTAAATGGATTTGTATTTCCCTAGACTAGCCAAAGAAAATGCCATCAGTTATACAACATCAGTTGTGTTCAGGCTGGAATTTAACACAAAATAGCTCAGGATCCTTCCTAATTAGCCACAATATTTTGTTTTGTGTTTGCACAAGAATAAATCAGGAAAAAAGTTGAATTAAGAGCCTGAGCATATCCCCCTAGGAATTAACTCTAATCCCAATTTACTTGCAGTAAGTTTAAGCAGCTTCTGCAAAGGAAGATCAGTCAAAATATAAACTTTGATGAATTCTGAGGAGTGTGAGTTATCTAGGGCACAGTTATTACAAAGCCAGCTGCTTTAAGCTGTGATAGAACAATGTAGAATATATAGCAGCTCAAAAATATCTCCATGTCAACAAGATCAGAATAGTTGGGTCTGGAGCCATTGATTGTTTCTCATCTTCAGAAGAGTGAAAGCAATCAGCTTTCTCAATTGCTTATGAACATTTTAATTAGGTAAGAGCTAATATTTATCTATCCGTATCTACCTCTCTGCCAGGAATTCAAAGCAGTGTGCATATAAGGTCACCTGTTTCTAGAAGCTTATGCATGACACTGTAATTAAAATGTTCACAGATTTACAGTTCCAAAAACTCTGATGAAAATTATGACTGAAAGGCTTCTAGATTTGATTCACACATTAAGCTGAGTCAGCATTTCAGAAACCTGGGCTGAAGCGCTGGTTCTAAGCACTGTTCCCTTGTTTCTTGAAGCCTCTTCACTTCCCCCTACTTTACTCCGGAGCTTTTTGGCGGGTTGAAAGAATTAAAAAGTGATTAAGAGATTGACATTTATTTATGTTAATAATGAGTGTTCCTGTTCTTTCCTTGTGAAATCAAATTAGATTCCTTTCAATCCTCCATCTTGTGAACAATAATTTTAACACCCTCATTTGGGCTGTAGGGAGGTGATTTTGTTAGTAGCTATGAACACTTGGCACTATAGATTTAGATAATATAAACACCTGTGAAAACCAGCAACACATTTTATATGAACTGGACTAAAACACAGGGAATATTGACTAAAGAGCCAATTTTGTTTAAGAACCAACAAGTATTTGAGTGCAGATAAGAACTTACAGTACAGCACTTTGAATGGGGGGACTTGCCTGTTTATATCATTTTTCTCCACAATATACACCAACAATACTGACATAGTTCATACATTGCATTAAACCCACATAAGATTGGTTTTTGACTTTAACCTCTTTGTGTGACCCTAGCCATTGTAGTTTGAAAATTATAGTTTATGATTTTACAATCCTAGCTACCTGGATTAAACAAGCCATATCTTATAGTATGCAAAACAAAGTATTAGCTGCTTCCTAGCCACAATTTCTCCATTTATCTTAGAGCAGAATGGCATTTAGAAGTAAAGTACGTGCACCTTTCACAACAGATGTATGTTGTGCCTGTCAATCAGATGTTGTATAAAGTCTGATAAGATTTAGTTTCAGATACCTATCCTGAACTTATACGCAGATTACAATTTAGTTATTTATTACTTTTGCAGTTTTTGAACATTTAGAAGTGTTTTTCAATATTGTGCTCAAAAACGGATCAATAAGAAATACTGTAAAAATGGGATGGGTTTATTGGTGAAACCATATTACGGGTACCTGGACCTAGAACAGATTAGATTTCTTGGGCTTAATTTGTACAGTTATTTTATATAAACCAGAATTCAATCTTTTATGTATGTTTTTTCCATCCACATCCAGACACAGTTGAAATCTCAACTCAGAACAGAAGTCACAATATAAAAGTGCAGCTAAGGAATGACAGATGTTAGTTTTTAGAAAAGGAAAACAAATTTTAAATTAGATTTCTAGGGGACTTGAGCTAAGGCCTGTTTGTACATATCAGACAATAGCTAACCAAAGACAGTTTTCTTCTGCTGCTGGCAGTGCTAAAGAATTGGTGCAGTGCATTAGCAGGGGAATTTCATTCTCTTGATCTGTGATTTTCCAACATTTGTTAGCTAAACTGCTTAACAACCCCAGCTACCCATTGCTCACACCAGGGAAGTTCCTAAAGCACACCTTTGTGTGGAACTTGGGCTTTATCTCTAGTTGATTTCTATTTCTGAACTTCACACACAGAGAGATTCTTGTGAGTAAGATAAGCCTGTAACAGTGAGACAATTTCTGAAAACTCCCTACAGAGTTGTATCCAAAGAGCTCATTTTGTGTTAGTATTTCCCTTTTCTTCTTCCTACAACAGCTAGCCCAACAAAGCCCAAGGGAGGGAATCTTCACATCTGTCAACTGACTTTTCTAGTTCTACAGATATGCTGGAAAAGATAGCTGTGCCGAAGATTTAAAAATCTAAGGGCACCTCAAGGTGTGTAAAATCTGCTATTCTTCATCACCCTTTACATCACAGGGGAAGACAGTGACCAGTGAGGTTAGAGAAGCAATTGCTGACCATTTCAACTGATGGGGGAATGGGTCCTCGCCTCCCTTCCAGTCCCCTATCTTTGCTGCCTATAACTCAACAGGGTGCAGGCGAGGGGATATAGCAAGGAACTTGGAGCAGTTGTGAGGAGATCTGCAATCAGGCATGCCTCATTTCTACTGCAGAGTAAAGTTGACTTTCCTACCCCTAGTGTTGTGCCTAAAGAGAGAAAGCAGCAAAACTGATAGTGTCAACCAAATGCCTTATTTACCATACATTTGCATACCCACAATCAAGACAGCATTATTTGACAGTGACTCAGAATGGAGACAACAAATGTGGGATAAGGATCAGCCATGAAGGCAGTTAATTTTTGCTGATTGATGAATGGATAGACAGCTTTTAACTCAGCAAAGGGGAAGGGCCCTTAGGCTCTGTTTAAATGGAGCTTCCCTAATTTCTCACAGCAAGAAGGGTTATAAATGGATGCCACCAATATGCCCCCTTAGGGTGATTGATTCTTGGATCTGGACTTGTAAAGTTTCCAAATGTACATAATAATGTGTTAAATGCATAATGAGGGTGTCTGTGTATGTATAATACAATGTACATAAATCCAAATCCATGCTGGGAAGTGAGAGCATGATGCGGCCTTGTGTCAAATGTCTCAATCCTTATCCAGAAACAATTCGGTACTTGATTTGGTGTCAAATCTGTCTCAGTCCTTATCCACAAACGGTTTGTTTTTCAGTGCTTTGCACCAGCCAGTATTCATCAGTAAAATAGCTATATTTTACACGTATAAGTTAAACAATAGTGCTATGGCCTTTTTTAAACATATAATTTGAAATACAACTCTAATGGTTTCAACAAACCATTAACCCGCTTTAGATTTTTTTTTAAAAAAAATGCTTTTTGGTTACTGTATATTGTTATTGAATTATTCTTGATTTTCTTCCTGTTTAAACTTCAGAATATTTGAAGACTATTTTTGCCTTCTAAAGACAGCTACACATAAGCCCTGCCTTATTAACTAATCTCCAAATTATTTTGCATATTGAGTAAGAACTCTTGTGTTTTTGTCACTGTGATCCTCAGTGGAATGGAACTAGAATACTTTGATTTTATCCAGGTTGTTATCATTCACACAAATTCTACATGTCACTTCTACTACTATAGACAGGAGATTGATATTTGTGCGAAGCAAGTTGCTCTGCAGTTCCATCAATCAGAAAGTGGGAGTCACTTCTGACAGATTTCTGCCTCACCAGCATTGGCACCAGAAGGAGCCACATCACGCACCCCTCCTATGGGATCTTCCCATCTCCTGCCTTACAAGTGGCGCCTGGCAAACAGCCAGGCAAATGTGGAAATGACAGAGCCAGGATGCCATAAAGTCTCCCCACACACACACACACACACATTAGATTTCAAACAGTCCAAAGTCTAACTCAGTGCCTCATTGATTTACTGGCATTTAGACACGTCAGCAACATTATTTTTCTCTCTCGTTTTTGGCAATTATCTGGGCACATAATGAAGCAATCAAAATATTCCATCACTCTGTGCCGAAATACCTATGAAGTGTAGTTAGAATTCTCCATTTTGTACAATATCTTTGTCCTAGTGGTAGCCCTGGGAAGCCTAACTCCGAATGAAAGTTTCTATCTCTTAAATGGTCTATTTATCACATGGAGGATGAGGATACAGATCTAATTTAAGCAGAAGACTCTGACTTTAAATCTATTGCACCAAGGGTAGTTGCCTTCTCTCTAAGTGCTGATAAAGAGCTGCAGGTTGTCACAAACAGGCCATCATTGGGAGACAGTCCCCTACCTGTAGTTTGGTGACATTCTCTGTGCTCCCTAGAGCTGCTGTGTAGTGATAACCGTAAGAACGATGGCTTCCAATAGGCTAGAAAGATATGGTTATATATCCCAGAACTCTGCTGGCTAAAAATAACTATGATTTATGCTGCCTCTTCTTGCAACCACTCCTACTACATCAGATATTATCACCTGTCACACATTACATGGCTATTTGTTTATTGGACTTTTCATCTGATTTAATGTTGGGCTGTTCATATTATTTAATGTTTTTACCTGATTTAATCTTTTTAGCCGATTTAATGTTTTAACTGTTTCTTATGCTTTTTTCCTAGTTTTGAACAGCACCCCCAGTCCATTGAAATTGGACGGCCAATAAATTTTAAATAACAAGAAGTCTTGAGTACTCTGTTGAAGAATTATTTTGTCTTTTTACACTAAGGCTGCACACAAAAAATCATTCTCCATATTTTTGTGTAAAGGTATCAGATCAGTACCTTCAGACTGAAATCTTGTGCCCATTGACAAGACACTAAATTCAGCAGTTCTTTCTTCAGAGAGAGTCAATGTAGGATCTTCTATAGTGCTCATAATTTATCTAAGAGGCTACTGAAAACAGTGTGTAAAATTGTAGCTGGTTTCTCTTGACCAACTACTTCTATAGCCGTTACATGATACAACAGAGCCAGAGGAACAGAATACTTCAAAATATATTTTAGTACAAAGAGTGCTCTATTTATAAACCGAGGTTATGTTCCAAGTGGCTATTTGTAAATACATTTTATTTGCAAGTCCAAACAAGCATAGATATGCAGCACACTGAAAACTCTCAACTTTTGGGAACTTGTAGGTTGGAATTGTGGACAGGTTTATTCTTAATAGCAAAAGTTCATAACTCCAAAGATTGTAAGAAGAGCAATGTCTGTATTTCTTTAAAACAATATTTCCTTACTAGATGTCCTTTGGTTCTTTTAGGTTTTAACTAACCCCTGTTGTCATTCTGGGCAGGGATGATGTTAGATGAAATGGGATTTATAATGTTATACACCTGAAGGATATCAAACTGAGTCAGCTGACTTAATACAAAAGCTTTGCATCTGCTTCTTTTCCCTTGTAAATCAAGGGGTTGAGGAAACACTTTGTATGGTTTATTGTCTATTCTTGGATCAAGAGCTCCCTCTGTTGGTAATAGCCTATTGTTAACGTATCAGACTAAAGTCTGTTCAGTTTAAGATTTTGGTCTAGTTCAGTATTTCTCAACCTTGGTACCTTTAAGATATGTGAACTTCAGTTCCCCGATTTCCCCAGGTAGTATAGGCAGAAAAAAACCCTGTAAAATTAAGCTTTTTTTTTTAAAAAAAAAGAGAATCCTCCAGAGACTTCACTTTTAAAACTACAACTCACTGCGCTTTGTCTGCACGCAGGGGGCTGGGATGGCAAAGCTGTTTCCTTCCAGATGTTCCACGCTGTTGCAAGGAGCCCCTTGGCTGAATGCTGCAGATTCAGAGATTTAATTTTTAAAGCTAGCATCGCCAATTCTTTTTTCTTTTTTGGGGGGGCCATGTAATGCTCTTGTAGTTATACTTGAATTAACAAATGTGATTGTAATTATTCTAGACAGTAGCACTCTTCTCCTCAGAAGCCCACTCTAAAAAATTGCTCTCATGCAGTCAGTTAGCATTTACATATGATAGGGGTAATGTCACAAAAAGCAAGACACATAAAGGCACTGCCTTTATAAGGCCAGCTGAAGAAATCACTTTAAGCTTTCAGATTGGGGTAGGATGAGGCTGGAGCTCAGAAACACCCCCCCCCCCATTTTCATGTATTGTGGAGTGTTTTTAGGGGTGGGTGGGAGGGTGCCAGGAGTTGCCTGTTAATGATTTCTAAATATTCTTTGATGTTTTATTGTTTTGTGAGCCATCCGGGGGTTATAGTACATAAGATGACCAGCCATATAAGTCTTTTACATAAAGAAAAAGAAATCAATAAAATTGATTGGTAGGGGGGGATTAAAATATGGCAAGGATGACAAGATCATGGCTGATTATAAACATACACCAGCCTATGCATCCAGATGGCATTCTTAAGAACCTTCAAATATGCAAATGGATTTCATCACACTTCAATTTCAAGAAGGGTTTATAAATTCAATGGGAAGAAACAAAATCGTATATATTCTCCATCAAATAACCAACAACCTAAATTATATCCAGTTTGCTAAATAAAGTTGCACCTAATCCCATCTGTTAAGGGATCTATCTATGTGACTAGGATAGAAACAAAGTCAACCTTAATAGGTTCTAATTTATATTAGAAACAGATGTTAGAAATCCTTGCCATCTAATTTTGGCAAATGAGGCCACAGCATTCCCTCTCATGCTGAGCAAATACAATATAGTTAACATCACATTAAATTACTAACAATTTGTTGCTGTTCATGATATCAGGATCAGTTGCTTGAGAAGATCATTTCACACTGCTTAATGGAAGGGCCAACTTTCTCAGAAAGGGATGACTTATCTGGCTGATGATTTGCATGTTTACCTGGTTCCTTGCCAAGATTCAAAGTGTAACCTGCTAAAATGTAGCTCTTTTACCACCCTTCTTCCTTTGTAGATGAAGGGGAACAACTAGATTCCTCAGCTCGATCAACTAATCTCTTCCACTATGAACCACGTCTTGCTCATTTGAAGATTTCTACATCTGAAATGTAAGTATATGGGACAGCTACTAACTTGTAGAAGAGCTCAGTGTAAGAAAATAAGACAGTCAAGCACATAGACCTGATGCATCAGCAAACTTGGACAAACATTTGAAATTCTTGATAGTTAGAAGATTTATTTAGATACCTGAGAGGTATACTATGTATGTAGGTATAATGTGTAGATGGTTGTATATTTGTCTATTTTCCAACTAGTAGAGACACTCCAACTATATTGGACTACAAACTCTAGAATTCCAGACTGTCTAAACTCTCTTTGTTTTGAGAACTATTGTCCAACACATCTGGTAGGTGCTACATTGCTAAAATAGCTGAGAACAGTCAACTTTTGCAATATTTGGGGGAGGTTAGATTTCTTTTTAAGCTCTATCTCTATTGGTTCATATAAGTATAATGTTATTATCTTTGCCATAGACCTCTGAGAGTAGAGCTGCATAAAAATACCAGTAATAAATGAACTCTTTTTAAGCTATCTATCTATTGGTTCATATAAGTATAATGTTATTATCTTTGCCATAGTCCTTTTAGAGTAGAGCTGCATAAAAATACCAGTAATAAATGAACAAGCAAACAAACAAGGCTTTTTTGTCAAACAAGGTACTTTCATCAAACATTATCAAAAACCTCAGGGTCTCTTCAACCAACTTGGGCCACATAATTTGTGCTGTATTTCTGTGGATCCAAAACAGGGTGGCCTTTCAGGACTATCTATTTCCACCCACCATATTTTCATATAATGCAAGAATACAAAGACTCCATCAGGCTGAACGTGCAGTAACTCTAGGGAATTAAACCAGGTAGTGCTTCCCCAGAAGAGCTTGTGGCTTTGAAAAGATCTTTTGGGAGATTCAGAGATTAAAATGGGGTAGAACCATTTTAATGGGGTTCTCAACCTGTAGTCTGCGGCCCCCTGGGGGGCATGATGTTGTCACCGGCAGTCTGTGAAGCCTTGAAGAAATGTTAGGATTTAAATTTTGAGTTAAGTCTTGGGAGTCCCTAGCCATGGTCCTTGGCTACAAAGGGTATTTAAAGGGGGTCTGTGTTGAAGGAAAGGTTGAGAACCACTGGGGTAGAATATTTCTGCAACTATCAACTTAAGTGAGTCCTGGGAGGTCCATTAATATTACATAAATATTTTTTTCCTTTTCCCAGTAATGAGGAGACGGGATAGGGCTCATTCCTGAGTTTTATAGCTCAAGAAGTATCAGCACTTGAAAGTAAACACTAAGAGAACAGTACTAGGAAAAGGCAGGGGTGAAATTCAGCAGGTTCTGACAGGTTCTGGAGAACCGGTAGTGGAAATTTTGAGTAGTTCGGAGAACCGGCAAATACCACCTCTGGCTGGCCCCAGAGTGGGGAGGGAATGGAGATTTTGCAATATCCTTCCCCTGCCAGGCCCACCAAGCCATGCCCACAGAATCGGTAGGGAAAAATTTTGAATTTCACCCCTGGGAAAAGGTCAATCCAAGCTATCTGTCCTTTTATTGATTTTGCTAATTTTACAAGATGGAAGAAAGATTATGTGCTTGGGAGCTTTCTAAGAGTTTATCTGACCTAAATATGATCCCCTAATTGTATTATCAAAGAAGGCAAGCTCCAAATCCTGAACATGCTTCCATAAAACCTTTTGACTACCATGAAGAAGTTATGGAGAATCCAAGAATTGACCTGTATGCTTCTGAAATATTTGGCATGGAGAAAGACATAACAGCATTGTCAGAGTCAACCAGCCAGCCAGCTGGGGTTGCCCGTCACAAACAGGTATGGGCTGGGGTTTGCATCTTGTGCCTACAACACAAACAAAACTGATCTGGACCTGGGTTATTGAGGAAATGGGGAGGAAGGAGAGAAACAAAGCTAGATTGGGTGACATGGACCTATTTGGTGATAAATTCCAGAGTACTATTATCTCATCACTTTTGGAAAAACTAGAACTTGGCAAAAGTAATGTCAGTTTCCAGATCTGCTTTAGCGTTGCTGGCAGGCAATACTCATGTTGATTTCTCTTAATTGTCATGAAATACTTGCCTTTTCCCTTGCAACTTCTCCCCTTTTCTCTTACCATTCTGTCCTAGACTCGGCTTTCTGGGCTTCTTAGATCTTGTGGAGATGCTTCATGTATTCTTTCTGCCAGCCGTGGTTCATTTATTATTTATCCTTTAATTGTCAATAGACATAGGAAGGTTGGTAGTTGGTTGGTCAGTCAGTAGATTGATGCAGTTCACTTCAGAGATGCTCAGTGCAGATGAGAAAAAGATGCTACTTTCTGGAAAAATTACAATAAGGATGAATTGGACTAGGCCCAGCCTCTGCTTTTGTTCATGCACTCGCTTCCCAGACAGAGGGTAGGGTGACATTAAAAAGGAAAGGTCTATATCTGATTTTTCTTTTCTTGTTTCCAGGCAGAAGGAGTTTTAAAGAGCAAAAGGACTGAAAGACAAAAAAAACAGCCAATACAGAAAGCTGGAGATGGGTTGAAAAAACAAAAAAAGAGTTTGAAGAAAGAGAAATACCAAAGTCAGACAGAGTTTGTTGTAGGTACGACTTTGCTATTGCATAACAAATTAGGAAGAAGGGGAGAGAGGGAGGGAAGGAGAAAGAGAAGAATGACAGAATTTTCTAACAGTTTCTCAATAAGCCAGGGCTAGATTGATGGCCATGTAACCTGCTTTACCAAAAGTAATCCTTTGTCAAGTTCAAGGTAAACTGAAAGAAAATTAGCCAAGAAATGAATACTGGGAAACTGTCTATCCACCAATGAGCAAGGAGTTTTAGTGAGATTATATTTAGTTGCATTATTTTTCTAAAGTTGAAAATACTCATTTAAATTGGCAGGGGCAAAATTTTGGCACATTTATGCCATCTTCGATCTCCTTTCCTGATGAAGCTTCCTTGGTTTTCCTTTAGTTTTTCTGGCCACTACTATAAAGAAGTCGTTGGTAGACTAGGGCATTGATGATGTTACTTAGTTGGGTATAAAACATCTGCAACCAAACAACCAGCTCAGAGACCACCAAGGACTCCACAGTTCAACCCTGAGCTACATATATTCAATTCTATTGGAAATCATTGGCGATGCCTCTGGGGAAGGAACGCCATTGTAAGCATTAAAAAGATTGTGTGAATCAGTCAGATCTGTTGCCGAAATAACAATGGAGCACCATTTAAAATACAAAAAAAAAAAAAAACCAAAATCATCAAAAAAAAAACAATAATGGGCCTCACTCCCTTCCCAAAAACTCAGTCACCGGATAATCCAGGCTAAAGAAGGGCTATTCCAGAACAGAAATAAAAATGGAGCACCATTTAAAAAAAAAAAAAAAAAAAAATCCAAATCATCTACAAATAAAGCACTATAGGACTCACTCTCCTTCCACATACAAAAAATCAGTTAATGTTTTGGGGGAAACACTTCAGAATTTACATGAGGGTAGCACCTCTGTGTGACGTGATAAATCAGCACATCTTTTTCAGGCTTCCACAAGAGGTGGGATTTTTGACAAGCCAGCTCATGAACTTCAATGGCTTTTTTTAACCGTTACATTTTTCCCAGGTTGAGGCAGAAACCTAAATAAAGATCAGCTGCTTTAATGAATAGCTGGGAGGTGCTGCTCCCCTGTGAGCTCTAAGGTCCTTAATTTTCTAAGTGCTCAGCCCTAATGATCTATTGGATAAATTCTCTTAATAGAAAGCTTCAGTGGGCTGACTGCCCATTTTATTTTATTTTAAAAAGCATAAGAGCAATAAGGTGCTGATGCTTCAACAGATCTGGGGGGGAGGGAAATAGATGGGACAAGGTTCCTTCTTAAGGTATAGATTTGGGGAACAGAAAAACTCAACTCTCTTTCTTCATCACTTTGCTCCCAAACGCCTGTGAAGCTATTATTGCCCAATTCTCTGTAGCATAGGCCTAATCCTACAATTAATAATTTTAAAATCTCTGTGAAGTCATCCACCCCACCCCACCCCCCAAAAAAAATGAATTACAAAAGGTAATTTTAGTCCCAGCTATAGATCTGTGGAATAAAGCAGAATAAAAATACTTTTTTCTTACAGGGAAGCCCAGAGAGAAAAGAATTATTAGGAAAACAATTGCTCACTCCAAGGGAGAACCCACGGTTGCCAAACGATCAGCCAGTATGGAAGAGCGAACCTACGAGAGAGATTCAGGGCAAGAAGATGTTGGAGCAGAACCTATTAGCTGTCTTGTAGAGGAACAAGGAGAAGAAGGAGGAGGAGGTGACCAAAGTCTTCCTGATTCTAGCCTTTTTATGGAGGAGCATCCCGTGACACTTGATATGAACCAAACGTTTAGTGAAGAGGTTGGCAATACTTCTGGGTTTCACCCAGGACCTGCTAGTGAAACATCCACTGCTACCTACAAAGCAGTCTCCACTGCAAATGGTTCCCAGGCTGATGCAGAGCAGGGAAATCAGCTAATGGAGGTAAGGTTTGCTTCCCCCCCACCCCCGAATAAAGGCTCATTTAAATTTTCCTTACATAATTTATGTTTATTGCAGCTTATGATAAAATATAAGAAGTTAACTGTTCATCGCCACCTTTGTATCAGATTAATCTGAATTAGAAGTGGACACTGTTTATTGTCTGCCAGCCTAACAGCAGATTCTCATGAATGTCTGATGAAAAGTAAGCTCCACTGCCTTAGTAGGATTATCCTCCAACATTTATGTGTGGAACTACAGCGCTTACTAGGATATTCCAAGGCCTTGCGCTTGTTGCCTTCCTCAATTGCTCCATAGGTAAGGCATTTCCGAAAACAAAATTGTACAGAAAAAAGCATGTTGAAAATAATGTGGTATTGGACCTCCAGCTAATATTAAAAATTATAGCAGTAGTCCTGCTAAGGCTTGTTTGCTGTATTTAACATTTCCACTCAGGCACTGTATGTTATAGGAGTCCTGTTTCAAGTCATCCTCCTTTTTTTACATATGATAATTCTCTGTTCTTGGAAAACTGTGCAGTATTCATACAGTGAGATTTGTAACAAATATTGGGTCCATCTATAGCTATGGTCAGCTATGCCAATTCTGTTTAGACGATGAAGAAATATGCTATTGTATAAGCTTAATTTTTAACTTAGCAATAGCAATAGCACTTAGACTTATATACCGCTTTACAGTGCTTTACAGCCCTCTCTAAGCGGTTCACAGAGTCAGCATATTGCCCCCAACAATCTGGGTCCTCATTTTACCCACCTCGGAAGGATGGAAGGCTGAGTCAACCTTGAGCCGGTGAGATTTGAACCGCCGAACTGCAGCTAGCAGTCAGCTGAAGTAGCCTGCAGTGCTGCACTCTAACCACTGCGCCACCTCGGCTCAAATATGTCAAGAGCCATTGGATTTGCAATTTCCTTTTTCCTTTTTTTTTTTTTTATATGGTGGGGCAAGAAAGCTTGTTCCAATAACTCTAGGAGCAGCATGATAGCTATTTCTACACTCTTCACTGGGTTAGCTGGAGGAAGCACTGACTGGTTCATGATGTTCCTTGCCTGTTCTTAATTTCTGAAGCTTCAAAAGACTCTTCTAGCTTTGCCCTCAAAAGAGTTTTTTCCCATACAATTATAATGGAGTTCAAAGTATTATACCTCTTCTTCATATAATAAAAACAACTCAGTGTATTTGGTTTGGTATTATCTTTTATTAATATTGAGTATTAAATAACTTCAGTCATTTTCTTTGTCCACTTATTAATATTACATTTTCTGAATATATCTTTATTTCAAATATAAAAAACTCTTAGAAAAAATGTGAGGAATAAGGCACCAATCCATTTAGAGACCCTGTAAGAGATCTGCAGAGGGGTTTAAAAGACGTTGACTTTATAACTCATAATGTAGCTGCCCTCGTTAACTGAAGCTTCAGATTATGCCTTATCGATGAGCCAATATTCCAATATTCTTTACCTGTTACTTTTTCCTAACATGGCATGTGGGAGAGATAGCTCCCCTGCCTCATTTTACTGGTGTCTGTGTCTGTGTCTGTGTCTGTGTCTGTGTGTGTGTCTGTGTCTGTGTCTGTGTCTGTCTGTCTGTCTGTCTGTCTGTGTCTGTCTGTTTGTCTCTCTCTCTCTCTCTCTACCCTGTTTCACTGATGATAAGACCTATCCCAAAATAAGCCCTAGCATGTTTTTACATGTATGCCTAATATAAGTCCTACCCCCCAAATAAGCCCTACTTAAGAGCCTGCGCAGCACCCATTCCATCTGGTTGCTCGTGGTGCCACAGCCATGAGGCCAGGTGGGGGGGTGGAGCAGCCAGGCCATCCACACCCTGACAACTGCCTCACGGCGGCAGCACCAGCTGTCAGGGTTCCAAGTAACACCCCCAACAGAATAAAAACTCCGAGGCAGGCATCTTCCTCAAAGTATAGATTTATTAGAGATGTCATATTGGCACATCTGGGGAAAACCCAAATCTGAAAGCCCTGCGTTCTCCCCACCCAAAGTAAAGTCAAAATTCCTTCCCCTCAATCCACATGTGCATCACGTGGTCCAATCCGGTCACTGTCCCAACTCCGGTTAACTTCCATTCACGCCTCCCCAGGTGCTGGCGAGACGTCCTTGATTCCCAGGGGGAAGAATGTTGTTATGATTACACAACCTCCCCCTCCCACCCTCCCGTTCCCACAGCTTGCCCAGCTACCACTGTGGCAGCCCTGAAGACTGCCATTAAAGATGGCTCCAGGCCTGACACCAGCAGCCATGTCCAGCAGGAGCCCTTGTGGCCACTGGCCCACTTCTTCTGCTTGCTCATGACCACAATGGAGCAGGAGGCCCAGCGACATGCCGTTGCCATGGGCACAAGACGAGGCAGGGAGTGGAGCTGCCCCACGCACTCCGCATGGCTTACCTCAGGGCCCCTGCAGCCAGGCCATCCATGCCCTGACACCTGCCTCACCTCATGGCCACGGCACCAATGCATCACTTGGTCTCCTGCTCCGTTGTGGCCATGAGCAAGCAGAAGAAGTGGGCTGGCAGCCATGTGGGCTCCTGCTGGACATGGCTGCCAGTGCTGCCGCCACGAGGCAGTTGTCGGGACGTGGATGGCCTGGCTGCGGGGGCCTTGTGGTAAGCCAGTACAGGGCATGTGGGGCAGCTCCACCCCCCCAACTGCCTCGCCTCACTTCATGTTGGCACCCCGAGCAACCAGACGGAATGGACGTCCGGACGGCTGCACAGGCTCTTAAGTAGGGCTTATTTTGGGGGTATTTATTTTGGTAAAGTATATACCAACATTAAACATGGCTATAAGGTGATACAATTACCACATTTGGGACAATCAGACCATATGACACTGCTTTTAGCACCAGCATACATCCCTCTTAGGAGACGGGCTCTGCCTATAATAAAGACAGTGAAATCTTGCCAGAAGATGCTTCCCAACAACTTCAGGATTGTTTTGAGAACACAAATTGGGACATCTTTTACCACCCCGACCTAGAGGAGCACACTGCAACTGTTCTGTGCTATATCAAACACTGCATAGACACTATCACTGTGGATAAATTTATTAGAATCTATCCCAATCAGAAGCCCTGGATGACCAAGGAAGTCCAGTGCCTCTTGTGTGACAGGACCAAGGCCTTTAGGTCTGATGATGGGGCAAGATACAGTGTTGCCAGAGCTAGTCAGGCCAACACTGATTATAAGAGGAAGATTGAGGATAATTTTTATAGCAATAACATGAAGCAGGTGTGGCAAGGAATTCAACAAATTACCAACCATCAATCGACCAATGTCATCCCTGCTGAGGGGGATGCTTAATTTGCAGAATAGCTGAATCATTTCTTTGCTCGCTTTGAAGTGGAGACATCAGAGACGGCTAAAATACAGCCACCAGCCCATTGTAGCCCCCACCTCATTGTGGAGGAACAGGAGGTGAGGAGCATTCTGAAGGCTGTGGACCCTAGGAAGGCTGCCGGTCCTGACGGTATCTCTGGCCGAGTGCTTAAAGACTGTGCTGATCAGTTGGCTGGAGTCTTTACCAGAATCTTCAATCGGTCTTTATCCCAGTCCACTATTCCATCTTGTTTGAAGGCTTCCACCATTGTTCCACTGCCAAAGTAGTTCCCTATCAATAACCTCAATGATTACAGACCAGTGGCACTCACTCCTATCATCATGAAGTGCTTTGAGAAATTGGTCTGCCGGCACATCATTTCTGGTCTTCCGCATACATTTGATAAACACCAGTTTGCATACAGAAGAAATAGATCTATAGAGGATGCTATAGCCATCACTCTTCACACTGCTCTGGCTCATTTGGAACAGCAGGGGGGCTATGTGAGGATGCTTTTTGTAAATTTTAGCTCTGCATTTAACACAATAATTCCACATAGACTAGTGTCTAAACTTATGGATCTTGGGCTTTCTTATTCAATCTGCCTTTGAATTATGGATTTCCTGTCTGGCCGCTCTCAGAGGGTCAGATTAGGTAATCATATCTCTTCAGCCCTTATTCTTAACCACAGGGTTGTGTGTTGAGTCCCTTACTCTATACTCTTTATGTGCATGACTGCATTTCCACTCACGCTAGTAATACTATTACTAAGTTTGCAGATGATACAACAGTGGTGGGACTGATCTCCGGAGGGGATGAATCTGCTTATTGAGATGAGGTGGAACGGTTGCTTTCGTGGTGTGGAGACAGTAACTTGGTCCTTAACATAAATAAGACCAAGGAGCTTATAGTGGACTATAGAAGGAATAGATCAGACATCCAGCCCTTGCTTATCAATGGAGACCGAGTGGAGCAAGTGGCCAGTGTTAAGTTTCTGGATATTATCATAAAAGAGGACCTGACCTGGGGCACTCACATTGCAGTACTGGTCAAAAGGGCCCAGCAGAGATTATACTACCTGAGACTTCTCAGAAAACAACAACTGAATGAAAAACTGCTGGTGGCCTTCTACCGCTGCACCATAGAGAGTATTTTAACTTACTGCATCTGTGTATGTTTGCCAATTGCACAGTGGCAGATAGGACAGCACTCCAGAGGGTTAACGTCATTGCCCAGAGGATCATTGGTTGCCCTCTCCCCTCTTTGGAAGAGCTTTATAGCTCCCACTGCCTTAAAAAAGTTCAAAACATTCTTAAAGATCCATCTCATCCTGGGCACTCTTTTTTTGAACTATTACCATCTGGCAGACGGTACAGGATAATAAAAACAAGGACAAATAGGCTGAAAAACAGCTTCTATCCCAGGGCAATAACCATATTGAATTCTACGGTATAGTGCAATATCGGGTTTTCAATTTCAATTATACAGAATGTAAAAGATGTATGTTTGTGTTTTTATTTTTATTTATTTATAATGTACACTGAAGACGGCATTTAATTTCGTTGTACCATGTGCAATGACAATAAACTAAACTAAACTAAACTAAACTAGGGCTTATATTAGGCACACACGTAAAAAATCATGCTAGGGCTTATTTTCCTGATAGGTGTTATTTTCGGGAAAACACAAAGTTTCCATTTCACTATAAGCCAAAAATTGCCACCGTTCTCAATACTAGCAATGTTATGAAAACTGATTTTGAAACTGGTAAAGTTTCACATGGAAGCAGTCTAAAAGGCCTGGGGACAATCAGAACATTGTCGTTACAGCATTTGATTTGAGTTCAAATCTCCATGCCAGGATAAGTCCCATTGGGTGACCTTTGGCCAATCATCCTCTCTCAACCTAACCTATTGTACAGAATTGTTGTGAAGATAATAGTGTGTGTGTGGGGGGGGGGGGTTTAAAGGCCCTTGGAATAAATGTAATAATGTTTTCTATAAACTTGATAAAGTTTGCCAGAGTTCTGATAGTTTAAATAAATCCTGTATCTGCCTTCTTCAGATACCAAATATATTGGAAATGCCCTTCTCTAGTCCATTAGTGAAGTCCAGGCCAGACTTAGTGTTTGATCCTAATCCTCTTTTATACTCCTTTTTCAATTGACCAGGATTTGTCTCTGTACAAAGAAGAGCTGAAACTATCGCGAGACAGGTTAATAGCAGAGAGGGCAGAAAAACGACGGCTGGCAGTGGAGACAAAGCGAAAAGAACAGGAAGAGCGGAAAAGGAAAGAGCAGGAAGAGCAGGAGCGTATGGAGAAAAGGAGAGAAGAAATGGAACAGGAGAAGCAAAGGAGGATTGAGGAGTTTCGGTGAGCAGAAAGAAATAATCATCTCCTGTTTGACAAGAGAAGTTGTGGGATGCTTTCACACCCTTCCCTTTCCCACCCCCATCCCAAAAACTGCCAAGAAACCATGGATACCTATGGCAGCCTTTTCTGTCCCTGTTTCCCCAAAGTCTTTTGAAGCTTCAGAAATTAAGACCAGGCAAGGAACATCATGAACCAGTCAGTGCTTCCTCCAGCTAACCCAGTGAAGAGTGTAGAAATAGCTATCATGCTGCTCCTAGAGTTATTGGAACAAGCTTTCTTGCCCCACCATATTAAAAAAAAAAAGGAAAAAGGAAATTGCAAATCCAATGGCTCTTGACATATTTGAGCCGAGGTGGCGCAGTGGTTAGAGTGCAGCACTGCAGGCTACTTCAGCTGACTGCTAGCTGCAGTTCGGCGGTTCAAATCTCACCGGCTCAAGGTTGACTCAGCCTTCCATCCTTCTGAGGTGGGTAAAATGAGGACCCAGATTGTTGGGGGCAATATGCTGACTCTGTGAACCGCTTAGAGAGGGCTGTAAAAGCACTATGAAGCGGTATATAAGTCTAAGTGCTATTGCTATTGCTATATTTCCAAGTTAGGGCTTGAGAAGAATTGTTTCTAATTTTTATTTCCGGTCTTACTGTTTCATCTACAATACATTCCCGGGCAATGCTTACCTGAGTCCTACTGGACTTTTATGACCAACTTTATTTTCTCTCAGTTTAAGAAAACAGCAGCTTGAAGCAGAGCGACAGCGGCAGGAAGAAGAGGCAGAAAGGGAACGACAAGCTGAGAAGGCAGCCCAAGACCAGGCCCGGTGGCTACAGGAGGAACAGCGCCGGAGGTTTTTGGAGATACAGAGGAAGAAGCAGGCACAGGAACTGGAACGGGCAGGTAACCTAAGATGGGCCATGATGTCAGAGCCAACCCCAGCTCTGTGGGGGACAATCCTTAGCAAGATTGTCATGGGACTCCTCTTTCAAACTTCCTAGGAACTTCCTAAGTGCCTGGCTTTGTGATACTTGGGGGTCGCCAAGGAAAACAGCAGGGTCCACTAGATGGGAATGCTACTTTAGTATATCTTACAATGCCTTGGGCTTTTAAAAAGTAAAGTGTATTTGTGTTTGCTTTAAATAGAGGAATATTATTACTAAAAGTTGCCAATATACCCATATCATTCCTTTCCTATCCTTGAAAAATTGCCCTGTTTTTAAAAAATCAGTCAAAATCTCATTTGACTCAACATACTGCTTTATTATTACCACTCCCCAAATTCAAAACAATACCCAGAGGACATGGGGGTAAGGAAGAAAACCATAAGCAAAGGATAAATACTGAATTCAAAGTCATTATTCCTAGCATGTGAACAGAAAATTTTTTGTGACATTTTACCAATTTAGTGCACATTCTAATAGACAAGTGTAAAACATTTCCCAGTGAAATATTAATTTTCTAGTGGTCTAGACCAGGGGTCACCAACCTTTCCCACCTCAGGGACCACCAAATTCATAATTTTAAATCCCGCGGACCTATGATTTTTTTTAAAAAAGATAAATAGTATTTAGTGCAATATAAAAAATGTAAATAATTTTTGTGGACCACCAAAATTTTCTCGTGGACCACCAGTGGTCCACGGACCACCAGTTGGTGACCGTTGGTCTAGACTCTAGAGTGTCAGTAAGGCTCTTGTGCCATTTAGAGAAAATTAAGCTTTTTTGGTATTATTGACAAATTTCCTGGATTAATGGGGGGCGGCAAAATAGAAGTATTTGTAATCAAATATTTGGCAAAGTTTAGAGACTAGAATCAGGCCAAGGAAGGACAATTATTTCTTTAGTTTCACCTCATGGTAAAAAATCATTTACTGTAGTTTATAAGAAATATACCGGTATATCCATTTTGTAGAAGCTTGCCTTTATTGTATCTTTGGATGTTCCAAATGGCTTTTTGAATGGCTATCTATGGCTGTTGCTATCTCAGCAGCACCTCTCAAAAGGCCAAGGGTGATCCTCTGCTTGGAGAAAGTATATTCCCGTTTTAACAAAATTTTACTTTTTGTTTCAAGACTGTTTTCAATTCCCCTCTCCTTGGTTCTGGTCTCCAATGGAATTCTTAGGCATTTCTTTCAGCAGTTCAGTTTGATGGTAGTTAGAGGCTAAGATTATTGAATCAATGAATATGAGCTCATTTAACTCTATGTATAGGAAATCCGATTGCTGATGTTAAATAAGTGCTACGGCTATGGCTATTGGTCTCGTGAAATTCTTTTCAGTTTATCCAGTGTATTTGAAGAATTCTTATTTTTAATTCCACCTTTTATTTATATCTCCAAAGAAATCTTCAAGACAAATTTTGTTATCACGCACAACTTTTATTAATTTTCAACATTTTATACTGTTTTTCATAAAAACAAAATAATTGTTATAAATATAATCAATTGTACAGTAGTTTAAACCAGTAAAGACCATAGAAATCTAAAAACAATTTTAATGTTAACAGCAACACAATAGCTGAAGGAAAGGCCTGCATGGGCAAATAAATAAGTGTTCAATTTCTGGTGAAAACACCAAAGAGTTCAACTTATTATCAGCTAGAGGTTTATTTTGGTTCCAATCAGCGGTGGGTTGCTCCCAGTTTGGCCCGGTTCTGCGAACCGGTAGCGGCGGCGGGAGGCTCCGCCCACCCGCCAGGGACTCTCTGCCCACCCGCCCGGGACGCTTCTGCACACGCGCGCGAACCAGTAGCAACGGGATTTAGAACCCACTACTGGTTCCAATTCACCACACTCCTGTTTTATCTCCACAAGAGCAGATTGTACCACAGTGCAAAAATATGTTTTACAATAAAACATCTAATTAATCATGCACTTGAGGTTTCCCCTAAATACAGAGTTTTCCTATCTTTTCACTTCAATTCCTTTATTTCTCCTGAAATAGAAGTAACTAGTAGCTCACTCGCTTGCTCTGTTCCTTAGAAGCAGAAAAACGCAGACAGAAAGAAATAGAGATGCAGCTGGAGGAAGAACGGCGACAGCTAGCAGAGATGGCCGAGGAGCAAAGGTTGGAATATGAGAAGAGGAAAAAGGAGGAAGAAGAGAAAATAAGGCTTGAGGCTGAGGAGAGAAGGAGAAGAGCTGAGGAAGAGGCTAGAGTTGCTTTGGAAGAAGCAAGAAAGCAAGCGTTATTACTCTCAAGGTATGCAGAACTTCCTAGGAAAAATTCATTCTTAATAGTGAATTATGGCAGGATGCCTGTTTTCGGGCGTTATAACACTGGATCTACCAGAAGCCAAACTTAATGTCAGATAGCTTCAGTCTTCCTCTTAGACTTAGCCTAAGTGAACTGAGTCACATTTCTAGATTAGAACCTCTTCCTGCATCCAGTAAATACAGTATTGTATTCACCAGTCACCTTACATTGACTGGGCCAGGAGCAATGCTCAGTCTTTACCAAAAAAAATAATGGATGGGTCAAGGAAAGGATCTTAGATCACTTCCAGGCTGATTTCATAGGCAGGAATCACCCATGAAGCTATGTCTTTTTCATTTAAATGTCCAGGCATCCAAGAAGTATTCATCATAGTGTGTTCTGCCCCTTACCAGTAAATATGCTCCTGTAGTTTGTGATAAGGAAGAATGGCTTTTTATTAGCAATACACTTTTGCCAATTGATAATTATTAATGCTTAATGTTAATGGCAGTGAGTTTCCTGTGAAATTCTCCCTAATTTTTAGCTGCTCCCAAATGCTATGGCAAGGATTTTTAGTGGAACACATACTGTAATTCTTGTTTTACAAGTTACAAATTGGTGATCATTGCATTAATGCTGCATATTGCTTGAGATCAAGATTTAAGAAAGACTGGGTTTGAAACTAGTTTGCCCATAACTGAAGGTGTCATGAGGAAGCTCTGCTCTGTATCCCAACAGGGAATGAGTTATAAGAAGTCCCTTGCCCCTATGTCTTCCTTGTTCAGCTAGGGACTGGCCTTTGCTTTTCAACCCACTTCAACGTTCCATATCTGTTCCCTATAATCTTGTTAAAATTACAGATGTTCTTTTATTAATTTATCTGGTTCCAGACAAATGGCAGAACTGGAGAAGGAGCAACAATTTCAATATCAACTACTTGTAGAAGCCTGTGGACTGGATCGAAGACAGGATATTTCGCGTCCATGGGTTTATTCCTACTTCCAGCATCCTTTTTTTACAACAGAAGATGATTAAAGTCCTAGCCATGCCCAAATATCTTTTTGGGTAGTTTGATAAAAGCAAACTTGCATTCTGACAAGTTTTCCAACAGACTAAGAAGTAAAATGTAGAACTACTAAGTGCTTTTCTCCAAATTTTCTCTGATCTCTAAGAAAGTACTGACATATCTAGACAATGTTCTAATTTTTAACCCATACTGGGATGTGTGTGGATATATATAATCTGTTTGCTGTTATTGCAAACATGCTGAGTTTAACACTGACCCACCCAACCAGAGTCAAGCTAGCTTGATGGGTGGTAGTAAATGCCATCTGTGGGTCCTGCTTTTGATTGGTTCCTATACAGTTTCAACTCTAAATTTGCTAAATTATTTTTTCTCTGCCCTTCTAGCTATTTCTTTTTTAGGCCACAAGTAGGCTTTCTCCTTTGAAAAATCCTAAGGCATAAGATACTCTCTTTTAGGTTATGAATCTCGAGATTAAATTTAAGATATGAACTATATTTTTATTTTGTAAAATAGAAATATAGACGTTCCTGATGAATAACGTGTTTGAAATAGCAAGGTGATCTCCAGAAATAGGGGCCTTGGGATTTCTTTTTAAGAGACAACCTAAGAGCATGATTCATATTCTCATTTCTGCAGTTTTCACTGTGAATGAATTTCTATGGTCCTAGAAATTGGTCTGGTGTACTGCTCAGGTGTAAGGAATTCCCAGCTGCACAAGTTCTTCTAAAGCAAGTTCAGCTGGCCCCCAAATTTTCTTTCAGACTAATTTTGCTATTACTTTTATTTATTTTTTTAAATGAGTTATTTTTAAATGTTTAAGCTTTAGTAACTATGGGTTTTATTGTAGACATTTAAAACTTTTCTCTTGCGAACTGCTGGCCACCCTCTAGGAGGAACAGCAATGTAAGGGGCAAATAATCATGTTACAAGGATCATGTTACAAATCTTTCTTACTGACTTCATTCAGATGTTTAATGCTAAAGATATGGATAACACTTAAGCCCAGATTTTGATTTTTGAAAACAAGTTTTAATTTTTAAAAAAAGTTTGGCATGCGTACAAAAAGGCATCAGAAGTGGGACATGGAAACTACAAGCATTGGAGAAGATCCATTTAACACTTTACAGTTAAATGCCTGAAAATTAAATACAATTAAATGGTTTGTTAAAGAATGATTAAGAACATTGCAGTCTTAATTTCTGACCTTTCCCATTCCCCTGGCAACAAAAATAAACCCGAGGTAGAGCAGCATTTCTAGTCCTGCCATCAATATTGCAAACCTGAGCTGAAGAATCTTTCTAGCATTGACAGGTTTTCTATTACAGTTCTGCAATTGGCTAAAAGAGATATGAAGATAGAACATTTTGAATTAGACAATCACTTAGGGAAAAAAAGGTTTTGTTGATCAGGCCTCATTCCAGAACACTATTTCACATAACTTCCAAACACGAATAATTTATTTCCAGAAAATTAACTTATTTTCAGAGGTACTTATACTCTAAGATTGCCAATGGGAGCTGTCTGAAAAATCAACAAGTTTACTTCTCTATACAAACAGGATTTAATGCCAGGTCTTCAATCTTGAACTTATTGAAGTCAAAAGAAAAACTCTTGACTTCTAAAAAGTGAGGATACTGATTTTAGATCAGTGCTTTTTTGTGTTTCTAACCTTTATCACACTAATAGTGCACGCATATGGGATGCATGTAACTCTGCAAAGTACCTAGGTTTTCCAAGACCCAATATAGATTACAAGGTAGTATTAACTTTTATTGAAATCAATAGGTTAGGTTATTCATATCTAATTTGAGTCCCAATATTTTCTGTGATTCTTTGAAACTGAAGAATTGGTACATCCCTGTTTTTTAAACACCAATGAAGGTGTTTGGATAGCATTTTTATTTTTTCCATATTTATTCTTCATTACCATTAATTTTCAGAGTTCCGGAGCTACACATTACAAAATATAACTCCCAGTGAAAGATAAATTCTTGATTTCTACTTATATACTGAGAGCAAGCAGCAGGGAAAGTGCTAATTCTCAAAGGTGAATCAATTTTTTCCTGTGTAACATCCTCCAGCATTGATAAAAAATTATGTTCTTTAAATATTCTTCACTAGTTTTTCAAATAATCTTCCAAATTTATGTCTTAAAAGAAAATGCAGAGGTTTATGAATTTGTTTCCTCTTATTTATTTAAAGGGAAGCCAATACAATCTATGTCCATTGAAAAACCACATTCCAGGCAAACAGGTACAACATAAAAATAATAACTCTTGTTGCATGAAGATGTACATTAATTAGAATTTTCCTAGGATCTTCTGTTGACAAAACCCCAAACAATTTTCATGTTATCTTCAATGAAGCCATTTCAAAGATAATGTTACCATAAAGAAACTACATTTTTGCCATTAATATTTGGATACTTCCCAGTAAAATCTACAGAAAACTCTTCTTAATATTAGGACACAATCCTTCTGTTTATATTTCAAAAAGTTTCCGTATCTTCTTCTCTTAAAATCCACAAATAAAAGTCACACACCTAAATTTCAGGCCAACGTGAATAGTAAAAATCTCTGCCCACTGCCAAATAGTCAAGGCTTGGATACATGACCCTTGCCAACATGTAACTGCATATGTAGACAGTTGCTTTTCTAAAGAGGAAACAAGAAAAATTGGGAAGTACAACTGCAGTAGGATCACAAAAGTCTGACACAATGACTGTATAATGAGCACAAGAATTCAAAACAGACAACTGGAAATAATATTTAAAACATAGGAATGTGGTGTTGGTTTTAATTCAGTGTTATATACCACATTACAAAAGAACTATTATTTAAAAATAAAAAAGGATAAAGGGAAAGGGGGGGAAAAACAAACATTCTAAATTGTTGAATGGCCTCCTGTCTGTTCCTGATAAACCTCAATCACATCTTCTTCTTCCATTCCAAGCTGTAAAATAAGAACCACAATTTTATTTTTAAAAATCCAAAATATACAGCCATATTGGATGCTCATCATGCACATTGGTTCCATGGAGTTTCTGCAGAAGAAACTAGCAGCAGAGTTGACACTAAGTAAACAATGCTTATATAAAGAGATTCTCAGCAGGTATCAGGTTTACTACCGTGTTCTCCTGAAAAAAATACAGGGTCTTATTTTCTTTTGACCCCCGGAATAAGCACTTGGCCTTATTTTCGGGGGTCTTTTTTTTTTCAAGGTGCAGGAGGAGGCGAGTGCGATCACCTCATGGCTGCTCGGCCCCTTAACCTCGGCCCACGGATCAGCTGATCCAGCGAGGGCCGGAGGTTCTGTCTCTCCAGGCACCTGGAGATATTTCCAGCGCACTCTTGCTAGCCCCAGCTCTGCCCACAGCGTTAGGCAACCTTGCAGCTGAGGGCCCCTCTGTTCCGCAGCTCACCTTGTGGCTATGATGCAAGCAGCGACCACAGCTTGCGCGCCGCGGGTGTTGCTTAGACTCCTGCTACAATGAGGCAGAAAGCCATGTGGCCCGTCGGAATGCCCCCCCCCTCTACCCGGCTGCTGCTGCTTGAGAAAAGGACAGGCGATTGTGGGAAGCGTGTGCTTACGGTAGAAGTAAGAATTCCCGGCCCTTGCTGGCTCAGCTGATCCATGGGCCGTAGTTGAGGGGCCGAGCAGCCATGAGGTGATCGCGCTCGCCGCCTCCTGCACCTCAAAAAACATAAGATCTCCCCGAAAATAAGCCCAAGCGCTTATTTTCAAGCCTAAAAGAAAATAAGCGCTGTGTCCTCTCTGTTTCTCACTCTCTCTCTCTCTGTCACACACACACACACAGATGAAAACGGCGGAGGGCAGGCAACCAGATAAGGAGACTGACCCTCCCCCTCCTCCAGCTCGGTGCCTGCTCAGGGTGGCGCCTGCTCGTGGGCGACCCCGCACAGCCAATGTGAGAAATGGGCTCCCTCGCAGCACCTCCTCTCTGGGCCTCACCTGCCTTGGAAGCAAGGGATCCTGCAGGCATCCCAGCCACATAAATGCTGCACAATCCCCGCAACTCGAGCGAGCCACGCAGCTGCTCCACCCGCCTGCCCGCCCACCGCACCTGGGCCTGCCAGGCACCGTCCGCCCCAAACCAAGCGGGGAGGCTTCGGGACAGTGCCCTTCTAGCACCCACCACCCTGCCAAAGACGAAGCGGAAGCAGGCGGGGCCACGCAGGGCTCCTCCTAACCCTAACCCAGCCACAGCGCTCTTCGGGGCAGCCCATACACGAGGCGAGTTTGAGTTTGGCATTTTACCTTCCTGCCTTTTGCGAACTTTTGGCTGCATGCTGCATGCAAGAAATCTTTCTCTCCTACAAACTCCGCCAGAAATGAGTCTTCGCGAGACTCATCCCGCCGGTGCAGCCTCTTGGATCGAAAGATTTCTTGCGTGCAGCCAAAAGGTTCCTTGTCCTGGTGCTATGTCTTACGTGCACTCTCCCCCCCCACCGAGAGAGGGGGGAGGGAAGGAAGGAGGAAAGGCAGGTGCTTTGCCAAGAAAGAAGCAGCCTCTGAATCCTGCCACTGATTTGGTATCTCAAAGTCCAATCCTTTGACACACGGTTGTCCGGAAGCAAAACTCCCTCCCGCCTCAGATAGGAACTTGCCCTCGCCAGGTGCTTTCTGGAGTCTTTCTGCTCTCTGGGCTTGATCGCGACCATTCCTGGCTTTGGAGGTGATTTCTCCAGGCCTTCCCTTAGTGGGTGACTCCTCAGCTCGCCCCCCATCCCATTCCACCCTGTAGAGTACCCGCCTGTGTGCGCAGGGCGCGTTTGGAAGAGACAAGGAAGCACGTGCCCGGGCGTGCGCATCCGACCGAGAGCACATCCTCCCCTGCAGCCCGAGAGGTTTGCTCGCCGGCTGCTTCTGCTGCTGCGCCCGGCTAGAAGTTTGGCTGTCAGCTCGGCTCCTTCAGGCAGCCCGCGAGAGTTTCCTTCCGCTTCCGCTTCGCTCATCAGCTCGAGAGCCGGAGGCGGGGGTGGGAGCGGAGAAGCCGCTGCTAGCCACTTTGTCCTCTCATTTCCTCGCAGCTTCTGAACATCCGGCGAGTCCCGGCGGACCCCAATACCGCCGCTTGAACCTCCACCGCAGCATGCTCAAAGTCACCATGCCTTCCTCCTCGTCTTCATCGCTTCCCTCTGCCTCTGCCAACCCCCAGCGCCACTGGCACTCTCGCCTCTGCCTCTCTCCACCCCTACTGGGTCGCCACCCCCACCGCTACCGGCTCCGCCAGCCCGGATTTTTGGACCGACGGATCCAATAGGGACATCCTCACATTGGCCATGTGGGGGTCACCCACGCAGAGGCCAGGCCTCGGGGCGCCACCCTGAGCAGGCACCGAGCTGGAGGCAGGGGAGGGTCAGTCTCCTTACCCGGTTGCCTGCCCTCCGCCATTTTCATCAAGTGTGTGTGTGTGTGTGTGTGACAGAGAGAGAGAGAAATGGCGGAGAGGAAACTCTTTCAAACAGCGTTGCCTGCAATTCTTGTTACTCCCCAACGTCATTTCTCTCTCTCTCTCTCTCTCTCTCTCTCTCTCTCTCTCATTCGCTCTCTCTCACACACACACAGACATTTGATCGCTTGAAAGGGACAGGTTGTGCTTTGCTTCTATCGTAAGCACGCGCTTCCCACAATCGCCTGTCCTTTTCTCAAGCAGCAGCAGCCAGGTAGAGGGAGGGTGCGCGATTCTGAGGGGCCGCATGGCT